>JBAMAX010002390.1:0-111085 GCA_037043745.1 Chymomyza amoena
TATAGGTATATAATTAAATACATATATGCATAAATATTTATCCGTACGCACGTCCGACCCAGTCAAGTATATGATCACTAATGAAAACTGGTGGCTTATGTTATAACCAGCCACAATGCTCTGCTGCTGGCAACATTCTCTCACAAGCTTCGAGTGAGCGTTTGTAAGTGTGTGTGTATCCATGTTGCTAGCGCGATCTATTTTTATACGTAAGTGCTATTGTGTGAGTGAGCGTAAGGTCGCGAGCGCTGAGCGCCTGTTAAGTGTGAAATGTTATTGTTGTTGGCTGCTCTTCTGCGACTGCTGCTTTGCGTTGCAAACTCTGTAAACAGATTTTCTGTTAACGCTGGTCGCGGCTGTTAGTGCAGAGCGTCTGTTAAGCTAGAAATTTGGTTGTTGTTGGCTCCTCTCCTGCGACAGCTGCTTTGCGTTGCCATCGCTGTTAACGCTGAAGCCACTGTTAACAGAATTTCTGCTGGACGCGTCTGTTACTGTTGCTTTTCAAACGTGCTTCCGGTTGCCCCTGAAGCTATGCTACGTTTTTTGTTAAAGTGCGTAGAATGTTATTAGCAGCTTTTTAATTCATTTACATAGATTAAATATTTAGTTGAATAAAGATACACATTTCATTAAATTTAATTTGATGGCAAAAAATATATGTATAAATATACATTTAAATTAAGCAGTTTTTATGTTTTATAACTTACAAGTAGGTACATGCATAGTATCAAGTCTTATTTATTTTTTAGTTTGCGAAACTCGAGAAATTTTGTTCTGAACCAAAAATAACAGCAAACAAAGGTGTTAAAAAGTTCTGCCAAATATTTGTTGGCACAACCAACACAATTTTTATCTATGTATGTTACATGTCAGTACTTAATACGCTCAATGAACCTCTTACATAGGAACGAATACGGTTGTGTGTGGTTTATTGTGTGCTATAATGCTTTATGTATATACAATAAATATCAGTTGCAGCTGTAACCACAAAAACATCGACAACGGCAACAAATAAAATATAAACAACAACAAATTGTTAGACTTTTCGACAGTAAGATGCCCTGTAGCAGTTTTTTGTACAGTTTAGAACTTGAGCTTTTCTAAAATAAAAGCCAGCATGGTATATTGTTTGGTCAAGGAATTCTACATTTCAGGAATTAATTCCTGATTCCTTTATTTCTGATTGTAACGCGGGTTCGCTTGTAGAGTAAATCAAAGAATTAGCAATACATCCTTCTATATCAAAAACCGAAAGTCATAGTAAAAGGAAACGCTGCAATAATAACAATTGCTGACTTATTTACAAAAAGCATATAAGCAAACATGAGTGAGTGCATATAAAGTATTTATGTATATACTCCAGAGCATATAAAGCTAGTCCTCCGCGAATGCATTCATTCAGAAATACGCATTAGCTTTAAACATTTGTGAAAGGTTTATTGAAGTTGTTCATATATGTAAGCCATTTTGTGTTGGATGTATATAGAATGCATTCAAGTGCATGTCAGTTCATAAATTACTTTTAATTTTTCTTGTATAGATTCAAAAAGACAGCAGGATTGAAAGCGAAGTAATCCTGATGTCTAGTCAGTGTAGTAAATGCTTTTCCAGGCAATAAAGTAAATATAATAGCAACTGGTTCCGCAGTATGATATAAAAGCTTTTTAGATTTGCATTTATACTAGACAAGGTTAAGTTGTAAGTAAGACTTATTTATGGCAGAGATTTCAATCCACTTTTTTTAGTTTATTTTTTTTTGAAAGGTGTAAATAAGTTCAAGTAGAGCGAGAGTTATGTGATAAAGTTAAACAGGCAGTTCTTGAATAATATATTTAACATATAGGTAAATTAATAATGATTTTGGGTCAACTATGTCGTCAAGGTCGGAAGTGGGCCCTGTATTTTAAACAGAGAACGTGTTGAACTGTTCCCTGCTTTCGCCAAAGCAGTTAGATCCGGGCACAATAAGATAATTTTACAATAATTGAAATATTTACCTTTAAGTTTTTATACATATAAGTGTTCAATTTATTTCGTTTACTTGTTGAAGTGAGCTTAATGCCGGCTTACAGTGAGCTTTTATAAGCTTAAGATTTTCATGTAATTGCGTTGATGTTAACTAACATTTGTGCTTAATTCTACATTAACGTTCAAGTGATTAACAGATCGGAGACTTTTTCCCTCGAGCCTGGAGCCTGGAGGGGCCCGGACTCCAGAGTCATTTGGGAAGCATCGAGTCTAAGGATTGCCAACTTTGTATTTGGTATCTGAGCTAGCGAAAACTCGATTTTGATGATATTATAAAATCTTTCGCCTCAGCTAAAACACGGAAGGCGAATTTCTGAGCATCTTGACGGTTATTGTGAGACATTTGTAAAGCTAACTTAGCTAATAAAAAATTCAAACTATGTTGAGTTGCATTTTTTTTTTTCAATTTGCGTTGGAGTTTTATAAATGCATTATTATAATTTTTATCAAATCATCAATTCTCTCAGAAATCGTTGAATTAAGAAAAATTGATAGGGGCCCGGGTCTGAGATTTTAACCGGGGCCCGGATATTTTCTCTACGGCACTGTTGTTGACTGCTCCCCTGCGACTGCTGCTTTGCGTTGCCATCGCTGTTAACGTTGATGCCACTGTTAACAGAGTTTCTGTTAACGCTGGTCGCGGCTGTTAGTGCTGAGCGTCTGTTACGCTAGAAATGTTATTGCTGTTTGCTGCTCTCCTGCGACTGCTGCTTTGCGTTGCCATCGCTGTTAACGCTGACGCCACTGTTAACAGAGTTTCTATTAACGCTGGTCGCGGATGTTAGTTTCGCTGTTAAAACATATCCTCCTCTTCCATCCCAGCATAGAGCTCCAGATTAACTCAAATAGCGCTCAGTTGTGTTTCTAGCAATTTATTAAGTATACGCAACGAGTCCTTTAAACGTCATCTAGTAGCCTTTTCCAACATATTAATTAATTAACTTGTTAAGGCATTTAAAGGCATTCTTTGTCGGCTTAAAAGGCAAGTTACAAACATTTGCATCATTTTGGAATTTATTCACTTGATTTCAGTTAATAATAGTTTGAACCCCGATAGCAACACGTTTGCTCTCATGCTATAGACATTGTACAACACTGGCTTTGCCGGCTGCCACAGTTACCTTCTTTAACCCTCTCCAGGCGTGCGAAAGATTGGTACAAAAAATTACTGTTGCATATTTGATTGTCTCGTTTCAATATTTGCATATTTGCCCATTTCCTTTTAACCCTTGTGCCGGACCCAATTTTCCGCATTCTCGTCAATGTGTTTCGATTCTCGCTTTTTTTCTCGATTTTGCTCCTTTGTTGGTTTACGCTTGGTTTGGTTGGGTTCGTATTGATGCCGTTGATGATGTTGTTGACGGGGCACTGAGTGTGAATACAGAGTAACGCCATCGTAGCCTCAGACCACAACATTTTCGTCTTGAGTTATCATCATCAGTTTTTCCAACTGAACCCGCTCCTGGCTGATGCGACTATGGGTCAAAGTGGAAAAGACAAGTTGCAGCTTGCTTCTATTGACTTAAACTATACGGTGATGGAATTTGCATTTCAATGGCAACGATTGCAGCTGCAGATCCGCCACCTGCAAGAATGTTGCAAAACATTGCTTCCGTTTCCCAGCCTTGCTCCTGCACAGGACTGCTATTGAAAAATTAAAATACAAAAGCGTGTGTCCTAGCTCAGTTGTTGGGTTTTCTGTTTTATTTATTTTTTCAACCCGTTGCCTAAACAAACCGGCTAGAACCAAACAAGCAGATCCAACAACTGCAACTGACACGGAAAACTCAACAAAAATGCCATGGCCGCTGGGATTTTCAATTTTTGAGATTTTCGCGTTGTATCGCCAAACGGAAAAAATATGGCGTAGCTTTTTTTGATGCTTTTTTTTTGTGCATTATTTATTGCAATTTGTAAAACCCAAAGGAGCGTAAATTTGTTGTTATTGCCTCAATCCCAAACAAAATAAGAGTTCCCCGATGTGGTTTTTTATCACCGCAACTAAATGATTAATTACAAACGATTTGCACTGAATAGTGAAACGTTTTGCACTATTCTGTGTACTTTTTGTATGGCTCTATTTTTGTTTGTTAATAATTTATTGTTTATTCGTATGTCGTATGACGTCACTATATACGAGTATTAAAGAGCGAAGAGAGTATGCAAGGGAAAATCAGGATGCAAAATAAACTTGATGTCGAACCTAATATACTCAAGCTATACTTACAAAAACTTGGCCAGAAATTTTTTCCTAAAAATTTTTGGGCGCTCATAATTGGTAAAAGCGCTCCTGATAATCTGTTAACTATATTTGTTGGCACGCGGCTAATCCTTTTTTTATTATAGCCAAGTTTAGAATATAGCATGCTGAAGGTTTTTAAAACTGAACACTAAATTCAAATAAATAGGACTTATGTTGGATCGATGAAGAAGAAGAAGTTTGTCATCCGCTACTAGACAGACCACTCAAGTTTGGTTTAAATAAACGAAACCCCCAAGGATATCGAAGACATATCATACCTTTTGATATAGAAGACACCTTAAGACCTGCTTTTGAATTATTGGACCGAGTGCTACATTAAGAATTTTTAAGATATTTTAAAAATTTCCTGACAAAATTTTAGTTGGGGAAAAAAATAGGAAAAAATTAAAAAAGAAAATTTTTTTCTTAATTTATTGGCAATCAACTAATTAAAAAAATAAATATATTTTTCTAGAATTTCCAATATTTAACCGAAATTTTTTATGCGTAAAGTTAACATTTTAATATTCCTCTATTATAAAAAAAAGTTTTGTTTTCTCATCTTGCAGCCAAATTTAATTTCAAGTGGGCCCCCCCTGAGCGGCTTGCGTCTATTGTGGGGTGGGGTTTGGTTAGCGAAGCGAGCAGGGGGCGAAGTCCTCTAGTTAATGTACAAAAGGAAAACATTTTTTTAAATCTATATTTTAAAAAATGGCGGACGTAAAGTCGGGCGCGGACGACTTTAGGATACCCTGTACCACTAGCTTGTAATAAAGTCCGATTTCTTCACAAAAAACCAAAAACAGAAGAATTTTTAAGCAAAAATTTTTTTTTGACCGATCGTTCCTATGGGAGCTGTATGATATAGTCAACCGATTTCAATAAAATTTGACACAGTGCTTAAATACCTTAAAAAAGATATGAATGCCAAATTTATTTCAAATATCTTTACAAAAAAACAAAACACATGGAATTTTGTATAAAAAACGTGTTTTTGGACCGATTGGTCCTATGGGAGCTATATGATTTAGTCAAACGATTTGGATTAAATTTAGTGCAGTGCTTAGGAACTATAAAATACTCACGAATGTCAAACTTGGTCCCAATATCTTAACAAACAAACGAAACACAACAAATTTTGTTAAAAAATCGATTTTTGGAAGATCGGACCTATGGGAGCTATATGATATAGTCAACCGATTTTGTTCAAATTTGGCACATTGCTTAAGTGGTCTAAAAAATTTCCAAACGCCAAATCTGGTTACGATATCTTTATTAAAAAACGAAATATAGCGAATTTTTCTTTAAAAAAGTTATTTTGGCCGATCGGTCCTATGGGAGCTATATGATATATTAAACCGATTTTGATCAAATTTGGTACAGTGATTGGGAACTATAAAAAACTTTCGAATACCAAATTTGGTTACGATATCTTCATAAACAAACGAATTATTCATCTAAAACGCTTTTTTTTTGTCGAGGTCGTCTCAAACACCCCCATGGGAGCTATATAATTTATCCCCGATATCAAAAAAATAAAATAAGCTTGCCTCCTATGGAATAATATGGGATCTAATGTGAAATTTTGGTAACTCTAGCTCTTACCATCTCTGAGATCTAGGCGTTCACACGGACAGACGGACAGACGGACATGGGTATATCGACTTCTCTATTCACTCTGATCATATTTTAGGTAACTTTGGCGTGTCTCCGACGTCTCCTTCTATACATTTTCGGCTTGCACAAACTTAATATACCCTTGGTACCATACGGTTCAGGGTATAAAAAGTACCAAATTTATTTTATTTTTTAAATTTTAATTTATTTTTACCTACATCTACATCTTTCTACCTCAATACATTTAAAAAATCTTTGACGACCATTTTGTCAGAATATTGGTTTATTTATATAAGCCAGGCGAAAAAGGAATTTTTGTCACCTAGTTGTATATATATTTAAAACCTAATAAAGTTAAACCAGATTTATATCGAAATACTTTATTATCCTCACCAATAATATTTTTTTTTACCATGAAAACAACTACCTTCCAGATTTTTTTTATATATTTCAGCAAAGTAGATTAGCTTTAGTCAAGGTTACAGTTGAAAATTTCACTCTCTCTTTATTTCTGGCTCTTCTCTAAGGTTCCTGCTTTTACTTCACCAAATAACTTTATAAATAATTGCTATTTACTTTGGTATCCTTAACTCAATTAATACACCTACTATATGCTTACCTTAGTATTAAACCTAATTAGTTTGTAAGTTTGTCCAGGATTATTTATAGAAATGTGCACAATTTTGTATGTGTTTTGGTTGACCGCAGCATTTGAAATCTTCTGACCAAATTGTCGCCATCTTATGATGCCAGTGACGTCACAAAACCAAAATACAAACGTCAAGTGTAATTGATTTCAGATTTATTTGTTGATTTTCGTCTAAATTAAATAAATACTTGAACTAATTTACCTTTGATAGATGCAGCAAATAAATTCAACATTTTATTTGTTGATATTAAAGTTGTAAGTTAAGCTTACGAGTGTTCTTAGGGGTAGAATTTAAAGATTAGAGTTTAAGTGCATTAAGCAATAATTCTAAGGCTGGTTGTGTAATCTGGAAGTTAGGACTAATAAGTAGATTATGGCATAGGCTGAATAGTTATTATTTAATAAATATGGGAATATTTATTTATACGAGTGCGAAAATATAAAAAAAGGTTAAGACTGATCGTTTAGCAATTAAAAATAATTATTTCGACAAGCAGTGCTGTTAAACGTACAAATCGCCATCGAAAACCAGTTTGGCATGCTAATTAACGCTAACTAAATATTTACATAATTTTATTCGGAATTAAATCAGATTATCATGATATATGGCGGCATAATTTTTACATCACAATATTGAGAAGATTTTGTTAAAGTCCAAGCACGAATTGCGGTTTGTTTGCGTGTTTGTGGAAGCATAAAAAGTCGTACAGTTTGACAGTTAATATTGTGGGGCATTTTTTTTACAGCCAGCCCCAGACAGTGTTGGAAAACATGATGAGAAAACAAAAAAAAATGTGTAAAAAGTTAATTAAGTTCTTAAAGGACGTGTTGTTTAAATGTGCATCGAGCGGCAAGAGAGCATTAAACGCAGTCTACAAACACATACACACGAACGCACATGTACACACAAGGACATCACACACACACACACACACACACTTCACTCACACATATATAGCGTCAAGTGGCTCTTTTTTTTGTGTTTTGTGTATATCCGTGTGTTTTGCATATCTCAGCGAAAATTTCCAGCACTACCAAAATGGTGCCAATGAAAAGGTACGCCATGGTTAAAAAGGAAAATGGAAAATGCAAAAACTCACATAAATTGATTTCATACAAACTTTGTTATTCATTTTCGTTTCGGGATGCGGATTTTCCGTTTGCGATTCGTTGTGGTTGCATTGTGTGCCCAGTTGCAGATACGAGAGGTGAAAGGTGCGGAGCGGAGAGCTATTGGCAGGAGGCGACACCAATGAAAGAGACTTAACCTGGAATTACCAGAGTGAACAGCAGCCACAAAATAATATAAATCAAGCTCAGCGTGCGAAGAACCTAACGATAACACAAAGGATGTCACATTCTTTGACAAGCGATTGTTGGATATGTCTAGACTTTAAAGGGTTATCCGCTTATGGCGGATATAGAAAATGTATTAATGTGCTTAGATGATTAAATTTGAGAGTAAAATTCGTTTGCGAAATTAAAAATTTTTAATTATTCTTTTAATAACTTATTTCATAATAGTGAAAGTTAACTAAGATGATATAGTGTTGGTAGAAGATGATGGTCGGCATTTGGCTAAATCAGGCTGAATAATATTGCTTGATCTTATTATGGCATCCTCAATTACGAAAAAAATGGTTGGAACTAATTCCGAGTGAGATGACGTGATAAGATTTTGGCAATAAAGTTTAGTTTAGTTACTGTTTTAAATTAGCATTTAGAGATGAAATAATGCTCGTAGAAGATGATGGCCGGCATCTTTTGAGTTGATTGAATAGCCCAGAGTTACATGCCAGAATGATTTTGGTTGACCTTAAGGCCACCTTAGTTACTCAAATTAGTTTTATATTTTTTTAAATAAACGAAGATTATGATATTGCTGGTAGGAGATGATGGCCGGAAAAAATTAGTTGAAAGTAACATGGCGCTAAATCTGGCAGAATGATTTTACTTAATCTTAAGTGTACCTTGGTATCTCTTTAAAATTGGTTTCATATTTTTTTAAATATTCAAAGATTAAATACTGCTAGTAGAAGGTGATGGCCGGAAATAGCGCCTTTATAGTTAATTGAATAGCCCAGAGTTGCATGGCAGAATGATTTTGGTTGATCTTAAGACCAACTTAGTTACTCTTTCAAATTAGTCTTATATTTTTTTTAAATAAACGAAGATGATGATATTGCTAGTAGAAGATGATGCCCGGAAATAGTTAGTTGAAAGTTACAAGTTTCTAAATCAGACAGAATAATTTAACGTAATTTAAAGTCTACATTTGTATCTCTCTAAAATTCGTTTCATATTTTTGAAAATAATTGAAGATGAAATACTGCTGGTAGAAGATAATGGGCGAAAATAGCGTTAAATCTGGCAGACTGATTTTGTTTAATCTTAAGTCTACCTTAGTTACTCTTTAAAATTAGTGTCATATTTTTAAAAATAAGCGAAGATGAAATACTGCTAGTTGAAGATGATGGCCCGAATCGGTGTTCGCGGCATTCTTCGATGAGTCTTTCAGAGACTTTCGGTGTCAAGCGCAGCGAAGTTATTTTTTGAAATAAGTTTAATATTTTTTTTTTTAAAGTAAGCGAAGATTATGATCGGATATCGTCTTTGCTTTTCTCTAGTAGTGTCTTCTGAGTTGATTGAATGAAAGGCGGAATGTTTCTTACGACAGTATGAGATGACGCGTTAATTATTTTTTGGAAACAAGCAGAATTTGACTCGGCGCAGACTTAACAATTTTTTTAAAACGTACTGGAGAAACCCTAAATAAACTGTATAAAATACTAAGGGGTTCTGCCCCCTGCGAGACTTTATGATATGGGTAGAATTGAACTTTTCGCAAAAACTATTTTGATTGAGATGTGGCTGTTTTTATTGAGTTTTATTTGTGAATCCCGTGTATGGTATGATTTTATTATACCCTGTACCGTATGGTCCAAGGGTATATTAAGTTTGTGCAAGCCGAAAATGTATGTAACATATAGAAGGAGACGTCGGAGACACCCAAAGTTACCTAAAATATGATCAGGGTGAATAGAGAAGTCGATATACCCATGTCCGTCTGTCCGTCTGTCCGTCTGTCCGTCCGTCTGTCCGTCCGTGTGAACGCCTAGATCTCAGAGATGGTAAGAGCTAGAGTTACCAAACTTTCACATTAGATCCCATATTATTCCATAGGAGGCAAGTTTATTTTATTTTTTTGATATCGGGGATAAATTATATAGCTCCCATGGGGGTGTTTGAGACGACCTCGGCAAAAAAAAGCGTTTTAGATGAATAATTCGTTTGTTTATGAAGATATCGTAACGAAATTTGGCAATCGAAAGTTTTTTATAGTTCCCAATCACTGTACCAAATTTGATCAAAATCGGTTGACTATATCATATAGCTCCCATAGGACCGATCGGCCAAAATAACTTTTTTAAAGAAAAATTGGCTATATTTCGTTTTTTAATAAAGATATCCTAACCAGATTTGGCGTTTGGAAATTTTTTAGGCCACTTAAGCAATGTGCCAAATTTGAACAAAATCGGTGGACTATATCATATAGCTCCCATAGGTCCGATCTTCCAAAACATCGATTTTTTAACAAAATTTGTTGTGTTTCGTTTGTTTGTTAAGATATTGGGACCAAATTTGACATTCGTGAGTATTTTATAGTTCCTAAGCACTGTACCAAATTTAATCCAAATCGTTTGACTAGATCATATAGCTCCCATAGGACCAATCGGTCCAAAAACACGTTTTTTATACAAAATTCGATGTGTTTTGTTTGTTTGTAAAGATATTTGAAATAACTTTGGCATTCATATCTTTTTTAAGGTATTTAAGCACCGTGTCAAATTTTATTGAAATCGGTTGACTATATCATATAGCTCCCATAGGAACGATCGGTCAAAAAAAAATTTTTGCTTAAAAATTCTTCTGTTTTTGGTTTTTTGTGAAGAAATCGGACTTTATTACAAGCTAGTGGTACAGGGTATCCTAAAGTCGTCCGCGCTCGACTTTACGTCCGCCATTTTTTTATATTATTTTAATCTTTTTATATCTTAAAATTATACTTTCTATTTGACTATATGATAAAAAGTTTTCTTTCGATTTTAAACATCGTTCATCTTACAAATAAATAATAAGTTTATTATTTTATTTATTTATTAGCCTGAAGGCCTTTGTTGCTATGGCTCTAAGATTTTTGTTCCTTAGAATTAATTCCAGTGCACAATATTGAAATAAAAAATAAATACTTTAAATTGCCGAAATCAGAAGAAGTAACTTTAGTACGACTTATCAGAATTATATCAACAAAAACGTTTTAACTTACATATTTAGGAGGATATGAGTACAATAAAGATAATAATTAGCAATATCTTCAAAATTCCATCGTAAATTCATAAGCATCATATATTTGAACTTCAAAAGTAGCGCTTTTTAAGTATTTGCTCAAACAACGCAACCTTCAAAAGCTCTTTGCGACCATAGCAATTAATAAATTTTTGCTTTCATGCTCCAAGAAGAAGACCTGGGGGAAACACCCCAAAAACTCAATTTTAAATTAATAAAGTTGTCGGACGCCAAATATCTCACCACAACATTCAATTTCTAAGCCGCTGAATGAATAATTCATAGCATTCATTCAGCTCCTGTCCAAAGGACTACTGAGCCACGCGCTGATTAATTCAAATGGTCTACATTGAGTGTCTCTAACGTCACACTGTCTGTCTATTCAGCAGTCAAGCCAAGGTCAAAGTGTCCACGGCTTAATTTAGCTATCATTGTGGTTTGCCCTTAAAGACCCAATGATAATTACTCATATTTAAGCCATTTAGCAAGGATAACAAGTGACAGAGGATTAAAGCATTTAATAAATGACTTTTAACTTGGTCTTTATCTTTATGGTAATTGAAAGACAAAACTTTCTACCTGCAGTTGGACAGTTTAAAATTCAAACTTTCTATGTATATCAAATGCTGGAATTTTGCGAATTTGATTCAAAAATGTCAGCAATTCGGTTGAAAGGTTAACTTGGCTTTGATATTTACAGTCGAGTGCTTTTGTTCGGAAACGAATAAACTTCCGATTGACTGGTGTATAAATGAAGTGCTCGAAAAGGGTCAAAGCTCAAAATGATTAATGTGGGGACTAGATTTGTGTTTGCATAAGTTTGAAACATATTTGACAAAATGAAGATTGAGCAAAAATATGATTATAAAGTACAGCACAAACCAATTAGAATGAAACCAGTATCGGACTCTTTTTCTTATTAAATATTGTAAATAAAGTTACTGCGCATTCTTGGATGTCGAGAGAGCTTTCGACAATACTGACTTTGGTTCTATCTATAGACCGTTTGCTCATGCTCCGACAAAGAGACATTACTTCATCTCTAGATAGTACAATAGTCAGCATAAGAGCTGTAAAGGGTTGTCCACAAGGAGGTGTGTTATCCCCGCTGATTTGGTCGCCCGTAATCGACGAGCTTTTATCTGAGCTGACAATGCTTGGTTATAAAGTCATTGGGTACGCAGACGACCTGGCTATCATAGTGACGGGTAAATACGAAAGCACCATCAGAGAGATGATGGATAATGCCCTTGAAATTACCCTAAACTGGTGTCTCAGTGAAGAGCTTAGCATCAACCACCAAAAAGCTGTGATTGTTCCCTTCACGAAGAAATACAACATGAAGCTTTAAAACCTTGTTATAAATAGCACTGAGGTGGAGTATTCAGATCAGTTCAAACATCTAGATATGGTGCTAGACAAACGACTCAACTGGAACTCCCACTTAGAACAAGTGCCCTCTAAAGCTACTCGAGCCATGTGGGCCAGTAGAAAATTCTTTGGCAGCACATAGCGCTTCAGCCCTCATATTAAAGAATGTATATACCGAATGATGGTACGGCCTATCGCCACATATGCAGCCATTGTGTGGTGTCCCAAGTATGCATATTTCTCTCGGGAGCTATGCGTACCTGTCCGACAACTGTCATGGAGTCAATTCTTGAACTCACACCACTGCACATTTTCATCTAAAGGTCAGCCATGCAGAGTCTATTACGTATCCAGATCACATCTGGACTCTTAGCAAGTAACACTGGTCATGCCGTACTTATATATATTCCCTTCCTGACATATCGATCTACTCTAGATCAGATCTTATGAGCACGGTACTTTTTTACAGCAAGAAATTTGGATCTCTTCTCCCGAGTCGGGAGAGTTGGGCTGATGGCAGCCCCTGTGGAAGCCACCGGTGCAACAATGGTTCACGGATGGGTCCATAACTGAGCAGGGTGTAGGTCTTGGAATCGTCGGACCCAACACCAGAATCTCTACCGCAATGGGCATCTCTCCCAGCGTCTTTCAAGCGGAGATTTATGCAATAGAGATCTGTGCCCTTAGTATCCTTCTCAAGGGAATTAGGGTAGCAAACATATGCATTTATTCAGATAGCCAAGCTGCTATTATGGCATTGTCATACTGGAGCATCTCCTCCAAAATGGTTAAAGAATGCCATTACTACCTCCAAACCCTGTCCGCCCGGAACCATGTCGTGCTATGTTAGGTGCCTGGATACTCGGCAGTGGATGCAAACATGATCGCTGACGATCTACCACGACAGGGTGCCTCCACACTGACTACATCTCCTGCGTCGTTTTGTGGTATTGGTTGGTCCTCAATCAAAACTATGATAAGCAAATGGGCTGCAGGAGAACATAGGAGATACTAGTTCTCCCCTCCAGGGCTTCGTCAAGCAAAAGTGCTTGTCATACCTGTGGATGCGATCAAGACAAAAGGTCTTGGCAGAGCGGACCCAAAGCTTCTGGTAGCTTACCTATCTGGCCACCACAATGTTCGATATCATCTACAGAAAATTGGCCTATCGGACTCTTCAGATTGCAGGCTCTGTCTAGAAGACGATGAAACGACCAGACAGACATTCTCTGTGACTGCCCAGCGCTGGTAAGGGACAGAGCCTGCCACATGGGAAAGGAACGGATTTCTTTTTCCTTCTATCTCAGGTCAATACTAACAAAAGACCTACTGCTATTCAACTTTCACGTGTATAGTACAAAAGGCCTTTTGGTTGCAGCGCCCCACATCTCTATGAGGAACCCTTTTACGGGAAAAAAAATACTCCAATATTTTTAGAAATTGGTTTCTAACATTTTATTTTCATTTCCAACAAACAAACTGAGATGTCAAACGATTTTGTCTGTGGGTCAGTGCTCAACAAAACTCTGTATGTTAAACCTTGAAAATACATACGAAGAGTATACAAAAAATACATTAAAAACTAGACAAGATAAGAACTAAGACGTTACAAATTGAAGAGTTATGTGCAGCCATTTTACAAGCGCAATAGTAATAAAAACAATGGGCGAGCCTGCAACCGGAAACGGAAGTTTACGCAGACAAACATGCAGTACAAACAAATGGAGCAGAAGAGCGAGAGCAGTGTGACCAAAACACAACAAAAAAAAAAAAAAAACAAAACAGGAAAAATGTGTCAACAAATACTACAACAATGGGTGACAACAACAAACTGCCCTCGCCATGTTTTGGGTTTATGTGTTTTTTGTGTGCTCTGCTCGGCTCCGCTCTGTTTTACGATTTTTAAATAAGCAAGCACGCTTTTATGACATTCCAATTTTAAGGAAACAAAGAGCACAAGACTAACGTCGTCACCAAGGCCACCACCAGAAGAAGGACCAACAAGACAAATAACAATGGCTGCAACAAACGACAGGCAACAACAGCAACAAAATGGCGAAAACCATCAACGAAAAAGTGCAAAATACTTAAATGGTACTAAAGCAAGCTGCAGCTGCGCCGCCTGCTCAGTTTCCAGAAGATGCTGCACAAATTGGATAGTAAATGGTAGAGTACAAATGGCTCTTGACCAGGTCTTAATAGTTAGTGTGGAACTGCTGCTGTAGCTGCTGCTGCTTTTGTCAACACGAAATTTCTTTATTACCCCAAAAATGTTATCTGGTAAGAAAAACAAGATGGCGACTGCTGCAAGCAGCCATTACATACTGTACAAACGAAATACAGCTTAATTAAGAGCTAAAGTGCAGGACTCATACGGCAGGACACAGCACCAAAAATGGGTTGCATCTGGCGGGTAATGTGTTTGCGACCATAAATCTATCGGAATTCAACGGCAGCAACATAAATACGCCACTGAAAGCCGACTTTTACGAGTCCGTAGCCCGTAACCCGTACAAGTGAATTAAGAGTGCGGTAATTTCTTATTTATAAATGTAGTTTGCTGTTTTTGTGACTTTTGCAAATTGTCACATTTTATTAGAGCACCTTAAAAACAATTACGTAGTAGTTTCGGGAACACTACAAAATAGCTAGCTATACATTTGATACAGCCAAAGTTTTTATTTTAATCGTATCGTTTGTTGGCTATTAATCCTGCCGCTGTTACCAAATAAAATTGCGACATTTTGTTTTTGTAGCTGTATTTTATGCCTCATCGCTTTAAGCTTTTATTTGAAATGCGAAAATGTAATTTTATTGCAGTTGCTTATTTATAAATAGTTTTTAGCCTGTTTTTTTTTTGTTTACTTAAATTCAGTTTAAAGGGTTTATTTTTATTTAATTTAAACACAACACACCAACAAAATTTAGGCAGATTATTTGTTTTGTGTAAATTAAAACTTAAATTTGCTTTAATTACAATGGCAGCAGCATCAATTAGCAATATAAAAATTATTTAATTAGTAGCATCAATAACATTGGGTTTAAATTGTAACAGAAGAAGCTAATTGTTATTAAACAAAAACTCTGTAATCCTTCTGCAAAAATTAAATGTTAATGGCAATAGATCGCTCTGCCTTCATGTTACATAGGCTTAACATAAATTGTACAATTAACATGCCCATTTACAAAGGAACAGTCAGTAAGAGATCTCTCTGTAACATAGGCTTAACATAAAATGTACACTTACCGTTCTCACTTACAAAGGGACACTCAAAGAAACAACACTGAAATGTTAACAGCACGAATTTTTACTGGGAAATCGACCTCCAGAGCTAGGTCTGGAATAAGGACAATAGTTTAAAGGCCCAATATGTTCCTCAAATGTACGCAAGCAACAAAAAAAAAAAAAAAATATGATAACGTTAGATGGCGCCACCTCTTTACTATTTTTAAGAGATGAGAAAATTTCGTTAATTAAAGCTTATTTTGCAAGCTTATTTGCAGCCGAACTATTATTATTATTGGGTGTCGAAATGTACAGCGACCCAAGTGGATCTATTGTACCCCCATGGCTCAAAGCTCTCTCATTAGTTCTATGGTCTGCATGTATTACAGTATTTTGTTTGGACTTTTGGTAACAACGATCTCCGGTGGGAGATCATGCTAAGAAGTTTCTTTCTCCATGCAACAGAAGCAATATAATCCACTATGCCAATTTTGTTTAAGTGGCTACGGAGCCTACAATGTTCCTTCAGAAAGCCCGTCAGGATTCTCACGGTGTTCTTCCCGTGAGTTACATTGACTATGAATCTCTTACGGTTGTATTTGGAGAGTAGTGTTATTGACTGTTTAAGCCCTGGTATCTGTGCCCAGTGAAGCAGTCGTTTGTTATTCTCCTCTATTCTCAGTGGGTCCCGTACCACGTGGTTAGCAATTCCACAGTATGGCTTATGATTAGCTCTGTGGCTGCACCGGTGCTTGCAAATTTATTTGCCAACTCATTTCCAGAAATATAGTTGTGTCCTGGAACCCATCTAATCGTGAGTTTAATCCTCGATCCTTATTTGTCGAGTGACGTTGACCAGCCTTGATGTGATCTTGGCTTTGCCTAATGCCTTTATTGCTGCTTGACTATCAAACAGGATGGAAATATCCGTATTATGGTAGTTCTTTTGCAGATTGAATTCTGCAAATCTTCCAATAAAACAGACTTCAGCTTAGAAAATGCTGGTGTGTCTGCGTAGAGGTTCGTAAAATTTGGTGCTGGGTGCTATTACCCCCAGGCCACTTCCTAGATCAGTGTGTGATCCGTCTGTGTACCACTTTATTGTATGTGGTTTCATAGGGTGAACTGCCGCAAGAGAGGTCCAACCCTATTTTGCGCTGAGTTTAGTATCAAAGTTTTGATTGAACCTGTACTCAGCTGGCATTTCATCCATTGGCTGTAGAAGCCTAGGCATGTGCTTTGCTAGATCTGCAGCATTATTCTTGGTAAGTCTAAAGTTATCTCCTACCCTCCCAATTCTTATTAACCGAACTAAAATGTAGAAAATAATTTTAAAGTATGAAGAGTTTGATCTTGGTGGAAGCCTGATCTTCTAGAAGCTCTTTCGTCTTCCCTGTAGCAAGAGGGTCATTCTGGGTTATATTTTATGATTAAATTGTATATTGAAATTGGTTCTTGTGGGATCTTGTTTTAACCCTCATAATTGAATGATCCTCTAGACGTTCTTTCACCTTCCCTGTACTGATAGGGTCTTTTTGGGTTGTCTTGTTTGATTAATTTGTATGTTCAAATAGGTTCTTATGGGATCTTCTTGGAAGCCACTTAATTAAATGATCCTCTAGAAGCTCTTTTGTCTTCCCTGTAGCAGCCATTCTGGTAAATCTTTTTGATTAAATTGTATGTTGAAATTGGTTCTTGTGGGATCTTGTTTTAACCCTTTTAATTAAATTATCCTCTAGACGTTCTATCGTTTTCCCTGTGCTGAGAGGGTCTTTTTGGGTTGTCTTGTTTGGTTAATTTGAATTTTGAAATAGATTCTTGTGGGGCCTTGTTGGAAACCTCTTAATTAAATGATCCTCTAGACGCTGTTGCGTCAGCCTTTGGGTTTGCCGCCATTTAAAAGTGAGTAGACCATCCAAGTTAGCACCCTAAATAATTTGATTCTTTTTACGCCATGAGAGGTCTGCCTTTTGATTAATCCTTGAGTTCGTCCCTGTTTGCTTCGCTTGAGATATGACAGTTTCTATCCCATTTGATTTTTTTTGAGATTCTAATTTTTTTCCAAAATTTTTGTATTTTATCATATTTGAATTGTTGATCCCAGTCTTTCTCTGTATTTGCTTGCTTCTCTGCGTAGCAATACTGATCTTGAACGATTTATCTACTAAAACTTCCAAAATTTTCCGTGAGCGCATGAAAAAAGGTTGCATCATGTCAAGGTTCAAAGCTTTTCCGAAGAACAAAATTATTCTGGACGGAGATGCACTTTTTATCAAAATCAATTTGGTATAAGGACATTCACAGAAATGTTTAAAGCTGCGCTAGAAAGGGAAGCTGGTAAAAAGTGTTGGAAAGAGGTATTTCTATCATCGTCTACCTATGCAACTCTACCCATTCCATAGTTTCATGAGCTCCTGGACACAAGGCGAGAATCAACAAGTTCTATAGCTATAAATTAAAATTAGTATTGGATGATATATTACGCTCTATGCAATAAAAAATGGAGTTATGAAAGCAGTGCCACTAAAACGGTAAATGCATGTAAACATGGCTGGCTAACTGTAGGTATGTACCCAGTTATATACTTATGTAGGTATTACTTGATGTTTCGTCATATTTGATGCATGTATTCCATGATTGCGAACTCGTTTTAAGCATTGAGGTTATTCATCAATCAAATGTCTTGAAAATATTAGATATATGCCAGTAAAGTGTCAAAGTAACAGCCCTATATACACAACTATTTACTATGTATAGAGTTGCCACCTGTGCATAAATTCACAAACCAATTCAATGCTGGAATTTAAAAAATTTCAAAGCCAATTCAAATGTCAATCAAAAGCAGGTGTAGTCGGTACATGGCCAAAATGGGTCAGCTGGAAGAACGTGCTGCACATCGATAGTGATAGCCGTATCAATTACTGCCGGATAGTTTTTTTTCTTTCGGTTTTTGAAGCCATTAGGCAATTGAAGCATTTTATGAGGCGCCTAAAAGTATGCTGCAAAAGCGTGAGAGCCATAACCAAAAATTGCCGAAACATAAACGGCAGGGAAGCCTTTCGCTGAATGAAAAACAATTTTCCAGTTGAAAGATGTTTGCTGTGCCGGCTGGCCAGAAGAGGCAGCCCCTCTATGAAGCACTGGCTGAGTGGCAGAGTGGCAGGTGGCTGTTGCAGCGAGCAGCATCAAGTGTTTATGCTCGTTTATTTACGACTTTAAATTTGAATAATTTACGAGTGGCAATTCTTTGGCTTTAGAAACAAAGCCGGCAAGGTTCTGCTTTGAGGGGTGACGGGGTCGGCGTCTAGTACAACATGGCATAATACAAACCGTTGAAAAGCCAAGTTAACAAAACAGAACAGGAATGTGTTTTAGTTAGATGCTGCGCTTGAGGAGCTACCATTGCATATGTCTGTCCCATTTGGTTCACTTGCGGACCTCCTAAAAAGGGGTGACCATGCTGCGGTTTGGTTTGCATAAAAGCGCGCTTGAATGAAGCACAACAATAACAAAAACAACGCAATTCCATCGAACAGATTGCGACGGACGCCTGCGGCAGGCAGCGGAAATGGCACAGCAGAAATGCAAACGGCTACAACGTTAGCTAAAGTGCTCCAGCTGTGGGGGATGGAGGGGTTGGAAGGGTTTAGAACGGGGGAGGGAATGTGAACAGCAACAACAACATAACCGGAAACACAAAATGCCGCCATAAAACGGAAGTTAAATTATTGCAATTGTGTTGGCAGCCCTTTTCATAACTGTAAATTGTGGCGTCTCCGCGCAACCGTTGTCATCATCATGCTATGTTTTGGACGCTTATTGCAGCTGAGTCCATTGAATTTGTAAGGAAGTTGTTGACAAAATAAGAGAAAGCAGTTTCGAACAGAAATAAGCCATAACTTGAATATGAGGAGTCTCTTAGTTTAAATAATTGTAAAGCTTGCGATCTATTTTGTTGTTTTGGTAATCTTTTGATTGTAAAAAAAATTTAAATTTTTTTCAGTTTCTTCTAGTAGATATAGGACTTTTATCAAAATTTCATGAAGATCGGAGACTAAGAACTGTACACCACCTTATCTTATTGTCTGTCTCTTTGCAAATCTGCCAGACTATATGAGATATACCAGCTTGGAAGCTGGTAACACAAAGCTTCGTCCTAGCCACAAAAATTTTAGTATATATTGCAAATTTTGGAGAATGTTCTTTTAAAGAGAAATTTGGTAAAATTTATGATATTTTCGATCTTTCACAATTTAAGGAAAGGTTGTTTCAAATTTGGCGAAGTTTGAGAACTATTTCTGGCATGATGAAAAGACATACAAACTTCCTGTTTCGATTGTTTTTTGTACAATAATTGGAGATTTTTATCTCGACGAAATTCAAAATGGCGGCAGAACATCATCCCCGAATTTCAGTATTCCAGTGAAATGAAATGAAAAATATTTTTTCTTTATTGAAATCAATTAAATTCTCTATGGCTTATACTAAATCAGAATAAGTTTTGACAAAAAAATAACTGAAATATGGACGTTTTTGTGATTTGACCTTGTTTAAAAATATCAATTTAGCTATTTTTAATATATATTGTTAGTATATGCCATACAGAAAATGATATTCTTTCCAATATGCTTCAAAAACTATTCTTGGAATTCTGATGAATAACATGGTTCCGAGAAAAACGAGTTTAAAGTTTTTAGAAAGGCCCTCACGCCCCCTTTTTTGAAAGAACCTCCTCTTAGAGTCAATGTATAGGCACAGTCGAACTTCCTTAAAGAAAAAATCCTTTACAACGAATCTTTCCTTGCTTGCCTCCTTTTCAAGGCCGATGACACAAGCTAATTACGTTTTTGTAAAAAGGCCTATTGTACGAGCTAATTAAAGAGCTCCCTTTTTTTTAATATTTTAGTAACAAGCCCGATTGCAGAAAATAAAAAAAATACCGCTTTATTTAGACCCTAACATCTTTAGTTACAATCAGTCTATATCTGATTTTTAAAAATATTTAGTTAAGAACTTCGATCGTACAAGGTAAAAACTCACCCTACATATACCTCTTTTATTACTATTAGTTTATAGCTGTTTTTCAAAAAATATTTCATTAACAAGGCCGATTGTACAAAATAAAAAAAAACCTATGTTTAGAACCTGATAGAACAAGCTAAAAAACACCCTATATAAAGCGCCTAATATTGCTTGTTAAAATCCGACTATCTGCCGTGCTCCGCAAAACAAAATCCGAAAAACCGACAGTTTTTATTGGGATTCATTTTGTCTCCGAGTAACGATTTTTTTTTTTAATAATTCCGTTTATACTTTTTTTAAGGTTGAGTCGGAAAAAAATTGCGAATAATTCTTAGCAAATATGTAACTTGAAGTGGGCATAAATATTATTTAAAAATTTGCAAAAATATTTAAAAAATGATTTCAGTATAAAATTCTGCCGTTTGTTTTAATGAAATTGGATGCACCAAAAATTAGGGTTCAAAACGATATATATATATTAGGGTGGTTATTTTTGCAACATGTCACGATTCAATAACCTTCCTGCTAAAAAGTTTCCTTTTTACCTGTATATAGCGCCTGTAAAATTTGAAGACGATCTGAAAGTATTTTAGGGAACCGAAAACAAATAAAGGAGCAGATTCATCCTGAAAAATTAAATCATCGGAATACGAAAGGTGCTCATCAATTGGTAGTATAAGATATTTGGCCAAGATTCGTTGATACTTTTCTGCGTTTACAGTGCCATCAATGAGGGCCAGATCACTAACTCCATAGTAGGAGAAACATCCCCAGTCCATTCGTGATCCCCCTTGCCTTACAGTTCGTCTTAAAGAATCGTTCTTAAGCCGCTCTCCGACTTTACGGCGTACGTAGAATATCCCATCTGAACCAAGAAGGTTTCTTTTGGATTCATCAGAAATTATAACATTTCTTCAACAATTTAAGGTCCAAGACTCGTGGGTTTCAGCCCATTGTAGCCTTTTTGGCTAACTTTTAAGGTTAAGACCGGTTTTTTTTTGCTGGCCGGCGAGCATTTAATCCTTCCTCCAGGAGGCATCTTCGCACAGTTCTTGTACTAATATTGCCTCCTCCAGACTGAAAAGATTCCATCCTTCTGTCTTCAGCGTTTTTTTACCGATTTTCCATACTTAAACGATTCAATATCCGATTTTCCTTGTGCCAGGGTTTCTTTTAAGGCTGTCGAATTTCTTTGCCCGCTACTGTATATATATATATTTTTTTTTTAAATTTCAATGGTAATACAAATTTTCTGATATTTTGTGCTTTCTGAATTTCTTATCACTTCCAAAGTAAGGGTATGCACTCGTCACCAACTGCCATTGAATTTTTATCTCTTGTATCTACTTCTGTGACAGCTGCTGTGAGTGTCAATAAAATTTGTACATAACAAATGTTGCAACAAGCAACAAATGACACTCGAGGTGTTGCATGCACCTTCTTATAAATATTTAGCTGTTGGAAGTATTTTATTTTATCGTAAGATTCCTTTAATGAACAGCACTAAATATATTTGTTTAAATCTTTCAAAAAATTGTATTATTGCAATAATATTTTGCTTGCCCCATTTGCCGAATTTGCATTTGTTTTTAATATATGCACGCCCCCTGCATTCCCAATGTTTCCGACAGCATGCGACAAACCGAACTCCGCTCCCGATTGTAAAACCCCCGTAAAGGAGTAAGGAAGAGTATGGAGGAGGGGTCTCACACCCTGCCGGGGGCGGGGTGCAGTGGTTGCATGCATATATTTACATGAAATTACGCAAAAACAAAATAGTTTAAAGTGCTTTGGGTGAACGGCGAAATTTGTGTTGCAAAATGAACGTCAAAGTGTGCAAGAAGTTGGGACAAGTTGGACCCGGTCGTAAACCTTAGATTGCCATGCAAATATGTGAATGCAACGAACTTGAGAGCAACTGGCAACTGGCAAACGGGCAAAGTTTTTATACGACTTGGACTAGTTCATGTGGAAGTTTATCTTTTTTTTCTCCTTTTTTTGGTGTGAACTCTCTCAGGTTGCTGCCTTTAAATCGTTTTAAGATTTAAGCTCAAACTTTGCACCCAGCCAAGTTACTGATTATATACGATTATGCTTGATTTGGTTGCGGCTTAGCGGGGTGGGTGGGTGTAGCAAAGATTCCAAGGATGCAGTGTAGTGCAAGGATGCGGCTTGTCGCAGCAGTCTGGCGCCTACTCGCTTTGTCATGCGGTGCAAAAGCCGAATCGTATTGACAAGTCAATAAAGCTGATTATAATTGCAACACATAAGCACACACCCACACACACTCACACACACACACGCAAAGACGTTGACCATATAGGCACACCACCCAAGAGTGGTCTCTAAACTGCCCAGTAAAGTCGACAGTTGACCACAAATAGGAACCCCGAACAAACTGCAACGAGCTTGCTCCCAAGGGGAGAGAGCGCGTGGTGTCGGGGGGCAGGTCCTTAGGTTGGTGTCCCTGCTCGAATTGATGATGTCAGTGGCATGTGGTCTAGGCCAAACGATGTCCAATTGATTAATCGTTAGTTCTCAATTTCAATTTGAGCTGATTGTCTGTTGAGTAGTTTAAATTTTAATACTTAAAGTTAAAGCTTAAATATTTATCGAGCGGATGGAACAACTGTTAAACTAAAAGAAATATTAGGTGACGTAGAAGAAACCACAAATTATGTCTTAAGGCAATATTCTTTAGTTGTTGCGTAGTTATTTCATTTCGTGCGTTTTTCGTAAAATTTTCTTTACTTTAAAATATAATATTCATTTTGTCCAAAAATTTGCTTTTACTATCTAAGTAGAAAAGGGAAGAGCCAAAGCACTCTTTTACTTATAGATCCTTTTTAATAGAAAATAAATTTGAAGTCAAACCCCATTAACAGAAAATTTTAACATATATGTAATATGATATTTATATGGCTTTTTAGTTACCAAAAATATTCAATTAACTTATAGTTGTAACTCTCTTGAGATAAAAATGTTATTCGATCATCGTAAATTGCTTTTAACACTGTCAAATTGACATCTTGAACCCAAGAACCAAAGGATTAAAGTGCTTCAGGCTATTGACCGCTGTTGATTGAAGCTTAATAAAGCAAACACTATTTACACTATGCATTCAAATTGATGGAAATATGTATGTACTTATAGGTTAGGGAATAGCTTTTAGCTGTTTGGCCCTACTGCACAGTGGGCCAAAAAGCCAAATTTTTTGGTCATTATTTTGAAAGCTAGATGGAGACTTTACTAGTTATCATAATGCACAAATTTAAATTTATAGCTTATTTTTTAGTATATATTGTAAAAATATTTAAATATTAAATATTAACTACAAAAATATTTAAATATTAAAATTTGTTTAATTCAGTTTTGTTCTTCTAATTGAAATACTTCTTCTCTTTCATATTGATTGTCAGTTGAAAATCAACTAAAAATAAATTTTAGAAAGAATATTAGAATAAAATAAAAGAATAATATTATAAAAAACCCTAAAACACGAGGTTCTCACCTCCTGTTATATTTCCATACAAATTAAGATCTTTTAGTGTTAAAAAAAAAACCTTGAAAAAACATTTTGAAAAACGATGTAAGTTATTTTACTTATATCCAGGTGCGTATCCAGGATTTGGTCCTAGGAGACTTCTTCGCTTTGAAGTATATAACACATATGTATATCAGAGCTCTCAAAAGACTATCAACCTATTTTTTTAATTTTTGGAGATGCAGGGAGTGCGCACCCGAATATATAAGGGAGGGGATCCAGGATTTGGGTAGATTAACACCTCGAAGTTTTTATATATCAGAAGTCGGAAAAAACTAGTTTTTAGCAGGGTTCAGAACTGATAGTCCCGGTTTCGGTTAAATAGTCGGTAATCTATAATTATATAGTAAGGAATTATAAACGATACTTTAAAATTTTTTGAAATTCTTTCCAAATTTTAATTTTTTTGCTTAGTCATCTATTGAAGCGTTAAGGTGGGCCTAAACTGTTTAAAGCACAACATTATTATTTAGTATGGAATGTAAAAAAAAATCCTAATACTAAGCCAATAAGTGTTTTTTTGGAAAAATCAGCAGATTTGATCATTTAAAAAATGGTTTTTATGTATTATTAAATACTAGACAAAATTTACTCGATTGAGAATTATAGCTGGGAATTAACCCAAAGTATAGTTTTGAGAGCAAAACTCTTTCGTTACGTGAAGATTTTACAGACTTTCTTGTAAATTTTTACTATACATAAAAAATTTAAAATAAAAATGTAATTTTTTAAAAATGCATAATTTAAGAGTTAATATGGACCTAAACTGTTCAAAGTACATCATAATTATTAAATATGAAATGTAAAATATATCAAATCTTTATACCAAGCCAATAAGTATTTTTTGGAATAATCAGCATATCTGATCATTTAAAATAAGATATTTAAAATACTACAAAAAATTTAATTATTTATTTTTAATCTGATGATATAAAATGCAGTTCAAGAAAATTCTTCCAGTTTTATTTTATTTTAACACAATAAATAGTTGAGTCAATAAAATCATCTTCTTTCTTATAAAACCCCTATTTCAGTTTGGAAAAGGCACAAGAAGTCTCTTAAAGAAATTCTTTTTTGAAACTTGAAAAATTCGCAAAAAAAATATATGTTGAAAATATAAGATATATTGCAATCAAATTTTGAGGATTCTCTTCCGATTATGTGCCTTTGATTTGGTCTATAGAAATTTGATTGTATTTTGTATTCTCTAAAACATTTACATTATTTCCATTAATGGCTTTAGTATCACCCTAAAATTTCGCTCATCTTGCAAGAAATAACCCCGAGCCTAATCATTTCAATGACTTAGTGCTCCTTAAATACCTATATAACCCCTAACCCTAGGTGGAAGAAGTCTCTTAAAGACATTCTGTTTTACCTCTTGACGAATTCACTAAAAAACTTATTGAAAAATAAAGATATCCGTAAATAAGATCCGTTTATGTGCCTACTTTTTGGTTCATAGAAATTAGATTGTTTTTTCTATTCTCTAAAACATCTACTTTATTTCCATTAAAGGCTTAAGACTCATGATATTGTGCAAAAATTTCCATCATCCTTCAAAAAAAAACACCAAAGCTAATCATTTCAATAACTTGGTGCTCCTTAAACCACAACATAGCACTTGTTAAAGTGCCGAAAACAAATGACAATGATTGTTTTTACAGTCACTCTGAATAAACATCGCACACACGGTAGGAAGTGAGGCACTTACTCTCAGTTGAGTGTGCACACACTGACAGACAATACACTGCCGGAAAATGCAGGCACCAACCAACCAGCAACGTCCCTGACCTTAGACACGAAGTTAAATTTGCGTGGTGTTATCAGCGTGTGTTTTCACGCTTATCACACTTGTTGGGGAAGCCACGTGCTCTGCTCTGACGCCTTGAATCCTGAATCCTTCGCCGCTGCACAATGGCCTCGTAACTGTCATAAATCTTGCATACTTGCCGAACGCATGCGTCAAGTGTGTTCCATTGCCACTGCGTTTTGCCTGAACTGCCGAAACATCGCATTCATTCATAAAAGCGTGCGATGTTTCCGGCAGAACACGGCTACGCTTTGGCCATCCGATTGGGACTTGGACAAACGGCGGTGATAGCTTCGACGTGGCGGTTGTAGCAGCGGCAAAACTTGGCGCGTAATTTGAGCATAAAAAATATTTCAAGTCAGTGTTGAAACTAAAACGCATTAAATTAAAGTGGAAAAAACGAGTTTTTAAAAATAAGCAAAGCATCGTTTTCAATTGCTTAAAAACATAAATCAAAAAAAAAATCGAAAAAAAATTGCATTCCAAATAAAAAAAGTTTTCACTCAAGTGCTGGTTAAGTACGCAAAAGTTAGCCGTGATAGTAAAGTGCGCTCCAAACTCGGCCGATTCAGCGCCAGTTGTCCAACACTTTTGGCATTCTCGGAAACTTTTTGAACCTGCAGTAACTTGCATCGAGCTACTCACTTTCGGACTTAAACTTTAACACTTGCCCAATCTCCGGGCACTTGACGCTGGCTGCTGCTGTTGCAGGACTCGTCTTCGTCCTCGTCCTGACATGTCAAAATGTTATGCTCTGAGAACTTAACTCGACAATATCCAACAATTGAAGTTGTAACAACAAAATTTTGTTAAATAACGCTACGGGTTTTTGCCAACGTGTCTGGCACGTGTCCTTTGTCCTTCGTCCTTTTGCCTGCCTGCTTTTTAGTTAGAGCCAAAGTCAGTGTGTGCTTTTTGGTGTTGTTTTTTTTCGGTAGCAACGGCTGCGGCTGAGTTCGCGACCGGAAACGGAAGCAAAGTTGGCGGAAATTTCGGTGAAAACTTTTTTCAGCGCTTGTGTTGGTTAACTAAAGGCACACGACGTGTGATGTGAATGGTAAGTGTTGTAAAATTCAACTCGTTTATCCATTTGTTTTCCAACCCGTTCCTGCTCTTTTTCTGTTGTTTTTTTAAATGCTATTCATGTACATGTGAATGTAATACAAATATATTCTGCTCCACTGTTCGTATGAAATTATTTTGAAGGCAAAAACATTGCTCGGTGCTGCGTTTGGAATTATAAAAGTTTTTTGTTGGTTCTGGTTCCGGGTGGCTTTGTTTGCTCCTGTTATTAACATCGGATTTACGCAATTTTTTTACGTTTTTTTTTTAAAGTTTTAGGTGAGTTGTGTTTTATAGTTGGCCAAATTGGTGGTTTCAAAAATAACACAACAACAGCTGCGGAAAATTCAGTTCAGGGCTACAGTACAGTTTTGCTCTAAATTGCTTTTTGGTGTAATACCTTAAAGAATCTAAAAAATTTAATGGTATAAAGGAGCAACTTTTAATTCGAGTATAGCGAACTTTGCAAAAACTGTACCAATAAATAAACTAATCAAATTTTATTAAGATTTAAAAAATATAAGTTCCATTAAAGAGAACGGGAAAGGGAAGTTCGAAAAAGGCTTCGTAAATTCACAATTTAAAAGTTAACAATATTTGAAACTTGGGAATTTGAAAGATGTGAAATCAGAGCTTCTTGAAACTTGACAAATATGGAATCATTTTGTGAAATACATTTTAGAAATTTTTAATTTTAAAAACATTACCCTTATTTAATGTTACATTGAAAAATAATTTGTAACTTATTTTGTGAAGATAAATAAAAATTTGGGCATTTACAACTTTGTTGTATGTGTGACTTATGAAGCTAAGTTTGAAACTTGGAACTTTTTTTTATTAATATTCTCATCAGAAATTCTTGAATCTTGAGAAATATGGAATCATTTTCTAAAATATATTTTAAAATTCAAAATAATTTATTTTTGAAGATATATACAAAGGGTATTTAAAATTTTGTAGTATGTGCGACTTATTAAATAAAAAGCCGAAATTTTTGCATCAATATTAAAAAAACCAAAAACTTTTTAGATATAATTTTTGATATTATCATCTATACATAATGTTATTACTTACAATTATTTCACTGTTAAAAAATGCATCTATATAAATTTTCTTATCTGAAATTTTAAAAATATAAAAGTCAAAACAAAAATTGTTTAAATTCAATATTTTTAGTTTAAAGATTACTTTGTTATTATAAACTGTGATTTTGAGATCGTGATTCCAAGAATTGTCGATGAACGGATATTGAAGTGTAGATCCTTGAGGTGTGCCAACCTTTGTATTAAGTCGCTTGGCTCAAAAGTTATTTAAGATCATTTTTTAATTTTTATAATACTTTCAGAAAATATAACATTAAGAAATGTAACCCGAATTTGTATTCGGTGTTTCTAAATATTAATAGCTGCAGGACACATAGATTATCGATGGGAAGGTTTTGCAAGTAGTTTGAAATTATATACTATTGTAGAATGAACATTGGATTTTATTATTGATACTTCAAGTTGAAATGAGTTATCGATAAATAGCATTTGATAGCTAGATCCTAAAAAAGTATCCATTATTTTAATATTTAATAAATTAAATTTTTTTTGGTGATATTTAAAGAAAATTTAAGGTACCTATGAAAAGGTATTTGAGCTTGAACCACATAAATGTACGAGCAAAATTAATTTTTTTTTTAACTATCCAAATAATTTTATTCTTTTTAAAAGGTAAATTTTTAGCTCTTATAGTTTGTCCTACAAAAAACATTTTGAAAAAATTATAATTTAAAAATCAGGAAACACAATTTGTTCATATATTATTATTATTTATTTAGTTAATTCATTTTTTAAATCTTATATTTTTACTACTATGACGTAATTGTTTTTTTTTTTAAATCACAAAAATTGTTAGTAAAATTTAAATATTATTTAAAAAATCAAATTTGTACTCTAATTTTATATAAGAATCATGAATTAATAACTTATCAGTATTTTAAAATTCAAGAAAGAAATCGTAGTTTTTAATCTCTATTTCTTTTATATTTATTTAATATTTTAACTACAATACATATTAAAAACAGTTTTAATTAAATTTATTTTGAAAACCCTGAAATAATTATTTTTATATAAAAATCACGAAATGGCTATTTTTTATAAAGTTGAATTAAAAAAGTTTTTATGAACAGAAAATATTTTAAATTAGACAATATTTTTTAATGATTTTAATTTGAGTTAAAAAAATTAGTTATAAATTAATTTTTTTAATTTTTACCATTTATTAAAGCCTAAAAAATAAATATAAATTGAAAAGTACGTTTTTTTTTTTTAATTTTTTAATATAATATTAAATTCTTATTTAATATTAGAGTTAAAATTTGATTTTTTAAATAACATCTTAATTATACTAACAACCAAAGTTTTATTTTTTTTCTGATGCTCTAATAAACAAATCCACATCGAAATTTTATCGATGCGGACCCCCCACCCCCCGCAAGCGAGTTTACCGTGTTTTCTCCCACACCCTTCAACATATCAACATGAAACTTATCCCATAAACTTTAAATAGATTCTTTGACGTAACCTTCAAGTAAGTTCCGACAAAAATATCGAATTTTACAACAAAAAAAAAGTTAAAATTGGAAAGTTCTTAATAGGAATATGTAGAACAAATTTTTTAGAGAGAAAATTACTAGGTATTCCACTGTCGGGCACCGCCTCGACTGTACCACATTTTTAAATATTATAGTAATAATTTTTACTATACTAATAATAATTTATTTTATGATGTTTATCTTTAAGTTTGTAAAGCCATCTCAAAAAATGGCGGACGTAAAGTCGGGCGCAGACGACTTTGGGATACCCAAATTTATTTCAAATATCTTTACAAACAAACAAAACACATCGAATTTTGTATAAAAAACGTTTTTTTGGACCGATAGGTCCTATGGAGCTATATGATATAGTCAACCGATTTGGATTAAATTTAGTACAGTGCTAGGAACTATAAAATACTCACGAATGTCAAATTTGGTCCCAATATCTTAACAAACAAACGAAACACAACAAATTTTGTTAAAAAATCGATTTTTTGGAAGATCTGGGAGCTATATGATATAGTCAACCGATTTTGTTCAAATTTGGCACATTGCTTAAGTGGTCTAAAAAATTTCCAAACGCCAAATCTGGTTACGATATCTTTATTAAAAAACGAAATATAGCGAATTTTTCTTTAAAAAAGTTATTTTGGCCGATCGGTCCTATGGGAGCTATATGATATATTCAACCGATTTCGATCAAATTTGGAACAGTGTTTGGGAACTATAAAAAGCTTTCGAATACCAAATTTGGTTACGATATCTTCATAAACAAACGAATTATTCATCTAAAACTTTTTTTTTATCGAGGTCGTCTCAAACACCCCCATGGGAGTTATATAATTTATCCCCGATATCAAAAAAATAAAATAAACTTGCCTCCTATGGAATAATATGGGATCTAATGTGAAAGTTTGGTAACTCTAGCTCTTACCATCTCTGAGATCTAGGCGTTCACACGGACGGACAGACGGACATGGGTATATCGACTTCTCTATTCACCCTGATCATATTTTAGGTAACTTTGGGTGTCTCCGACGTCTCCTTCTATATGTTACATACATTTTCGGCTTGCACAAACTTAATATACCCTTGGTACCATACGGTACAGGGTATAAAAATTAGTTATAATTGGAAAGTTCTTAATAGGAATATGCAGAACAAATTTTTTAGAGAGAAAATTACTGGGTATTCCACTGTCGGACACCGCCTAGACTGTATCACATTTTTAAATGTTATAGTAATCATTTTTACTATACTAATAATAATAATTTATTGCATGATGTTTATCTTAAAGTTTGTAAAAAATGATGATATAGATGCAGATACATCTAAAATATTTTGTTATTTAAAAAAAATTGTTTTAAGATGTCCTTTAAAATAAAGAACATTAATAAATTAGCTATATTTTATAAGGAGAAGCAGATTCCTCTCATTTGTTTTAAAATTGGTTTTTCAAGCGAAATATGTGAATCGAATATCGAAGTTTTGCAGCCCTGATTTACAGGTAGCTTAAAAATACAAAATTCTGTTTAAAAAGTTGAAAATATAAAATTTTGTTAAAAATCAAAACTAGTTTATTTTATGCAGCGTAAGAAAATAAAAAATAAATGAATATTAAGCTAACTTTTTTATTATATAGTATATATTTTTTTAGTAATAGCTATAAAAAAAAGAGTTTTGAGGCAATTTTCAGCTGGTAGAAAAAACAATGTATAACTTACGCTTAAAAACTCACGCAATGCCAGCTAATAGATGTTATATAAACACAGGCAATAAGAAATAAAAATATATTTCATTTGTATTTCTGTAACTGATGTATATCATAAAATTTCATCACTGTTAAGGCGTGTCCTTAAAAGACGACCATTTTGACAATTAGTCACTTTTCATTGATTTTAAAGTGGGTTCAATTTAATTTATGCGTTTCTACTTTCACGCCCCAAATAAAGGCGAGGAACAAATTAAATTCACAATCAAATTATGATGCGCCCCCCCGGGAGAGAGAATTGTTTTTGACAGTAACAATAATGATGGAATATAATTTCGAACAATTTGCATATTTCTGTTACTTTTTACTTACTTTACACTTTGCCTGCTCTTTAATCTATACCAAATCGAAATTACAGAAGGCAAGATCCTGGCCCAAAAGGGCGCAAATACGGGCGGTAGTCTGCTGCTCGTAAATATGCCAGGAAACTCGCATAGAGCCACGCCTATTTTGTGCCCTAAACCCCCAAAGCTGGACCACTGTGCGTGCCAAACAAGTTGCTGCTGTCGCATCTATAATTAAGTGAATATAAAACATGCCTCTGCTTTGGAAATGGACATTAGAAGGTATTTTATGCCGGCACTTGATGAAATATGCGAAGCCAGACTCCTGGGTGCAAACAAGGATATGGTTCAGTTGTACTCCAAATGGGGTTTGAGGCTGCTGATGAGCACATAGACTGCTGGAACTGTTTATTGAGTTGCTGCTTAAATTGATATGGGTTAGGTTGGGTTGGGTTGCAGCAGCAGCAGCACTGTATCCTTAGGAAGGTCAAGGCAAAAGACATTTTTTCTCGATTTATTGAAAGCTGAATTACATTAGCATTGTATGCCAAAAATTCTGCTGCAATTCGCATTTTTTGTTGTTGTGCATTGATCTTGTCAAGCTAGGCATGCCGAAGGACAGCAGCAACATTAGCACCAAATACCTGGAAACTTGGAACCCGACCAAAGATTTAATTAAACATTCCATTGTTGTGCATTTGAGTCACAATACAAAGACGCTCCAGGTAACCACAGCAACTTCAAGAGGGACAGCCTGCAGTGCGTATACTTGATTGATGTGTTAAGCTTAAATGTGCTAAATAAAGCGGTAATGGCCGCCAGGTTAGCGCTGTAAGCTGGTTAAATATCCCTTGGGGAGCTATTTTAAGGCACCATAAATGACTAGGAAAGGTTAATTAAAGTTGAAATTACTTGAGACGTTTGGATGAGTTTATTAATTATTTTGTTTGGACACGTGCAGACTGAAAATCGTAAACGAAGTTTTAGCTTAATTTATTATTGTTTTAAGTGTAGCTATTTTATGTGCCACGAGTGTATATATATATGTATATATATATAACAGCGCGGCCATTACTTTTTGTGTGTGTGCGTGAAGCTGCTTTGCATTTAGACTGTGGTACAAGCATTAACCCACTCTGACTGTTGACCTCAAAAGAATATTGACAAAACAGACAGAGAGACAAACAAACAGACGGACGGAAGGACGGACAGATGAACAGACACAGGAACAGACCTACAAAGAGGCGTTAAATGGACGTGCCACCTGGTTTTAGACAGCTACAAAGGTTTACATCCGCTTAACCCTTGGCATGCCGGAAACAGTTTTTTTTAACCCTTATTTAAAGACATATTTGAAGAGCTGAATTTTTATGGAATTTTTTGTTGATTTTTTTTAAAGCGAACGAAATGTTTAAACTTTATTTAACCCCATTGAGCTATGCTAGCTTGCAGGCTTTCGTATAGCTCCAGTTCACGAACTATAGGTTCTATTTTTATGAAATAAGTTTTTGTACCGTCAGCAATTCATGCAAAAGTGAGTCTAAAGTATGGACATTTTTTTTTAGCTTATTTAACCTATTTGAGCTATGCCAGCTTGTAGGCTTTCGTAAAGAACCAGTTCCCGAACCATTGCTTCCTTTTTTATGAACTAACTTTTATGAATTGTCTGCGAGTAACGCAAAAGTGAGTCTAAATTCTAAATGAAATTTTTTCATTTGCTTATAGAATAAATTGAATATTATTGACAGTGAGCAGATGAAAAAAAAATACGTTGCATTAATTTTATAAGAAAAATTTTAATATTTTGAAGATAGATAATTCAAAGTATTTTTTTTTCTTTAATCGTAGCCCATGTAGAGCCGTTTTTTTTTTATATTTATTGAGTGTTGAACCAAAAAATGAGATATAAGAAATATGTGAATTTTTTACATTAAAAATTCCTGCAAATCCCTAATTTTAATTAAAAAATCAGCATTTTTAAATTTCAAGCCAGAATCTTCAAACCATTAAAGAATAGTATAGTACTTTATAGTTCCTGCAAAACCTCAATTTTAATTGAAAAAAATTAACTTTTTTTATAGAAATTTATAGCCAATTTAATGGTTTACAGATTCTGGCTATCCTTATAGTGGTCAGATTTGCCCTAATAAAAAAAAAAGTTATACGAAATATATTACCAATATTATACAAACATTATAAAGATCTATGCTTATAGTATATACAAGAAAAAATATGGAATCAAATATTCACAAAAAATAAATTTTGAAAAGTGCAAAAATAAATACTTTCTGTCGTTTGATTAAATATATACTTTTCCTATATAGAGCTCGCTCAGTTTTTCCTTTTTTGGAAAACAGTTGGAGGTCGTGTTTGCCTCACCTTGTCCGAATAAAATGTTTAAAAAACATACAAATATTTAAATTAATCAGATATATATTTCCTAGAGTAACAAAATTGATCATAGGGCCACAAAGATTAATAAGTTAGTAAGATTAAAATTGCGCCAACTGTAGAATTTCAAATTTTTAAATAAACTTGGAAACTTATAATAATAATAATAATGTACTACAATGTCAATACTTGGGGTAGGGTGAACCCCTCAATTTGTTTAAAGATTCTGGTTGGCCATATCATATAGCGGTCGGATTTGCCCTAATAAAACAAAATTATACGTAATTTCTTACCAACATTATAAAGATCTATGCCTATACTATACACAAGAAAAAATATGGCATCAAATATTTACAAAAATTAAATTGAAATTTGACAAAAAAAAAACTTTTTGTCGTTTGAGCATTTCAAAGCTGCCGGACAACTGTCATGGCAGTTTTACTATTTTTGAGGAACACTGGGAGGTCGTGTTTGCCTCATCTAACCCTAATAAAATGTTGAAAATAAGTTTAGATTAATAAGAAAGTTGGAAAACTGTAGAATTAAAAATTATTATATTTTTCATATCAGTTTTATCATGTTTGAGAAACAGTGGGAGGTCGTGTTTGCCCCATCTTACTCTAATAAAATGTTGAAAAAAAGTTTAGATTAATAAGAAAGTTTTCGTAGAATTTAAAATTATTAAATGAACTTGGAAACTTATAATAATAATTTCAAATTCTCATTGGTATTATTTATATTTATTGTTTATTTATATATAATGTTAAACAAAATTATGTAAAATATTTCTGATGAGAAGCTGTAACACTGTAAATAATCTTGTACTAGCTAAAGAATATTTGTATATTTATTGTATAATCTTTCTTTTATGTATTTAATTATGTTCGGCAAATAATAATCTGATAATTTTATTTTTGAAAGATCTTCCAAAGAATTGTTTTCACACCAAGTCTTATGAAAATATTTTATTCGTAATATCAGTGGCCACAATATTAGTGGAAATTACAATTTTGATTTACTTGAATTTTTTGTTTCCTTATCAGAATAATTTTTATTTTTTTTTATTTAAGATACTATGTTATATTTTATGTAATTTTTCTTAGATAAATAATTTTCAAATTAAAAAAAGGTATATTCTAAAACCAGTTGACTAATAGATTTAAATTTTTTGTTTGTTTTTTAAGAGGGTAATTTATTTTCAATTCATAAAATATAGTTCTAAAAATTGAATTGTAGTTAGAACAAGTAGATAAATTTAAAAGAATTCGGTCTTCTTTCCGATTCTGTAAGGCACAGCAACAGTTTTGTTTATTATCCGAGATTTTCATTCAGAATTATTTCCTATGGGTGTATTTTATTTCCATTATTACTGTACAAGCAGAAAAGGCACATATATGAGAAGCGTATACGTAATATTGAAGATTATTTCCAACAGAAAAGTAAAGAAGATTTTAAGTTAACAACTTCATTCACAAGCACATATATGAAAAGTGTATACGTAATATTTAAGATTATTTCCACGAACTGTCAGCAAGAGAAAAGTAAATAAATTAAATTGCAAAAAATGTATTTCCATGTTTTAAGATTTTGTTTTAACAAATACATATATTCACCTTTTTCAAGCTCAAAGCGTATTTAAGACTATTTAAACAAAATGACAGAAAAATAAAAGTAACTGAATGGAATTAAAAGTAATTTATTTTCACGTGCTTTAAGATTTTTTATTAATAAATTTCTAGTAATGTAAACTAATTCAAGTATTCCATTTTGTGCTCTTTATCTGCAGCATAAACAGCTTTAACTATTAATCTCAAATTTTGCTGTCCCTTAACGCGTACAGTGGCCTTTAATGGGTTAAAGCTAGAGCCGACGTTATTCATTACACAATTACAAATATCATAGCATAGCGCTAGGCGCACCCACAACATCCAACGTCTACACTGTTACGAATTAGCCGTACTTTATATCCACCATATGCATATGTTGGCATATGTGTGAGTGAGAGCGTTTGAGTGCGTGTGTGTGTTGTACTCCAAATGGGGTGTGAGTGTGTGTGCGAACTTTTCATAATTATGTGTGCACATTACTTATGAGCACATAAGCATGGACAATGCGAAAGACACCGAAATAGATTACACACACAGAGACGAAGTGAGAGAGAGGGACAGAGAGAGCGGGTGATAAAGACAAACCCATAATCAGAGAGTGAGCCCCGTTTAGAGTTATGTTTAGTTTCCTCTGTGTATGTTAGTTAGTATATAGCCTAGGTCAGAGCAAAAGACAAACATTTGCTGTATATTGCAGTTAATTTAATTGGCTTTCTCCGGCTTTCTGCTGTGTGTCATCATTATGTGTGTAGGCGTGAATACCCCGTACATTCGCCTTATCAAAAGCTACAGTTGGTTTCGACACACCAACACATATGCCTATATGTATATATGTATATATTTCATTTAGCCTCATATCCGGTCTTATGTATGTAAGTATGTGTTAGTAGCCATGCTGTGATATGCCATTGCCATTGCCTTTGATGTGGCGCAACAAAATGTTGCCTATGTTATGTGGTACTACTGGGGGCAGGGTGAACCGCCCAATTTGGCAGCATTTTGTTAAAATTTTACAGCTCTGAGTTGTTGTTTTACATTGTAATTAACCACAATGGGACAAAGTGTTGCCGCACACAACAAACATGGCCAAAAGTATTTCACTAAAGTGTGAGAAAATGAGAAACAAATTTCAATAGCAATAAACGAGCTAAAAAGTTTTGCGGCAGCGACTTTTGTATACACTCTAAATGCAAAAGAAATATTTCAGAGTAGCATATTTGAGTATATATTTATTTTTGTAACTTGGAGTGTAGGTCTAGGAAACAAAATAATTTCATTCCAGTACAACTTAAGTCGTCAGGGTAGATTTTGAGATTTGTTGAAAAATTTTCCTTAAATTACAAAATATTTTAGATTCCCGAATTTTTTATATATCTTTGAGAGTTAATCTGGGCAATGTAAGAAGGATTTTATGTATTGGCTGTCTTAATGGATTTTCTTAATTATAAATATTTTTTTTATTTAAAGTCAACATTTTGTATAATATTTGATACTTACCAAAGTTTTGGCCATTGGAAGATAAAAGCGCCATCTTGTCGTAGAATTTCCTTATTTTATTCAAATTCATGCTAAAAATAAAGTACAAAGTGTTATTACTCATTGGATTTTAACTGTTTCTTCTGTTTATTAATAATTATAATTACAATATTTATAATTTCTTCAAAATGTAGTGAAGAATTCTAATTAAAAAAAATGTATTCACTCAATTTTAGTGAAAATGAAAGCCACAACTAGCCTGGCATTATATTAAATAAAATAAATTATTTTAATAATATTGAAAGAAATTTATCTTAGTAATTATTTTTTACTCATTTTATTTATGTTTTATAAAACAAAATCAAGGCCGTATTCTTTATAAATGTATTTAAATTTTATTGAAAGTAAGGCACTAGCCTGAACTTGACTTAAAAACCCCATTTTAAGGTCTTCAAAAACTTCATGATGGGAAGGGTTAACATATTATGAAAATTTTAAAACTGTTTTTTTTTAAACTGAAAGAAAATGAAATTTAAAGAATTTTTAAAAAATATATAATAATATATCGCTCGTTTACAAGAGTGTCATAACACAAAAAAATCGTTTTTTAAGTTAAAAGTGGAGATTTATTCGTTATGAAAAACTGTGCATTGTGTAAAAATTTCATATTGATATCAAAATTACTTTCCGTTTGAGAAGAGAATCAAGAATTTATTGCGGGCTCGATGAAAACTTTAAATGCGTTTTCTGCAAAATAACTTTTTTTGAGTTATGACGTTCTTCTTGTAAATTTTTATACCCTGTACCGTATGGTCCAAGGGTATATTAAGTTTGTGCAAGCCGAAAATGTATGTAACATATAGAAGGAGACGTCGGAGACACCCTCAAAGTTACCTAATATATGATCAGGGTGAATAGAGAAGTCGATATACCCATGTCCGTCTGTCCGTCTGTCCGTCTGTCCGTCTGTCCGTCCGTGTGAACGCCTAGATCTCAGAGATGGTAAGAGCTAGAGTTACCAAACTTTCACATTAGATCCCATATTATTCCATAGGAGGCAAGTTTATTTTATTTTTTTGATATCGGGGATAAATTATATAGCTCCCATGGGGGTGTTTGAGACGACCTCGACAAAAAAAAAGCGTTTTAGATGAATAATCTATACGTTTATGAAGAATCTAAATTATAGTAACGTATATTATAATATTCTAAAGTCTAACTTATAGTTCCTAACCTACCTATACCAAAGTATGAAATCAAAAATTAAATTAACAATATCATAAAACCCCCGAACTTAAGTAATTGTTCATTTAAAAAGTAAAACATAATAAAAGAAACTTAATTCGTTAAATTACCGTAAGAATCTATTAATAGATATCCTAACAAGATACGTCGCGTTGGGGGACCGCTCCTAAACTAACAATTTAAATACAAATAGTCTAATTAAGCAACAAAGATTAACTTGAAATGGCGGACGTAAAGTCGGGCGCGGACGACTTTAGGATACCCTGTACCACTAGCTTGTAATAAAGTCCGATTTCTTCACAAAAAACCAAAAACAGAAGAATTTTTAAGCAAAAATTTTTTTTTGACCGATCGTTCCTATGGGAGCTATATGATATAGTCAACCGATTTCAATAAAATTTGACACGGTGCTTAAATACCTTAAAAAAGATATGAACGCCAAAGTTATTTCAAATATCTTTACAAACAAACAAAACACATCGAATTTTGTATAAAAAACGTGTTTTTGGACCGATTGGTCCTATGGGAGCTATATGATCTAGTCAAACGATTTGGATTAAATTTGGTACAGTGCTTAGGAACTATAAAATACTCACGAATGTCAAATTTGGTCCCAATATCTTAACAAACAAACGAAACACAACAAATTTTGTTAAAAAATCGATGTTTTGGAAGATCGGACCTATGGGAGCTATATGATATAGTCCACCGATTTTGTTCAAATTTGGCACATTGCTTAAGTGGTCTAAAAAATTTCCAAACGCCAAATCTGGTTAGGATATCTTTATTAAAAAACGAAATATAGCCAATTTTTCTTTAAAAAGTTATTTTGGCCGATCGGTCCTATGGGAGCTATATGATATAGTCAACCGATTTTGATCAAATTTGGTACAGTGATTGGGAACTATAAAAAACTTTCGATTGCCAAATTTCGTTACGATATCTTCATAAACAAACGAATTATTCATCTAAAACGCTTTTTTTTCGAGGTCGTCTCAAACACCCCCATGGGAGCTATATAATTTATCCCCGATATCAAAAAAATAAAATAAACTTGCCTCCTATGGAATAATATGGGATCTAATGTGAAAGTTTGGTAACTCTAGCTCTTACCATCTCTGAGATCTAGGCGTTCACACGGACGGACAGACGGACGGACAGACGGACAGACGGACAGACGGACATGGGTATATCGACTTCTCTATTCACCCTGATCATATTTTAGGTAACTTTGGGTGTCTCCGACGTCTCCTTCTATATGTTACATACATTTTCGGCTTGCACAAACTTAATATACCCTTGGACCATACGGTACAGGGTATAAAAACAAAATTAAGAAAATACTTCAAAAACTTTCATAGAATTACTTCAAAAAACTTGCATGTAAGATACGACCGTCAACGACGTCTGCCCTCGCGTGTCCCCCAACGCGACGTATTTTTTTAGAATTATTAATAGATTCTTAGGTAATCTAACATTCAATTTTCTTTTATGATTACTTTTTTTTTTAAATTTTTAAATTTTTAATAAATTTTTATAAGGCATATTCGTAATATCCAAATAATTTGAATTTTTTTATTCAAAAGATTTTAATTCAAAGAATTTATTGAACGAAAAAAATTATTCGCTATATATTGTTTTTATTTAATCCAACTATTTTTTTTAAAAAAGACTTTTTTCAATATCGAAAGTTCTTCGTTCACATCCATTAAAAAAAAATTATTGTAAAATAATGTTAAAGCCGCGTAATCCTAATTCACGTCCCATCAGTTATGGCATTGTTCTCACGAGCTAATCAGAAGAAAGAGGTGCCTCCGAAGAAGAGCTCGAATTGCTCTTCTCAAGATCCTTGTGACCGAATTTTGTGGAACCGAGCGGCAAGACAGCTATGTAACCTCTTAAGGGAACTCAGAAGAGATTTCTTCCAACAAAAACTGGCTTCCATGGGCTACACTTTCGATGCGAACTACTCTCCACGGCAATGCACAAAATCGCTTAAACGACAACCCTTTAGACAGGTTCCTGTGCGATGTCCTGGTGGTGAACTTGCTAAAAACGAAAACGAACAGGCTAATGCTTTCGGAAACCATCTACAATATCGTTTCAGTCCTTATGAATTTGCTACGATAGAGCAGACCTTCAGACACCACTGCAGATGTCCTCGCCTATTAACCCTATAGGGATTGAATAATTAACTGAAGCGATCCAATTATTGCCGAAAAATAAAGCTTCGAGTATTGATAGGATTTGCAATGCGACGCTGAAGGCCTTGCCTACAAGAGCGCTCCTTTATATAGGATTAATTTGTAATGCTATTATCAGGCTCCAAGTCTTCCCAAAGCAATGGCAACTAGCTGCGCTTCTTATGATTCACAAACCAGGCAAACCAGTAGCTGATCCTGAGTCGTATTGGCCAATAAGTCTTTTACCCTGTCTGATTTAATTATGGGAGAGGACTATTGCGAATCGGATTTCTGCCATTATAAGCTAACGCAATATCTTGCGTCACCAATTCGGCTTTCGAGAGAGACACGACAACTGTGGAACAGGTCCACAGATTGGTGAAGCACATCAAGCAGGCTTTTAACGACCTAGAGTTCTCCAACGCTGTCTTCATAGACATGTAGCAGGCGTTCGGTAGGGTGTGGCACCATGGTCTACTGTGCAAAGTTAAAAACCTTTTGCCTGCACCGTACTACGATCTTTTTAGGTCATATCTGGAAGGACGAGAATTTAAGGTCAAGGTAAGGGAGGTATACTCGTTCACTTATAATATAAGAGCAGGAATACCGCAAAACAGAGTTCTAGATCCGCTGCTCTTTTATATCGTCACAGACTCCTACAACTGCGGAAGCTCTACAATAAGAGGAGCACCTTGCCGCTGAGATGTAAAAGAGCTGTATTCTTTTGATATGGCTTTATAGAGTGCAAATTTGGGGGATTGCTGCCAAATCGAAATATAAACATATACAAGTATTGCAGCACCGAGTATTACAACAGAACTGTCCCTGGTACGTACGCGGTTCCACACTCCATAGAGACCTCAATCTGTAAACAGTTGAAGAGCAGATTGGTAGACACCGCAGCCTGCTCGCAAGAGGACTACTTCCTGCTCGAACTTTAAGGTGACTTAAACGACAAGGTTTTGCAAAGAAGTTCGGTCAGTAAGACTGCCTACAATTAAAATCCTCATACGGCGTTATGGGGTTTGGCTGTTATAAATTAACCATCCATGTGTTGTTAAGGTACAAAATTGATGTACAGCCTCTTCATTTATTAAAAAAAAAAAAAAAATGTCAAATTAGTTGAAGATATAACAAAAGTATCTCAGTACGTCCCACAGACGTGTTGTGGTTCGCGAAAGGCTGGTAACCTTTCCGATAAAAACACCCCTACCCAAGAAACGGTGACAAGCCTCGGAAATGGACAGGATAACTCGTTGACGACTTTTAGCTAACACTCGCTCGCAACCGAAATCGATGGAAGGAGTTTGTTTCCGCCCTATGCTCTGTATAAGAGCGACAACTACAGTTATATTGTTCTTGTCAAGGAAATAATAATAATAACAAAAGTATCTACCAATTGAAAAATTTTATAAAAAGTTTTCTTAAGTTAATAAATAAATTTTAAGTAACCAACTTTAATAGCTAAATCGATGATGTTCTACTAAATTAATTCCTAATTTATTTATTTATAATTGTGACTATATGACCATAATTTGTTAATTTTCAAATATGCTCAAAAGTTTGACTAATTTTGTTTAAAACTGACCTTAACTGGTTTTGGAATTCGACAGAAGAGAAGCTTTAAAGAAAGGACCTTCAAATGCGTTGCCTTGCTCAGAAACTTTATAAACCAAATTTACGAAGCATTTTTCCGCTCCATAGAAATTTTATCCAGCCCTAAAACAAGAGCATAATTAAGCCTAAATTGGTTTAGAGCAGATTTTAATCAAATGAATTAGAAATTATGAGGAAACGACAAATTAAATTAGCAAACTATTTTCAAATTTAAATGTTGTTTATTCTCTCGCAGCTCCAACATAAATTTTTGGCAACAAATTAAAAATAAAACAAAAACAAAAAAAATGTAAAGCGATTACATAAGTAAAATAAATCCAACATAAATTCACAATAAGCGCCGCAGGGATCGTTGAGGGGCACTCCAAAATGGAGCCCAGGGCAACAATAACAACAAGAGCTTAAAGCCAAATAATCAAAGCATGAAAATTATTGCTAACATTATTTTGACACGGGTAGGAGGAGAATTTTTAAATATATATATATGTATGTATGTATATATGTATCTAAAAAGTGTAGTCCTGACGACGACACAAGGCACGAGGCTTAAATAAATAAAATAAATCAAAAATGTAAATCAACACTCAAACACACACACATACGTTTGTGTTGATTGTGTGGGTGAAGCAAAAATGATGTAGACATCGTAATTTTTTATACACACTTTATCACACTCACACACACACACACACCAACACTAACAAACCTAACTCACTCCTTTTTGTTGCGCTCATTAAATTTGTCTGCGTCTTCGTTGTCCGTTTTGATATTGTTATTCCTTGTGGTTTACTTAGTTATTTGGTATATGGTATATGAAATCAGGACTTTACATTCATGGCAATATGTCGTATGTGTGTGTGTGTGTGTGTGTAGATACGGCTAAGTGTAGAGTGTCAAAGAAAATATTAAATTATCTATGGCATACAAAAGGTTCTAACGAAGCATTTATTTTTGGTTTGGTTTGGTTTCTTTTTTTTCGACTTTTACATTTTATGTGCCATTCGCACATATTATTTGGGCTTCTTTGACTTTGCCATTCTCATTCTTGGCCCGTAATAATCGTCAATTTATCAATATGTATTAAATGTGTGTATGTGTGTGTGTGTGTGTGTGTGCTCTTTGTGCGCTCGCTCTCTTTCACTCTCTCTGAGTCTGCAAAAAATATGTAGCATAGCATTGAGCGCAGCATACAAAAGCATAACTCGATTTCGTCGTGTCGCCTGCTGCGGTTGTCCTTAAAAACAAAGACCTGGGAACTGGAACCATATTGTGGTGAATCGAGCCGGAGAACAATTTAATACAGAGCACGCCGACAAAGCCACACACACGCACACATAGATAGTATTTATTGGTTTGTATTTGTCTTATTTATGACACATGACATACTTATGTACCATGTGCACGAGTGTGCGTGTGTATCTGTGTGCATTTCAACGTATCTAGAACATAAAGAACAAAGAAAAGTTCAGAGCATTTTCCACGTACTCTCTGCCATGAGTGTGCCAAATTGTGTAGTCCAAAATTATACAAAAGTCCAATATCACCATCGCCATCACTTTCATTGTTCTCTCCTGGTCAAAATGAATTTATTTCACATAAAATCATGCACTTTAAATAATTGAGTTTTAAACGTTTTATAACTAAAAATTGCTAAAATTTAGTATTCTATGCGTCATACAATTGCAATTATATTTCAAAAGCTTATAAGTATTGAATTTTTAATGGCTTTCAATTTTGTGAATTTTAACAGAAAAATGTTTTCAAATATTCCTTAATGTTCTTAGATTTTCATTATGCCAATTTTGAGTTAGATATTTATTATTATAATATATCAAAGTTCTTATAAGTCCTGCAAGGACTAGAGGACTGTAAGATATTTATTCATAGCTAGTGAGCCCTTCTGACGTTGTCCTACCCAAACTTTTTGAATACTCTTAAAGTGAATAAACATCGTAAGATTCTCTAGTTAGCTTATCTGGAAAGAGATAAGATTAGTTTGCAGCTCGATTCAATCTTGCACCATTATTAGTCGAATGTCGCGCTCCACGGCTCTGTCTAAACCAAATTCTTTCACGTTCATTGCGATCTTCACGATTCTGGGCAGTACGACTATTCTTCCAATTGAAATACATCATACATTGATCGATTAAGAGATTCCCTGGCATTCTCTGTTCTGAATTTCAATCATTGTTAGACTTCGAACATTGATTAACAACAATACCAGTTTTTGTATATATGGCAAAATACACACAAAAACCGATATTAACAAAAATGCGTATATCTCATAAGCCAATACACACAAATATGTACATTGTAATAGGCTTAAAACCTCCGTACAGACAACCTCTAACACACGCAAAAATCAGATTCGAAATTCAGCGACGCTTTCATAAGAATATCCGTAACATGTAAAACGTAAGTTTCTTTTATATAAATATATATCAATTTATAGTTTTATTGAAAGAATAGTATAGTACTAGTAATATTTCAATCAAACCAAATTGTATACGTTTTGAAGTAAACGAAAGCTTCAGAGCAGTGCTAACATAAAGTAAAGAAAATATGAGAAGATATACATATGTAGAAAAAAAATTTGAAATTGGGAGCGTACTAAATTGAAGAAAATAAATTGATCGTTTTTCGGAGCACGGCAAAATAAGTAAAATAATTCTGTAGGGCACACTATACTGCCATATGATCTACTATGATGCATTTTACTTAAAGCTCCTCATCATTCAGTTCCCGAAACAAACATAGCCCCAACTTGGGAAGGTTTTGTCGGGTTTTGATAGCTAATTGAGGAACAATCTAGCGTCACAACCATACTGGTTATTGTATTGGAAGAATTCCTTCTCAATAAAGCAAAATCTGCACCTGCTAGAATTTATAATGATCAACTTACTCAGGGTTGGTCTGAGCTTGCAATGTCCCTTCCCCCAGTCAGCATTATAAAACAATTTACTAAATTCAGGAGACACCTTAATAAAAATGGGCGGTTTAATTAAAATAATTAAATTAGTGGTGGATCCACGGGGGGTTTTCGGGTTTCCCGCCAGAAGTTGGAAGCATGGGCTGATAGTTTTTTGTGACCACTCATAAATGTAAACTTTAAATAGAAAAACAGTCCCTAAGAACATTCTGGATAGGCAGCTGATTTAAATATATATATTGTTTTGTGCTTTTCATGATATGCTTAATATTGAGCTGTCAAGAACTAGTTCGGCAAATAAGTAACGTAAACCAAATAATATAATAATATTAAAGAGAATTCTTAAAAAAATTGTAAAAATTTTTATATTTAGCTCTGCTGTTTATAAGCCAAAAAATTTTGTATTTATTTCATATTTATAAAATGTTGTGAATTTTTACTCTTAAATTCTTTAAATATTGAAACTCCAGCTAAAAATCACGCGGCCAAAAACTGTTCAATCAAGCTTTTTAATCGAGAGTGTGCCAAATATTTTCGCAGCTCCATAATATAAAAAAGATGAAAAGAAAAATAAGCAAATATTAATGCAATAATAAAAAAAAATCATAAATCCGGCAAAGCTCCAACGGAAAACCGCACAAAATCCATCGCAAATGAATCATCAGGTGAGAAATTTTTTTTTTTTTATCGTTCAATGTTCAGCATGTCAAAGGAATTGGAACTTAAGCAAACCAATTTATTATAATGAATGTGTTAAATATTACAACTGTGCAGGCTGGGAAATGGCCGGAATCAGATTAAGTCTATTGATTGAGTGGCCAATCTGGTTAAAATATATATATCCTTTTTTTTAATATGTATATCTGTAGAGTATGTACTTAAAGCAATATAAATAAACTTTAAAACAACTTCATGACTTTATAAAATAAAAGTTCTACTAAAAGCAATCAGGGTGAATTGGTTAAGCCTTTAAATAAGTCTATAATATAGTTTTTATTTAAAAAAAATGTTTTTATTCGAATTCGTTTGGAATGCATATATTTGGTGCGCCCAATTTTAAAAAAGGCAATTTTGAAAGAAATTCAAAGCTCTTAGAAAATATTTCTTAAAAAATTTAAGCCTTGATATGATTTATCATTGTTTCGAGTGAGATAGATAACTTTATTTTAAAGCAGGGATCGCCAATAAGAGTTATGGAGTAAAAAAAAAATAAAAGCGAAAAAGTGCTTTGGATAAAAAAGCAGGCCACTACAAGTCATATTTTTTAAAGGACTATCCGGTTAAAGTATATATTTATACCCTATAGATAGCAAAGGTTATACTAGATTTGTGCAATGTGTGTAGATCATCAGCAAGAGGCGTGACAGACCCCAACGCCCCATAACTTCGGGTAGCGATTGAGCCATGTCCGTACGAACGGCTTGATCTCGGAGACTAGAAGAGCTAGATAGACCAAACTCTACCAGCTGGTGCGCATATTTCATCAGAAGATGAAGCTTATTGAATCGTGTCAATATCTTTCGCCGATCCCCCGGTTTTTGGCAACACCGTTTAATATTTTCATCTAAAATTGAACAGAGAGTTATGGTTCCACGCAACTGTATGTCAAAAATAAACAAAATCGAAAAAAATACAGCAAAAGTTATAATCAAATATATACAAATTTCATCTCCCCTTGCCGATAAACTGCGTCAATATTTGACTGTATTTAATTATGGTTACAAGTGACCTCGAATCACAAGTTTTGGTAAACTGCTTCATGTGGCTCTAATGAACAAATTCACATCCACATTTTATCGATGAGGACCGACCATCCCCCGCAATTGATTAACCGCGTTTCCACCCACACCCTTCAACATAACAACTTGATACATACTTATCCCATATACTATAGCTTCTTTGAAGTAACTTTCGAGTTTCATCACTATCAGCAAAAATTACTGAATAGCAAAAATAGGTACATATATCGAAATTCTAAAAAAAAAAAATTGATTCGAATTGTAAGTTGTTAGTAGGAATATGCAGAAAACATTTTTTTCGAGAGAACAAGGTATTCCACTGTCGGGAACCTCCTCGACTGTGCCACATTTTTATACCCTGTACCGTATGGTACCAAGGGTATATTAAGTTTGTGCAAGCCGAAAATGTATGTAACATATAGAAGGAGACGTCGGAGACACCCCAAAGTTACCTAAAATATGATCAGGGTGAATAGAGAAGTCGATATACCCATGTCCGTCTGTCCGTCCGTCCGTGTGAACGCCTAGATCTCAGAGATGGTAAGAGCTAGAGTTACCAAACTTTCACATTAGATCCCATATTATTCCATAGGAGGCAAGTTTATTTTATTTTTTTGATATCGGGGATAAATTATATAGCTCCCATGGGGGTGTTTGAGACGACCTCGACAAAAAAAAAGCGTTTTAGATGAATAATTCGTTTGTTTATGAAGATATGGTAACGAAATTTGGTATTCGAAAGTTTTTTATAGTTCCCAATCACTGTACCAAATTTGATCGAAATCGGTTGACTATATCATATAGCTCCCATAGGACCGATCGGCCAAAATAACTTTTTTAAAGAAAAATTCGCTATATTTCGTTTTTTAATAAAGATATCCTAACCAGATTTGGCGTTTGGAAATTTTTTAGACCACTTAAGCTATGTGCCAAATTTGAACAAAATCGGTTGACTATATCATATAGCTCCCATAGGTCCGATCTTCCAAAAAATCGATTTTTTAACAAAATTTGTTGTGTTTCGTTTGTTTGTTAAGATATTGGGACCAAATTTGACATTCGTGAGTATTTTATAGTTCCTAAGCACTGTACCAAATTTAATCCAAATCGTTTGACTAGATCATATAGCTCCCATAGGACCAATCGGTCCAAAAACACGTTTTTTATACAAAATTCGATGTGTTTTGTTTGTTTGTAAAGATATTTGAAATAAATTTGGCATTCATATCTTTTTTAAGGTATTTAAGCACTGTGTCAAATTTTATTGAAATCGGTGGATTATATCATATAGCTCCCATAGAATCGATCGGTCAAAAAAAAATTTTTGCTTAAAAATTCTTCTGTTTTTGTTTTTTTGTGAAGAAATCGGACTTTATTACAAGCTAGTGGTACAGGGTATCCTAAAGTCGTCCGCGCCCGACTTTACGTCCGCCATTTTTTATTAAAAAATAACTCTTATTTTTCCATTCTTAACATACAAATTTTAAAAAGCCTCAGACTCTAGTAGGTCTGAGCTACAAATCATATCAAAAGTCTCACAAGAATTTCCCGATAGCAGTGACAGATTTACGGAGGGGTTTTTCGTAACCGGACAGTTGAAAAAATGGGTTAAGAGTTTTTGCGAGCTCCGATATGTAATACCTTCCGATATGAAATCCCTCCCGATTGAGCAGATCCTAAATATGCTCCTGCCCCCACTGTATAGTTCGTAAATCTGATCTTCGAACAAGGCTTATGTATATCAGCCCAGTAATCAGTTAGCTATCCCAACCTATCCCAACACACTTAATTTACACAATCTTATTTTATAATCCCTCGCCCCAAAAGTGAAAGAGTTTTTGCAAGCTCCTATTATGTAATTCCTTCGACATGAAACAAACTTCCAATTGAACAGATCTTAGAATCCGCGCTTGCCCAACTGTAAGGGTTGTCAATCTGGTCTTCAAGCAAGTCCTATGTATTTAAATTCTTTCTTTCAGTTAAGCTATCCCAACCTACTCCAACACACTTAATTCACACAATTTTATTTGACAAATAATTTAAAAAAAACTTTTTAATAAGCTCGTAAAATCTCAATTATAACTGTACTGTAATATTATCTATGTATGTTCCACCGTAGAACTTCAGGAATTATATTTATTACTAGCCGGCCTCCGCTTCGCTCCGGCACGCTCGCTTCGCTCGCTCGTCTAGGTCTTTATCCTACACAGTATATGGTGTATACTAATTTGTTTGTTTCATTTGTGTATTTTTTAATTGTGTATGCACGTCGACCTTCTGACATTTGTTTGAGAGAATCGCTGATGAAAAAGGAATCGTATTTTTTAAAGCAAGAATATTGAATGTGGTAAACGCAAATAAATAATCATTATTTCATTAAATTTGCTCGAACTGAAAAGAACATCATAATTGAGGTAGCAAATTTTAATGGCATAGTAACTTTTTGATTTAGTTTATTTGATTGTTATTTCTATTGGTTTACTTTCTCGTTGTTCAGATCTAAAATGAATAATATAAGTAATAATATAAGAATAAGTGTGCCGATGCCAGACGAAGAGGATGTGCCATTTGATTATTTTGAGCAGTTGAACATGAAATATCCGACAGCTGAAACGTTCAATTTAAATTGGAAATGCAATCTCTTTCACGAAGATGTTCGTTCTTCACTCATAAACTTTCAAAATGTGAAAAATCTCAATTTGTTTCTGGAAGAAAATTTCAAGCAAATACCGGTCACGCCACCATTTATGTATCCAAACCTGCAATCTTTCCGATTGGAAAACATCGTCCGATTGACCGATGAATGGATTAATTTCATCATAAAATTTTCAACCATTCGCCATCTTTACATTTTAACCATGTTTGATTGAGATTTGGACACCATGAACGATAAAGTGATTTCAGCAATAGCCGATAAATCAAATTTTCAGAATGATTGCTGGGTGGTTTTCTTCATTTTGTTGAATCATTAATCTGTATGCATAAAAGTTCATGGTGCTAACTTTTTTGTTTGTTTCTTCACCTGCGATAATGATAGCAAAAGTAAAAAAATAGCAACTCTAAGTTGAGGTCTTTTATGATTGAGTTCAAATATGTATTCACTCACCATTTGACGGGTTAATCATTTTGATATTTAAATGATAGCCATCCTCGCCATGGCAAAATAGTATTGGATATTGCAAAGCATCATAGGAATGATGCGTTTCTGACACGCGTTGAAGTTGATTATTTTTTCGTTGAAGCACAATGTCGCGCGATTGTAAGTCTTCTTCAACAATCACTATGGCAACATCGTCGATTGTTGGAGCATTAAATCTTCTTGAGTGTTCACCAATAGGCGTCTTATCAGCTCGAATAACAATATAATGATTGTCGGACGGCATTCGATCTATTGCTGTTCGGAACAATTGAACTATGTAAATCATTGTGTTCATGAAACAAACGTTGTAGTTGTGCAACTATTTCTCTTTTTGTGTTACAACCGATAGCACACTGACGATCAACTTCGTCGGTCGAATTGCCAATGAAATATATTTGTAGAAATTGATATTCTTCATCTGCGAAAGGCAACAATGAGCCTGCTCTTAATCGATTCAACTCATTCCTTTGTGAACGTTGTTCCTCAGCTTCAGCTGTTCATTGGGATGATTGCAATTGAGTTCTACGCGAATTTCTACCAATGTTACGTCTTTTTGGCGGCATTATGTGCAAATATTGATTTGATCATATGTATTTTACACGGAAATCAAAACATGAATCGCTTATGATTTTTGTGTTTCCTTTCGACAAAAACTATTAACTAAAAAATATTAGTTAATCTGACAATGTACACAATGCCAACCAAAATAAAAAAAAAATTTTGTATTGGAAAATCAAATTGTCCTTTTTAGTATTTTCGTCGCAATTTTGTTATATCTTCCACGAACATTTCAAGACCAAAATTAGCCAAATCGGTCCAGCCATTCACGCGTGATGCCGTGACCAAGGAAAACGGGTTTCATTTTTATATATATAGATAGCTGACCCGACAGACTTCGTCCTGTCAAAAAGATTTGGAATGTGGCAGTTTTTTTGCCTACGTGAATAAAAAATAATTAAATAAAACATATATAAGGATTTAAAAGTAAGTAATCGCTTTATTGTTAATCATGTGAATCATAATTATTATTATTATCATTGTAGTGCTTTGTGGTATACGATGTTTTTTGTTTGATTACCTGGCGCATAGATAAATAAATCTGATGGTTTTCCAACACGGGAACAGGCAACATACAATTGACCATGTGAGAAACATGGGTTTCTAGATTAATACCACAAACACTTAATGATTGCCCCTGGGACTTGTTTATAGTCATAGCAAAAGCAAGCCGCACTGGAAACTGTAGTCGTTTAAACTCAAATGGCACATCAGTCGGAATCATTGGGATGCGCGGTATGAGAACATCTTCTCCTTTATACTTTCCTTTGAGTATAGTTGCTTCTATCACATTGTTTATTAATTTTTTTATCGCTAACCGTGTACCGTTGCAAAGACGCGGTTGGTTGATATTTCGCAACATTATAACCACCGATCCAACCTTTAATTGAAGATTGTGAGGTGGCAATCCTGGCAAATCCAGCGAGTTTAAAAATTCCGGTGGATAGTTGACTACATCATCTTGATTAGTAGCCGAATCAACTGATTTATATATCCTCAATTCGCCTGTAATTTGTTTCTTGAATTTTGAAATTTAATTCATTTACATCTATGTTTTTTGCAGCCAGTATAGCTCGTTCGCTCAACCAATCATGGTTTCTGTAATTTTGAGAAACATCTGGAAACACCTTCTGAATAAGTTCATCTTTTGATCGAGTTAACTGACAAAAACTTTGAGGAAAGTTAATGCAGCCAGTCAACATGTCTATAGGAAATTTGCCATTACCAATGTCAATGAGTTGTTTAGAGAATATGTTTCCAGATTGGTCATTTTGCAACTCGACACGCATATTCTTGCTTAAATGAAGTACTTTGACATGTTTCCACAAATTGGAGGACTTTAGACATGCATTGGCGTTGATCGTGGAATCACTGGCAATGTTTGACGAAAATCTCCTGCTAATAAAATCATTGCACCACCAAATCGGTTATTATTGCTCCGTAGATCTTTTAAGGTTCTGTCTAAAGCCCAAACAATCAATTTACATTGCTGCAAAACCTTTGCCATTGCAGAGTTCTTCGAAACGTTGCAGGTTGGAGTTTCATTGCTTTGCATATTTAATGGCAATTTTAGTGCTGAATGGGCTGTTCGACCACCTTCAAGCAAAGTTGCTGCGATTCCGGACGAAGCGAATGCAAGTGCAATTTTATTTTGTGAGCGAATTGTTGCTAATATTAATGAAATCAAAAAAGTTTTTCCTGTACCACCAGGTGCATCTAAGAAGTAAATCCCTCCAGTTTCATCATTTGTTACTTTCATAAGAGTTTCAAATACATACTCCTGTTGTTCATTTAACAGTGGAAGATTTGTTTGAATTAATTCTTTCAAAGCGTTGAGATCATACAGTTTTTCTCGATGCAACACTTGGTTAAAAGCGTCATGCATTGGACGATTGGGCGCGGTCAGGCCTAATTGAATTGATAGTTTGTTTGACATTATCAAGCACATGTCCTCAATTGAAATCAATGCTTCATTGTAAATTTCTTCACTGATTTGTATATTTGGATTTTCCATTCTATTCCGTATTTGATACAAAATATCATCACACATATAATCTTTGAACTTGATCCAAATCATCAAAATCCTTTGTTGCCCCAAATGAAGTCATTTGAAAGCAATTGTTATATTGTTGGATATGTGTCAAAAAGTGTATAGAATCTGTTCCTATTCCTGAAACCAATGAGTACAATGGTTCTGGTTGTGGATCCAATGGTATCAATTTTACTTTACCATTTGCGCAACACAATCCATTGGCTTCGTTTTTGTATTTTAATGCCTTACAGTGTGAGCAAACCGAGTTCATAGAACCAATAACAACACATTGGTAGTTACTGTAGTCAATTGACACATCGTAACTGAAAGCAGCTCGATTCAAACTTGCGCGATTATTAGTAGAATGTCGCGCTCGCGCTTCACGCGTTTGTGATATCCGAATTGTTTCACGTTCATTTCGTCGTCACGTTCTTGTGCAGTACGATTTGATTGGTAATTAGCTTGGTTTGTAGCATTTCTGGTGCTTCTACCTAAATTGCTTCGTCTTATAGGAGGCATATCAAATATTAATTATTTTTTCACTAATCACGAACTAAACAAACACTAACTAAGTAAACACTCTGCACAAACACGATATACGAATTTGTTTCGTGTATCAGTTGACAAAAGCAAACTCAGATTAGGTCACAGACAACTTTTTTTTTTAAATTTGATATGACTTGAAGTCAAAGTCGTAGTTGACTACGTTTTAGTTACAAATCATTTGTATGGGAAAAAGAAAAGGGCTATTTTTAGGGTTTTTCCAGCAATAATTCTAATTTTTCTCGCCGTAAAAACCATCCTTGAACTTCAACGAACATTTTAAAAAAAGATTTGGCCAAATTGGTCGAGGCGTTGTTGAGTTATGCGCTTATCAACACATTTTGCGATTCATTTTTATATTATAGATTAAGGTTTTTATTATTTGCAGCTGATTATTTCAAGCACGCCAAACAAGATAATAATAATACGTCAAAAAAATTTATCAGCGCTCATTCATAAAAGATTATTGAGAGCGCTCGTCGCTCATTCTCTCTCTCTCTCGTAACAAAAATTTATCAACGTTCATTCATTAAAATTATTAGAGAGCGCTCGCCGCTTACTCTCTTTCTTAAGTGCTTCGGCAAGCAACTTCGTGCTCTTATCTCTATCTTTGCTTTGGCTCGCGCTTTGCTGCTTTGAAAAGCTTTCGCTGTCGATCAGTTCCATCTGTGCTGTGCAACTTGGCACAAGTGCGCGGCAGAACAAAACTTTCGAACTATTGACACAAATTGCATTGCTCATACGCCGCGTTGTCCCTGCGAAACTTTTTCAACATTTGTTTACGGTTTAGTGGATTTTAAGCAGTCTAAGTAGAACATACGAAGTATGTTGCTACTCCTTTGAAGTAAAATAAATCTTTAAAAGGTAGAGTCATATTTATATACATAAATATATCAAGTTGTCGGACATGGGCAGCACTTTGAAGCCAGTTTGTGCCAGTTGACTTATATTCCATGTATTTTATACATAATTTATTCATTGTTTTTCTTTACATACGTGCTCCATGCTTAACTTTTTACTTTTACCCTTTACGTATCCATTTTATTTACTTTGTTTTTTCATTTGATTTTATTGTAGCTTCTTTCAAATTGTTATTTAATTTTTTGTCATAAAAGTAAATTTTAACTCTAATAATTTAGTTAGCTAGCTTTATTTTAAAATTTTTAGGTTTAGCTTTTCTTAACTCAAGAAAAAACTAAATTTTGAGCTGCAATATTAAAAACTTTATTTAATATAATTTAGTTGTGGACAAAAAATGTTTAATATAATGATGAAACAAATAATAATAAGCAAAACAAGCTTTAAGTTTGAGGATGAAGAATTAAAGATATTACTCAATGAAGATTCGTGTCAAACGCTTAAAATATGGGCAGAAACATTGAATGTCTGATGAATCAACCGTTTCCAAACGTTTAAAGGCCTTGGGAATGCTACAAAAGCAAGTAAATTGCGTTCCATATGAGTTAAAGTCGAGAGACTTGAGCGCCGTATTTTCTCATGTGAACAGCTGCTTCAACGATAGAAAAGGAAAAGTTTTTTCCAACGTTTTATTACTGGCGATGAAAAGTGGATCCATTACGAAAATCCCAAGCGCAAAAAGTCATGGGGTAAGCCCGGCCCGCCATCAACATCAACGGCGAAGCCAAATATTCATGGATCTAAGCTCATGCTCTGTATTTGGTGGGACCGACGAGGTGTTATCTATTATGAATTGTTGAAACCAATTAAAACCATCAAACGGTCCCCGTTACCGAGTCCAATTGATGCGTTTGAGGCTTGCACTCAGAGAATAACGGCTGAGAATATCAGCAAAGACATGGTAAAGTTATTTTGGAACATGACAATGCTCGGCCCCATGTCGCGAAAGTCGTGAAAACATACTTGGAAACGTTAAAATGGAAGGTACTACCTTACCCGCCGTACTCTCCGGACATCGCCACATACGATTTCCATCTATTTCGATCGATGGCACTTGCATTGACTGACCAGCAATTTACTTCTTATGAAAGTACCAAGAATTGGGTCCTGAATGCCTCAAAAGACGAGTCGTTCTTCCGAGCCGGAATCTGAAAATTACCAGAAAGATGGGAAAAAGTAGTAGCTAGCGATAGACAATACTTTAAACATTAAATTTTGTATCTATTTATTCAGGATAAATAGTTGAAAATTTAAAAAAAAGTCCGGAAATTTATTCAAGGTGCCAATAGTTGAGAGAATATCTAATTGAATCTTATATATAAAATTCTCGTGTCACAATGTTATGTTCGTTCTAAGCTTAGGATCTCACGAACGGCTGAACCGATTTGGCTAATTTTGGTCTTGAAATGTTCGTGGAAGTCCAAGGATTGTTTAGGGTTGAGAAAATATAACAAAATTGCGACGCAAATACTAAAAAGGACAATTTGATTTTCCAATACAATTTTTTTTTTAATTTAGGTAGGCATTGTGTACATTGTCAGATTAACTAATATTTTTTAGTTAATAGTTTTTGTCGAAAGGAAACACAAAAATTATAAACGATTCATGTTTTGATTTCTGTGTAAAATACATATGATCAGATCAATATTTGCACATAATGCCGCCAAAAAGACGTAACATTGGGAGACGTTCGCGTAGAACTCAATTGCAATCATCCCGAAGAACAGCTGAAGCTGAGGAACAACGTTTACAAAGGAATGAGTTGAATCGATTAAGAGAAGCAAGATCACATTCTGCTCATACAACAGAAGAACGAGATGAATACAATATGAATGCTCGAATGAGAATGAGACGAAATCGGGATTATCAGAATCAATCAGATGAAATCCATGCAGAACAGAATTTAATCCAAAGAACATTCAGGCAAATGCGCAATGCATCCAATCTGCACAGAGCTGCATTCGAATATAACAATACGACCGATTATAGCTCGCGTCAATCTGTTGTAATTGGAACAATGAACAAGGTATGTGACCAGTGCCAAGCACTGAAATTTCTCAATGAAACAGCAGGCCTGCTTATTATCAAAAGCAGTGTATTCGGAGAGGTTCGCTGCTGGATGTATTCGGTAGAATGGCAGAAGAGAGGATTACCTCAGAAAATACTACCGCATGAAATTGATGATGTGATATCGGCGGAAATCCCAGTTCAAACAAATGATCCAGAATTGTTCGAGGTTATCACAAAGAATATGATCCACGGACCATATGGTGTACTCAGCCAACTTCACCATGCATGATCGACGGCAAATGCTTCATAAGATATCCAAGGGCATTGACTTCGGACACTGTTACAGGCTACGATGGATACCCATTATATCGCCGTAGATCAACAGAAGACAATGGCAGATCAACCACAATCAAAGTGCAAAAACAAGAAATTGAAATTGACAATCGTTGGGTTGTTCCATTTTCGCCATTATTATCAAAAACGTATAAAGCCCACATTAACGTCGAGTATTGCAACTCAGTAAAATCAATAAAATATATCTGCAAATACGTCAATAAGGGAAGCGATATGGCGATTTTGGAGTGAGAGCCGACAATGTGAGTGACGAAATTTCACAATATGAAATAGGATGTTGCATTAGCAGTAACGAGGCAATATGGCGAATTTTCTCATTCCAAATTCACGAACGACACGCAACCGTTGTCCATTTAGCAGTTCATCTAGAAAATAGTCAACGTGTTTCTAGACGAGCGAGCGGAGCGAGCGTGCCGAAAAACCGGCTAGTAACTTTAAATTTTTCAAATAAGGCTGCCGTTCCTTAATTTCCGAAAACTAATTCAACGTAATTTTGAGTATCTATGCATTCGAGGTACTTTCGATGGCACTCAATAGTAAAATTTTTGGATACAATCAGTGGTATTGTTCGATATATGTATGTAAAAATTTTGTAAAGTGATTTGAGTATCTATGTATTAAAGGTTTGATATCGATGGCGCTATCGATACTAAGTTTTTTGGGATACAATCGATAGAATTGTTCAATATATCGATAGTTAATTTTTGTATTTAAACTTTTTTTAAGTAATTTTGGGTATCTATGCATTAAAGGTAGGATACTATTAATGGCACTATAGTGTTCGATATATCGATAGCATACTTTAGCATGTAAACATTTATTTACGTTTTTTGAGTATCTATGCGTTTGAGGTGGGATATAGATGTGGCTATCGATACTAAATATTTTCGATACAATCATATAATCTATTTTGTTTAAACTTTTAATTTTTCGTTCATGGTAGAACTTTCTTTGATAACTTCAACTTTTTAGGCCTCTTCTTATATAAAGCTATTTAGATGAAAGATTCCCTGTACAGTTGCAGCAAAAAAGTGTTGAAAAATGTGTAACCAAAAACAGTGTTGACTAACGCAGCAACGAAAGAATTTTAGCTGCTTAAAAAGAAATCGGAATGTTTTTGTTTTTCTTTTATATTTACTCAAAACAATTTTTATTATTTTTTATGCAATTTTTTAATAAAATTCCATTCATAGCTAATTGATCGTTATTTTAACGTTTTCAATTGAAAAATTTATTGAAAGCGTGAAAGTGGTTTTTATTTTGTTATTGACATAAAAGCCAATGGGGTCGCCCGGGTGACATATTTTGGACCACAACAAAATATAAAACATAATATTTGTTATGGTATTAAAATGTTTTTTGCTGTTTTTTATAAACAGGCCGCGTCTGAGGGGCATATAATCAATAACTCATTTCCGCTTGCGCTAATTAAATCCCATATTTTCAATCAAAGTCTCTGAAATGTAAAATTGGCTAAATTGGCCGCAGGCAACAAAGCTGGATGGGCTCTGGCTAATATGTATGGAAAAGATGAGCAAATATTTGCGCATGTTATGCACAAGGCGCAAAGCGACCGCCGCCAATTCATAAACTAAGGCAAACAAAACAAGGATTGGTTCACAAAATTTAAGCCACATTAAAGTGACTTTAAAAAGCAAATAGTCCAAATTTCCCAGTGCTACAAATTTAATCCACTTTTGCTGTGCACTACAACAAACACTTTTGCAGCTCCCAAAGGCACAGGAGCACACAGTAAATCCATTTCCCCTACAATACCCGTGGGAATTGGCAACTAAGGCGACTTATGCGAGAGTCAGAGAGTAAATAAGTCGGCTACGTATTGTCGAAAACAGAAAAAATAACTTGAAACTGGTTTTTGCATAAAGCAGGATACCAGCAGGAGCTGCTAGAAGGATACGTTTAAGGAGAGCGCAACATGCTGCACGCAATTATGATAAGCACTTAGACATAATAGGCCTTGTTACAATCAATGCTATGGACTACGGACTAGTCCCAGCTGAGACAAAATGTCTGCCAGCAAAGCCCCAAACAAACAAGCTGAGAGGTCAACGCGTCATCTAAGCAGCTCCTGCTCCTGGCTGCAGCTGCTCCTGGCAGCACCAGAGCTTTTCTTCTTGGCAGCAAAAAGTATCTTTGACAGCTACACAAGAAAATCACTTAGACGCTTTTGGCGGATTTGCTTTGCCAAGTTTTTTGTTGTCCAGTTACTATGGCTATATAGTGTCATGGAGATTGGCTTTCATTGAGCAAAAAAATAAAAAAGCCTGACAAATAATGTCTAAAACGTGCCAAATAGTTATGTTCTCATATGTATATAGTAGCGTACATATACATATATGTACATATTTGTGTGTATGGAGTGAGAAGTCAGCCATTTTGTATGCAAATGGCGGCATTGTTTGTGTCATTGGTGTTGCTAGGGTTCTAAAGCCGCCAAACTAATATCTCCGAGTTTCTTAGAAAAATTTCAAACATATTCAACATGTTGAAGCTCACAGAGCGATTGAAATTTGGAACACCCCTGCCCCACTATCAAAGTCCTAGCTTGCAAAGAGTCCTTTGTAAGATGGCTCTCAGCTGGGTCAATGTTCTTTATGAAAAAAATATGTAGCAGGAGGATTAAGACCAAGCACATACCTATATTAAGAGCTATAAAGATTGCTTGTTTACAGCTGCTGCAAAAAGTCAGTTAACAGGTCAACATTTGTTTGAAAGATTATGCCGGACTATTCATTTAGCAGCAGGATTAAGACCAAGACTTACTTAGACTTAAAAAAAAGTCTGCTACAGTTGCTGCAAAAAATCATTTAACGGGTCAACATTTGCTTGTCGAACTGACCCCATACATCAAAGAAGTATTTGGCTATTTTTTGGTATTTTGGTATTTTTTGCAGATTCCAAAAAATATAATAAGTGTGATCATAAACTTAAAGTATTCCAAAAATTCAGATTTTTGAAGATTTTTGTAAAAACTCACAAATTTTTTAAATGGATATTCTTAGAAGTTGGAAACAGCTCGAAAGTGTGTTTGATTTTGCCGTTCTTTAATTTCTGATAACTTATCTATGCGATCGTTACAAAAAGTAAAATTTTTTTTTTGGCAATCGATGGTATTGTTCGATTTATAGATAGTATACTGTTGTATGTAAACATGTTTTTACTTAATTTTGCGTATCTATGCATTAGAGGTAGAATACTATCGATGGCACTATCGATACTAACATTTTTTGGATACAATCGATGGTATTGTTCGATATATCGATAGCATACTTTTTTATGCAAAAAAAATCTGCATTACAACTGCGGAAAAAGTAATGCACAAATAGAAACTCGCACTGCGCTACCTTAGCAACACAAAATTTTGTTATTTTGTTTGCATGCTAACAAGCATAGTTCGGCCTTTCTTCTGTCAAACCATTCGTTTATACCTTTTTATTTATTATCTTCTGCCGAGAAAATTTTATTTTATTAAGAGATACGAAAACGTAAAGTCTGACAACTCGTTTCATAATTTCATGAAATATACGTATAATCTTGATTGCGTATCAAACGTTTCTAAGTCAACTACGTTAAAAGAAACAACCATCGACTTGACTTTCGCAAGACACATTACAGCAGAAACACTTCCTTTCATTTCCTATTTCTCCTATCATCGTCCTATCCTCAACAAAATCACTCAAATAGGAATTATTATTGTGCAATTTAATAATATTCATATCAATAAATATTCTACCGAGAAAAAGACGTTGTCACGTAAAATCTTCGCCCGTAAAACCGACTTTTTTAAAGTTATTTTGAGTGTCTGTGCAATAGGGTGGCACTATCGATAGAAACATTTTCTAAATACAATCCATGGTATTTTTCGATATATCGTTACCAATCTTTTATATGTAGACATTTTTTTACGTAATTTTGAGTAACTATGCATTAGAGGTGGGATATCGATGGCACTATCCATAGTAAAATTTTTTGGTTACAATCGATGGAATTGTTCGACATATCGATAGTATACTTTTGTATGTAAACATTTTTTTATGTAATTTTGAGTATCTATTAGAGATGGGATATCGATGGCACTATCGATAGTAAATTTTTTTTGATAATATCAATGGTATTGTTTGATATATCGTTAGCAAACTTTTGAATGTAAAAATTTATTTACGTAATTTTGAGTAACTATGAATTAGAGGTGGGATACCGATGTCACTATTAAAAGTAACATTTTTTGGATACAATCGATGGGATTGTTTGATATATCGTATGTTTTTGTATCTAACATATTTTTTTGACACATTAGCGCACAAAAAATTGGCAAAGTGGCGAACATCTCAAAAGGAGCACAAGTCAGTGGTAACAAGACGCAACTTTTTGACCATTCGAAGTTTTTAAAACATAAAAAGCCAAAAATCAATTCTGCATTAGCCATTTCGGCTACCAAAATTTTAAATTTCATAAAATTCGATTCAATATATATGTACTTCTGCTACTTCTACTGAAAGTGAGAGGATATTCAGTAGAAGTCGCCTTATAGATTTGGACAGAAGGACCCGACTAACACCTAGTAATGTTTTGCTAATTGACGAAAGGACAGTTTTTATATTTTTTTTGTTAAGATCTTATTTTAAATCGATTTTTTTTCCCACAATGTCGTGAATGAAACGTTTCTTTTAAATATTTTGAAATATCCTTATGTATTAGAAGGGAACCTCTCTCTCTCATTTTTTTTTAAGAATATGTCTTTGTTTTGTGTCATATAATTGTTCGAAAGTAATATCGATAGTTGCAACTGTCGAGGGCTAAACTATCGAGTGGTAGTAGAGGTGGGATCTACTATGCATACCTAGTCTCAGGTCAAATAAACTATTTTTGGTAAAAATATTTAAAGATCTATTGAAGCTGCAAAAATCGATAACGAATCGGGAATTAATACAAGGAAGCTTTATGTAAACGCAACTACATTTTGTTGAATTTCTGATTAGGGCTTGAATTTCTGATTAGGGCTCAGAATAGCAAGTGTCCCGGGGTTTTTCACTTCTAAGCGTGAATGGTTATATCCGAGCTTGCAAAAAACTGTCAACCCACTTTTCCAACTTTATGGAGAGTCCGGATTCGAAAACCCTCGTGCATCCTCCATTGGCATCCACACATGGCTTTACGTTAACACTAGCAATTAATTTTCGTACTGAGTCCTCACTATAAAAAGCTGAGCTCGTCATTTTGCATCCGACGTATTGTTTCTCCTCATATTGTGCCTGCCATTTTGTTTTCACCATTTTGTATCCGCCATAGTGAGTAAGCCATGTGGAGTTAGTCATTTTAGTACCGCCTTAATTGAATCTCTGATAAAAAAATACTAATTCTCTATGGGATTCAGTAACTTGGATACCCAGCTTTGTTCAAAGTTTCAAGTATCATCTGCCCTTTCGCCCAGCTGCTTTATGAAGAGTATGAAAATGATTTACTTGCTTAGATGCTATTTTTCAAAATTCATTCAAATACAAATTCCGAATCCTAAACCAACTAAGCATATTTAAACATATTCTATATTTGCATTAATCTACAAATAATGTTCAAAGGTTTAACTTTCCATGTAGTGCCTGCAGTTAACATGCAGCTGAGTAAAACCATTTCAGATTCTAATTTTAATCTAGGCCAAGTTCTGACAGCTCCTACAGTTCAACAACGCTGCTTTTGGCCGTCGTGGAGTTCCATGTTTATTGGGTAAACAAGCCCATAACGCGAAGAGTCATTCAAAAGTGCGGTCCTGCGCCGCTTCGCTGCATATTTATGTAAAGCCGGAAACGGCTGAATGCTTGGGCGAATCAACATATGTCCGTCAGAGCCAAGTCAACGCCTGGCCAGCAAAACACAAATACCAAAAATTGCAACTTTAATAGCCACCAATAGACAAGTTGAAGCAGCAACAGCAAATAAGCGAAAAACCCGCAGAAGCCCCAAAGCTAAAGTGAGACTCCGAAATCTGACTCCGAGTCAAGTCCCCAGCGTGCACTTAAACATTTGTCTGGCCAATTTAACTAGCACGCTAGTCAAACAAATAGCCACGGAGTGGAGAGCACGCCGTTTGGTCGCATTGCGGAGACCCAGCTGTCCGGTATAATGGAGCACTAAATCTATATGTTGACACAGATCCAGATATATGTAAGCACAAATGGTACAACAAGAGAGCACAAACAAACAGCAAATGCAGCCAGTGCTTATTATTGTTTGCCAGTGAAGCGTTACTTGCCACCGGACGGAGCGAGCAACGGACGGACGTAGTAGTGCAGGCCAACACTAACATCAACGTCAGCGACGGCGTCATCACATTAACATGAGCCGCGTCCGCGTTTGGTTCGACCAACAATAAAACGTACCACGGAACCGCCCAGCGGAAATCAAAACAATGAGCCTCCTACTCTTACCCAAAGGCGGAAGCGGCAAAAACCACACACAAAAAGGCATAAAAAGTCAACAAAAGGCGGGAAGTGTGATAGAATACGTTACGCTTGCTAGCCATGTAAGATACGCAATGACGAAATGACGTAATGTCGGATTGACGGAATGCCGGATTGAATGATGTATGTATGTCTGCATGCACGAGGGTTGTTTTGAATATTTCCGGGAAAAGCAATATTTTTCAACGGAAACTGGTTTATTGATGTTTGTGTGGGATCAAAAGGATATCAAATGCAGTTGCAGCGGATGTCCTGCCATCAAATCGAAATTTTTTAGACGGAGAGGCAGTCTGATACAGAGCGATCCAATTTGTCAATGAAACTGCAAGACACTTAACAATTATTTACTAGACGGTATATTTTTAGTCTTTATCCTTTGCAGAATTGTTGCTGTAGGACACTCTCAGATTGCTATCTTAGGTTACACCGATTGACCCCTGGGGGGATTCGGCATACTCTTCGGAGATCCAACGAGACCCTCGCTCGACAGGCACTTCGTTGGAACCCTCAGGAAAGAGGTCGTCGCGTTGGTGCGCCAGAAAAAACATGGAGAAGATCTAACGACCATGAACTACAAGCCGCCAGCTACTCATGGAATTATATCTGCCATGAATTCCCTAATAGCCTATGCTCCACTGGGAGTCGAGGATGACAGAAGAAAAGGCGTTGTAACGGGGCACTGCACAATAGGCAATATGCCTGAGAGGTTGCACGTTCCCCATCACGATTTGTGCCGCACCTGCAGAGATGAGGAAGAAACAGAAAGCATCTAACATCTGCTATGCGACTGCCTGTACTTTTTAGAGGATGAACCCAGTTTCTGGGTAAACCATTCTATGAAGATCTGGGTAGTATAGCCTATGAGCCCATAGCGGAGCTGGCTGCTTTTGTCGTATCCTCAAAATGGTTCTGCAACATGAGAGACTTAGGTCATTAGGGATGTGCCACAGTTTTTGAGCCTCCTCCACAATACTTCCTATCTTCAATTGCTTTCCGCCCTATCTTTTAATTAGTCAACACAATGGACCTAATAGTAATAATCTGGGTGATCTCTCCTGAGCTGCCTATACAACCCAACCTACCTAAACTCCAAAATGCGATTAAAATATTTTTTATATATTTTACTGTCAAAGATAGAAGAGCAGGTTGTTCTACCAACTCATGAACATGACGAAATTAGATGTCATCGCTGGGATCTGCTTCCAGATAGGCCGATTGCCAGGCTTCGCTAAAAGGTTATTGTTTTTTTGTTCCAAGATCCAAAACCAGTAAAAAACGATACTTCGGGAAATGAAAAAGAAATTATCAAGGATATTTCACAAACAACGAAATAGAAAAATTTTGGAAAATCTAGATTTTAGACTACTTTGGAATTTTGAGATTACGAATGCAATCTTTCGATTGTTTCTCGTTTAAATTTATTTTTTTACAAAGTTTTTCCGTGTCAAAAAACTTTTCAGCATTTTCAGGACTAAACTATGTTAATCTTCATGTAGCTATTACCTGATGCAATCTGGCAAGATTGATAGATTAATCTGGCTTTATAGATGACAACCCTCGCATTTACGTATATATGTATAATTGTACCACGCCCTGGGACTTTCATTTAGCAAATTTTAAGTGCGTCCGAAATAGTTTGAATGTGCCAGTGAAATGAAATGGATTTGCTAAACTTACACAAAGACGAGCACACACAGATACACACACATACTCTCTCATATGCAATTGTATTTACAGTTGTGTGGCTTTCTCCATGGCATATGGCTGAGTCTAACGACATTGGGGAATTCTGTTTGTTATTGCTGTGACTTGAGTCCGTCTTTTTTTCTTGGACTTTTTTTTTGTTAGTCAGTCCGTCAATAGATATGGATGGGAGCTTTGGTTGCTGCTTCGGAGCTGGCTGGCACTTGAAACGGTCATTTATGCTGAGCAAGTATTAATTGCCCCAGAGATATGGGCTTATATTGCCACTGGACAAAAGTTTAGTTTTTATGACACGTTAAGTAAGCTGCTTTCCACAAAGAAAGGACAACTTTTGTACAATAAATAATGACTGAGTTCTTAAAGAAACAGATGTAGCTAAGTTTTGGCTATCCTTTGACGTATTTAAATACTTTACACTGAGAAGAAAAGTGTTTATTTATAGGTATATTTAGAGGTCAAGTTCTTTAATAGAAAGAATCAGGTATCAATCTCTATCAGCTCGAAATGAGCTGGCAGATAAACTTGCAAGAACCGGTGCTGAAACACCGCTAATCGGCCCTGAACCACACTTTGGGATTGGTCACTACGTGGTACGGAACCTACTATGAATAGTGGAGAATAAAAAACGACTGCTTCACTGGGCGCAGATATCAGGAAAGTCAAAAATCTGAGAATCCTGACGGGCCTTCTAAAGGAACATTTTAGGTTCCGCAGACACTTAAGAAAATTGGCATAGTGGATAGTGGACTGTTTCGCTTCTGTTGCATGGATGAAGAAACTTCTTGAAATATATTATGTAAATGTAAAAGAAACAAGCTCCTGGGCATGTATGTTCTCCCACCGGAGATCGTTGTTACTATAAGTCCAAACAAAATACTGCAATACACGCAGGCCTTAGGACTTTTGGGTAAGTTCTAAGCCATGAAGGGGGAACAATAGATCTACCAGGGTCGCAGTATTTTCTGCATAAAGATCTTGCCATGAAGCCATACAAAGTTCAATTGGTGCAGCAGCTGAAGCCACTTGACCTTCCGAAGCGGCTACGGTTCGCAAATTGGGCGGAAGATCATTTGGCCGAAGATATCGAATTTGATCGAAAAATCATCTTTTCGGACGAAGCTCATTTCCACCTCGGTGGTTATGTTAATAAGCAAAATTGTCGCATCCGCAAGCGTTCCAGGAGAAGCCAAAGCACCCACAACGAGTGACAGTTTGGTGCGGAATTTTGTCTGGCGGCGTCATCTGCCCATTTTTCTTCGAAAATGAAGAAGGAGCCGCCGAAACCATCAAAGGCGTGCGCTACCGCGCAGTGTTGACCGACTGGTTCTTCGAACAAATTGAAGATGAAGCCTTGGACGATATTTGGTTTCAACAAGACGGCGCCCCGTGCCACACAGCGAACGCCCCAATCGAACTTCTGCGCACAAACTTCAGAAATCGCATAATAAGCCGAAATGGCGTTGTGAATTGACCACCAAGAAGCGGCGATTTGATGCCTTTGAACTATTATCTTTGGGGTGCTGTGAAAGATCAATGTTATGCCAACAATCCGCAAACAATTGATGAGCTTAAGGACGAGATTGGAGCCGCTATTGCCAGGACAAGGACCGAAACAACCGAAAATGTGCTCAAAAATTGGACCGATAAAGTGGCATACTGCCAAGCGAAAACCGAAATTATTTTTTATAAATAAATGTCATGAACCAACCTTTCAAATGAAACTTTGAACATTGAAATTTTCTATAAAACACGGTGGTTATTTGAGATTTCTTCTTTTGAAGGAGAAAATGTAGCTCCTATAGTTTTAATAGAATTTATTATATTTTTCATTTAATAGAGATATCGTACCTATTTCTTGCTTGTTCTTGGTAAATTTTCTATATAAGACCTCGTTGCCTTTAAACCTATCTTTAAAAATATAATAGATAAACACATTTTAATTTGTAAAATTTCAAATAAACTTCAACATAAAAGCTTTTCATCAAGGAGAAGGTAATTTCTTTAAGAGCCTTGTTGTTTCAAAATTAAAGTTTCCTGTAACTTTTAAGTAATTGAAAATAGGCATAAATTAATTAATTTCCACCGTCTAAAGATTTCTGGCACATGCCCTGACTCTGCTATTATACAAGATATTATTTAAAAGTTTTCTGGAAAGTATAATAAATAGTGTAGCGTGCTCCAGAGATCGTATGTAAAAAGTTTTAACTTAATCAAAGTGTATGCAAAAATGAGAAAAAAAAAAACTTGGCTAAAAGCAGCTCAAAGCCGGGAACTCTTCTGAGTCATCAAAGGAATAACTGTGGCAAGGGCAAAAATATGAATAAATGTGGCGTCAAATTGAATGACAAGAGGCTGGCAACTGGTATGTCTCTGCTCCTCCTCTGCTCCTCCTTTTGGCCTTTTGGCTGCCTTGGCTACCTGAGCATAAAAAACAGGCCAACAAACAGTAAGATGATGGGAGAGTTAAGTGAACAGTTGTTGGTATGGAAAACTGTGAAAGATGCGAAAATGAAATGAAATTAAAGATGAAAAAATGCATTTCAAAAATGCAAGATGCCGTGAAGATGCTGATAAAATGAAGTAGATTTTTTCAGAATTATAAACAGATGGCAGGCAGCACGAAAATGCCAACGTAGACAAGTGAAAATGTGAAAATGGAAAATGGAATGGACAAGACAAGGGACAGAAAGGCAGTGAGAGTCCGACTGTCTATTTGTCTCTGTGTCTGTCAAGCAGCAAGCGGAAGGAAGCCCATTTCAATCAGTCTAACAAGTTTAAGGTGTTCGCCTATAACCTGATGGCCGGGTGGGGTGTGAGCCAGGGGGTACATCATCTAGAAAAGGGACCAAACGCCAGACGCGAAAGTAACAAAGTGCCAAGTTTTGTTCTTTAATAAAGGCAGCGTCAACTTTTTGAGTGGGGCTGCGTAGGTATAAGTTCAAACGGAAGGGATTTCAATGGCATCCACAAAGATAATAAAGTTGTTTTGGGTTATGATAACCTTTAACTTGGAGTCCCTTAATAGATGGCGTAGTTGTTTGTGCTTAAGCGTAGCAATTTCCATTATAATTCGACAAACGCTCGTTAGTTCATTTTGTATGACGGGGATAATTGCCCTAGAATTGCCACAAATAATGTCAAGAGTATGATTGATGGCATATGCTTTAATGAGAACTGCCACCTACTGCACTACACTTCAACAGTCATTCGTCAGTCTACTTTAGGCGACACTGATCGTCAACGATCGGCTGCTCACACAGACGGTGACGAACGTATGCCGAAGCCACGGCTGAGAGAGAAAATATATACTCAATCGTCAACATGCATGCTCTCGTCAGGGACTAATTAGACAAGGTAGAGTAATGCTGCCGGCGTGCTCACCAATTTTAGTGAGAGCAAGAAAAAGCGAGCTTGACAGGTCACGTTAAAATAATATGCGTGAAAAAAACCTACCTAATAGCTCACGAAATTTAGAATTGGTGAAAATCCTTTAGAGCCTTCGGCTGGAATATACTACCTTAAATAATTTTATAATGTGCTCTAGTCGTTTGACATTTTTTATGCTCTCTCTCCGGCGAAGTAAGAGAGAGACGAAATTGAGTTTTTTACTAACCATCTTCTTTATACACTCTTTTGTGCTTTCCTTAGTGCTCGTGATTTTACTCACGACTTGGTGCGTATTATAACTTTGAATCATTTATTAAGTTTTTCTTTATTATTTCCAATCTGTGAAGTCGCGAAAAATATTTTAAATAGTAATAAATTTTAACTTTCAACACCAAAAACTTTGTCGTCTGAGTAGTTTGATTTATTTGGGAATGTATTTTTGTGTGTGTTCTTCTCGGACTTGAAGAAAAAAATTCATCCGAAGAAATGAAAAAATCGATTATTTTAAAAAATTTCGCCCTAGAGCTAACTAGAGCAATGCATGATATAATGAATTTTGAAGCTGCCGCAGGGAAATACGTCAGTTTGGCTCCGCAGAAAAGTGGTTCAATTTTTATATGGTAACTATATGAAATAGTGGACCAATATTGATGAAAGTTCACAAAAATGCTCAGTATAAAACGAAATACAACTAATATAAATTTGATTGCCATTTTTTAAAAAATAAACAAAATTAATAATAATTGTTTTTGAATTTTTATATGTTGATAAAAATATTCAAAAAAGGAAATCTTTAAAATTTTAAAACAAATTTTATCGCGATATATATCAATAAACAAAATTAGGTATAAGACTTTTTGTACTTTTATGCTTAATCAAAATTTGGCGATATTTCAAAAAATAAACAAAATTATTGTATTTTTAAATAAAAAAAATTTCAAAAAATTAAATCCTTAAAATTTAGAAAAGTTTCCGATCGCAATATTTAAAAAAAAAAGAAAATTCTGCAATAATTGTTTTTGTGTTTTTATGTTCAATCAAAATTTACAAAAAAATAAATCTTTAAAATTTGCCAGAAAATTTTTTGATCTCGGTATTTCAAAAATAAGCAACATTATATAATAAGTGTTTTTTTATTTTTATATGTTTGAGCAAAACTATCAAAATAAAAGGGATTCCTAAAATTTTGAAAATTCTTACACAACGATTTTAATTCTTAAAGTAACCCTGAAAATTCTTCGGATAATGATGAAAATTTAAAAAAACTTTGGAAGAATTTATTTAGGATAAGTAAGGTTTCTATTTAAGTTGATTAAAAAGAACTTGATGCATATTTTTGAGTATTCTTATCGATTCAGCAACTACGCTTAAGTGGGACATACAGGCAATGGTAGGCAATAAGCATAGAGCCTTAAGTGGGCTTCAATAATGATAAATTTTACGATTACATTGGAAATTCTAGAATTTTTCAATAGGGGTTTATTTTTTATATGGTAGCTATATAAAATAGTGACCAAAGTATACACAAATGTTAAGCATAAAACAAAATACAACTAATGTAAATCTGACCGCGATATTATTATTTTTATTTTGATCTAATTTCTTAAATAAACAATTCCTAATATTTTCTAAATTCTTTCATATCGATTTTAGTTCTTGGAATTATTTAAAAAATTCCGACAAAGATACAATTTTTTTTGCAATAATGCAAAAATTTATCTGCCAAAAGTAAGGTTCAGTTTTATTCAACTGATTCAAAAATAAATATTTGAGTATCCTTGATTCTTGTCCAATGCTTAAGTTTCAAAAAAATAAATCCCTAAAATATGGAAAGTTCTTATTCAACGATTTTAGTTCTTAAAATAATCACTAAAATTTTTCCGACAAAGATAAAATTTTTGCAATTCATTAGAATAGGTGGAACCGAGTTCTAGGTGTTCCCTTTTGAAGTAGCTTTATGTGAATTTTATTCTTGATATAATATATGTAGACGATTTCGACCAGAAAATTGCTAGAAAATGGTGAGTTATAAGCCGGGTCCCCCAGATGATTATAGAAAATATGCAAAATAATTTTGAAAATTTCTAATGAATCTCTGAAAAAATTTCATATCCTTGACCACGCCATCATGCTTCAGGGGCAGATTTGAATGGTTTGCGGGTTCGGAAATTTTTAGCATGTTCTTTAAAGCACTGCATTGTTTTTTCTACCATTTAGAAATCACAAAGTGAAAAATTTTATAAAATTGTTTTTTGTATCCGCCTTTTTAAGAACTGCCCACGCCGGATGCGGTTTCAAAGGATAGCTAAGTTCTTCCTTGTCAAATACTACAAAGTAAATGAAATTCTAGGTATTTAGTATTTTGAGGAATTCCTGGAAAAATATTTATTATTTGGACTTGCTCTATAAATAGCTCTACTGATAAAAATATGCTGGCCATACCAAGCATTTAATTAAAAAACCAGAAGCCAAAGCCAAATCTAAATTTCTCTAGAAATTTAAAATGGAGTTTCTATGTGAAATTTGACATATTTAAGGATATTTTATGTTTTAGATTTGCACCACAGAAATGCTTTTTAAGCGCCAAGTAAATAATCGATGAGCCTTTTTGTGACATTGCATTTTGTGAATTGTAGTTTTTGGTTTGGCTCTAGTCAATATGCATCTATATAGTATCCTTTTTTTGGCAATAGTTCAAATCCTGTGCGTTACGCAGACATAAACAACTACATACAAAAATATATACACTGTGGAAATCATAATGGCGCCAATTTCAGCAGGCCATAAGAATAACAGCATGTTCCTGGGGCGGGCGGAAAAGTGGGCGGAAAACTCTCGCTCTGTATTGACATGACAAACAAAAATTCGTTTTATTTTTCTGAAAAATATCTCTGTACATCTGTGTGAACTATTTATGTAGCTTTTTTCGTAGCTTTTGGCATTATTTGCTTACATTTTTGGTTTTGTTGTATTCAAAGTTTATTAAATTGCCATCAGGCAATAGATTACGGTGCATTGCCCTGCTGCCAAATTCGTTGTTGTTGTTGTTGTTGGGGCCAGCTCTTAACTTTACTTAAAGAGAGAGCGAAGATAAAAGCCACAACGTCATGTCTGGTCAGTTGACCGAGAATAAAGAGCGAAAAATTAAATAAAAATCAAATAAAAATCCTTTTACGGTTGCATAAAAACCCGGCTACTAACTAAATTGGACTTTTGTCGATGCAGCTTCTGGGAACAAAAAGGAAAAACCCGTAAAATTGCTCAAGATTTTCCACGCCACGCATTTTGGCTACAGTTTTTCTTTTTCTGTTGTTTTTGTTTTTGTACTCTCTTTCACTTAGGAAGGATTTTTGCGATGTTTATTTTTTCTGGGAGCTGCGTCTGCATTAGTTTAACTTTTGTATAGGATATTATCGTGTGCAGCCTTCATGCTTACTCAACTGCTTAAATGGGATTATATTTAAAGCATTTTATTCGATTTTTTAGTCGATTTTTGTGGCTGTTGTTGTTTTAACTTTAAAAAGCAAACATGAAGTACTTTAGTCTTTCACATAAAATGGGATTATTTTTTGTTTAGATTTCCAGTGAGTGCTACTGCTAAAAACAAATATTAGAATTGATAGAATTTAAGATGTTTTTATTCTAATGTATATTTAAATAAGAATCTTACAACTATTGTTACTAAGAGTCAAGCAAGTGAATTTCTATTTTGTGAATCTAAAACAGTTCTTTCGCTTGGAAAATTCCAATATCTGCAAATTAAATTATATTTATTATACTCTTAAAAAAAAAATCTTCACTGTTCTTAAGTCAAAATGCGATTAAACCCGAACAAATGTAAAAAAAATACTTTTTCTTCCGATACTGTCATTCGAACACAATAATGGAAAAAACTGCAATGATCACTTTCTAGAAAAAATTTAATTTCCTAAAACACAATGAATAAATTTTATTAATTAAAATTTATTATTATTGATTTAATTAAAATTACCTTACATATTTTCCTAATTCTTTTCGATTTTGTTATTGCGTGCTTCAAATTTCCCTATTTGTTATCAATAAATATTTCATATTACTTCATAAGAACATATTAAGAAGATATATGAAATTATATTGATAACAAAAAAAGGAAATTTACAGCACGCAATATTTTTCGCATGTTTGACTCTATTTCAAAAATTCTCAAAGTTCCCTAAAAATAAAATAATTTTTTTCGGGCTACAAATTTCCCATTTTATTTTTGATAATGTTTTATATTTCCTTCAATTTATTTTTATTTTACCCATTGCTTCATATATTTTTCTAAATCTTTTCGTTTTCGTTTTTGCTTGCTGCCAATTTCCCTTTTTTTTAGTTGTCGATAACTATTCATATTGCCCTTAATCTTTTCGATTTATTCGCATATTTCACACTCTTTGATAAAATCTCAAATATCCCTACTTTATTTCGTTTTTGCATGCTGCAAATTTCCCCTTTTTGTTTGTTATTGATAATGTTTCATATTTCCCTCAATCTTTTGGATGAATGGTATATTGAAGAAATTCTATTTTTTTACAAAAATAATTTGTTTTCATTTTATCCATTACTGATTCTGATATACCTCTAAATTTAATTCGATTTTTTTTGATAACATTTCATATTTCCCTTAATATTTTGAATCGATCGTATAATTGATAAATTCTCATATTTCCCTACTTAAATTTATTTTCATTCTATTCATAATTTCATATATTTCTATCTTTTGACATATTCCCATATTGCCCTCCCTGTTTTCTAAAAATTCCTAAATTTCCCTTGATCTTAACAGCTGAACGACTATTGGTGGAAATTCGTTAACATTACAAATATAAACAATATTTATTATAAGTAAAATATCTACAAACGAACCAACAAATGTCCCACCCTATTTAAAAATACTGACGTTTATATTGGCAATATATGTAAACGGTAAAGATTTGAAGAAATCTTATAAAAAATATTGTTTAGTTTTTTTAAGTAAGAAAAGATAAAATAGTGTGGGTCGTAGAAGGGTTTTAAGAAACTTCGTGAGCCTAGAATCGGCTTTGTAAATTTTTATCAATCTCTTCAAAATTACGCTCAGAAAAGTTTACTAAAAGGGATACTTCTTAAGTACTCATAATTCATACAAACATATTTTGTCTTTTGATGGAGTGCTTAAAGTTTGCCTTATAAGCTTATGGACACGATATCACAAAAAAAAATATTGTCATCTGGGATTCAGAACTATGTATGTATGAATTCTTATGTATTTCGACTAAATTGGTTGAACGGTTTTAATATATATTTTTACCAAAATCATCATTATTTTACGAAATCGGATTGGCGATGTTTTTAAGATCACTTAATCCGAGCCCTATGTTAGAAAAACCGCAAGCGAATAACGGAGATAACGCTCAAAATACCTCCTTTGTGCGGTACTAGAGACCAGGATTAAACCAAGAAACACCAGAGCGTCGAAATTAATATTCCTCGGCCCTAGTTTTCCAGAACTTTTTTTGTTTTGTGTGGTAGTATTTTTAAATAGCGTGGAGCATCTGTTAGTTTGTTTGTAAATTACAAACCAACAGGTGGCCCACCATATATAAATATATACAAAATATATATATAATATTTTACAATAATTATTTATTTTTTTATGAAATTTTTTAGTACAAAAGAATCAGTGACAACAGAGATATTTTTCTAATAAATTAAAAAATACATGGAATGAAAATCTCATTTTAATTTATTTTCCAGCACTTTCATTTTCCAAATAAAAAACAAAATTTATTTTTAAAAATATGCATTAAATGCCAATTTTGTTTTTGAATTGTTAAAGAAATAACTCGTTATATGCAAAAAATCAAATTAACAAGCGTTGAATATGCACAAAAAATTTGAGTTTAAAAAATGTAGGTTAAATTTATTTTTTATTATTTTAATACAATCAAAAAATATGTTTAAAATAGTTATTTTATTATTTTGCCCCCCTTAGATTTATGAATATAGATAAAAATGCAAGCTTTAATTTATGCTGTTATAAAAATGCTTTTAAAATCTAACGTACCATAAATAATATCTATTATACATAACCAAAAAAAGTAGTACATAAATTTTTATTCAAAAACCATATAAATTTGTTTTTAGAACACGGCTTAAAAGACCACAAAAAGATTTGCGCAGCTTTCCCAAATCAATTCAATTTAATAAAACTGCCTTAGAAGATTTCGCTTAACAATCACAATAGAGGCTTATATATAAATAAGCTTGACTTCAAAGTGCGCAAATAAACAATGCTGAGTAGTACATAGTATATATGTGTATATATGCATATATACATATGTGCATATTTCGATAAGCTGGAGCAGTTTTATTTGTGCACAAATCACAAATCCCATAGAGCCAGCAAGTGTAAACACATTTTCATAAACCTTCAAAATTATACTTTCAAATACTTAAGCCCCTTAACCCTAACTGTTTTGTTGGCCAAAAAGAGAGCTGCTTATGGCTTAGAGCATAAGAAAACAAGCCAAAAAGGGAGAAAACCGTAAAAAATAAACAAACAAAATCGAGGATAAAGTTCAAGTTCGTTTGGGGGGTTTTTTTTTTAAATAAAAAGCGCTGAAGCAGTGCAAAACTTTCAAAATGGCGCAAATAAAAATAATAAAAAATTTATACAATAAGGCATTAAGCAGTTAGCTAAGTAAGAAACTAGAAAACAAGTGGAAATAAAGTACGAAAAAAAAGGAGCAGCGAAAGAAAGTGCAAAATCGCAAAATCTCAAAATCTGCCACTAACTTTGTAAAGAACTAAGAGGGCTAATGGAATTCGTGGTTAGGCTAGGTACGAAAACTAAAAGAAAGTTGAAGGAAAATGCGGTTTCCATGTCAGATAAAAGTTTAAAGATGCTTTTAGAATCAATATATGGAGTGTAGAACAAGCAAAAGGTGGAGTTTATCTATGAGATACATTTTCAAGCGGTGTAATTGTGAGGGCGGAGCAGGGTTTTATGGTTAAGTGAAATGTGTGGAATAGGCGCAAAATGGGCGTAGATCTTGGAGAGCATAAAAGCTTGAGACTTTGTATATTTTCTCTCCCCCTATTTACCACCCACTAAAGCCATGTGGGCATGTAGAAAATTCTTTGGCAGCACATGGAGCTTCAGCCCTCATATTATCGAATGGATAAACCGTATGATGGTACGGCCTATCGCAGCCCTTGTGTGGTGTCCCAAGACGCAGCTAAATGTGGCCATTAAGAAATGCAGCAAGCATCAAAGATTAGTATGCACATCTCTCTCGAGAGCTATGCGAACCTGTCCGACAGCTGTCATGGAGTCAGTCCTTTGACTCACACAACTGCACATTGTCATCAAAAAGTCAGCCATGCAGAGTCTACTACGTATCCAGATCACATCTGGACTCTTAGCAAGTGACACTGATCATGCCGCACTTATATATTGTCTTCCTGACGTATCGATCTACTCTAGATCAGATCTTATGATCACGGAACTATTTCATAATAAGAAATTTAGAACTCTTCTCCCAAGTCGAGAGACTTATGCTGATGGCAGCCCCTGTGGAAACCTCCGGTGGCAACAATGGTTCACGGATGGGTCCAAAACGGAGCAGAGTGTGGGTGTTGGAATCGTTGGACCCAACACCAGAATCTCTACCGTAATAGGCATCTGATTAGAGATTCATGCCATAGAGACCTGCGCCCTTAGTATGCTTCTCAAGGGAACTAAGTATGTATTTCCTCAGATAGCCAAGCTGCTATTAGGGCATGGTCATTCTGGAGTATCTACTTCAGGATGGTTAAAGAATGCCATAACTACCTCCAAACCCTGTCCGCCCGGAACAAAGGCGTGCTATGTTGGACACGCGGGAGTGGATGGCCCAGCGTCTTTCATGCAGAGATTTATGCCATAGAGATCTGCGCCCTTAGTATCCTTCTCAAGGGAAGTAGGGAAGCAAACATATGTATTTTTTCAGATAGCCAAGCTGATATTAGGCCATTGTCATCCTGGAGCATGCCATAACTATCTCCAAAGCAAGCCAAGTTGCTATTAGGCCATTGTCCAGGGTGGTTAAATAATGACATAACTACCTCTAAACCAAGCCAAGCTGCTATTATGCCATTGTCATCCTGGCGCATCTCCTCCAGGATGGAGGTCAAAGAATGGTTGAAGAATGCCATAACTACCCCCAAACCCTCTCCGCCCGGAACAAAGTCATGCTATGTTGGGTGGCTGGATCTTCGGGAGTGGATGGTAACACGATCGCTGACGATCTAACATGACAGGGTGCATCCACCCTGACTATATCTTCTGTGCCTTTTTGTGGTATTGGTTGGTCCACATACAAAACCATGATAAACAAATGGGCTACAGGTTCTCCCTCTTGGGGCTACGTCATGCAAAAGTGCTTGTCAACCCTCTGGATGCGATCGAGACAAAAGCTCTTGGCAGAGCGGACCTAAAGCTCCTGGTAGCTTACCTATGTTAGATACCATCTACAGAAAATTGGCTTATCGGACTCTTTAGAGTGCAGGCGCTGTCTAGAAGACGATGAAACCACCCGACATATATTCTGTGACTGCCCAGCGCTGGTATGGGACAGAGCCTGTTATATGGGAAAGGAACGGATTATTCCCTTCCATCTCAGGTCAATACCAACAAAATACCTACTGCTATTCATGCGAAAAGCGGAAAGTCTTTTGCTTTAACTTAAGGGTATGATACAAAAGACCTTTTGGTTGCAGTGCCCCACCTCTCTGTAAGGAACCCTTATTCGGGGGGAAAAAAAAAACTCCCAGCTTCTTCCTTTGCCAATCTCAAGCTACAGCTTAAAATGAGTACATTGTGAGTCCTATAAAAAACAAAAAGTTGACTTTTGATCAAAAAACACGTATACGCAGCATAATCCCTAAGCCATACAACTGATATCTCTTACTTTTTTCCCTTAAATTGGGTATATCTTGCTATAAAGGAACCAACCCACAGCTTAATTTTTTTTGAAAAATTGTGCTCAGTAGTCTTACGGCCAGCTTAAATAGCTGCAGCTGACAAAAGGCGAGCCGGAATAGGGCTCCAAATGTGAAGCAGTCCCCGAAAAAAAACGACAACAATGTTGCCACTTTACAAGCAAAGGTGCCAGAAAGTGTCATTGTCACCACAAGAGTCGCCTCCATATGCGAGAGCGCCCGCAGCGCTGGGCCACATGGCGGCTACGCAATTTTTTACTCTCACATGCGCGTATTCACATTCATCTTCATTTTGTTTTTTGCTGTGCAGGTTTTTCATTTCAATTTTTCATTTTCCTTTTATTTTTATTTTATTTTTGTGTGTTAATGCGGTTACCGCCAACTGCGCGACGTTGTCCTGGGCCTCTCTTGTTGACGCCGATCAGATTTCCGCTTGCACAGGCAAACCCGGGGTGCTGTCAAGGAGCGGGCGACAAAGGCCTAGACCGTAATGTCTTGTTGCCTCCTGTGCTGTCGTCGGGAAACGGATGCCAACGTTTATTTCCTGCAAAAGGGATTTTTTAATGTGTAGCGCATTGGGATTTCATGCTCTTACAATGTAGCCTCTTTTTTGAGAGCAGCTTAAGTAGTTGCTGCCACTTAAAGTTGCTGCATAAAGCAGTTTCTTGCTTAAGATATTAAAAGCTTAAAGCTAGCAGGCTGCTTTAAGCTAAATTTTATGCATAATTCATACACATTTTGATTGCCAAGAATCAAAAGTTTAAATAGCTCAGCGCCATTTTGTTGTAATCGATAAATAATTCATAAATACTGCCAGCTGCCGTTAAACCTACAAATACACTTCAAATGCTAACACACATACACTCACACATATGCGCACACGTGTTTGTGCTTGTATGTGTTGTCAATAACATGGCATATTGAGCAAAATAAAAACACATTAAAATAAATCCTGAAATCCTGAAATCCCGCCACACAATGTCAACGCCATGGCCACAGTCACCGCATTTCAAATTAGCACACACACACACTCACACAAATACACACAGATACACACATATATATATTTGCGTCCAAAAATGCCGAGCAGCAGCTCGAAAATAAATACGAATATAATGCAATATAATAAATGTCAAAAGCAGTGAAGAAGCAACGAAGGGCAAAGTCTTGCCAATGTGGTCGACACACACTCACACACACACACACACACACGCACACTCGATACATCTATACTAGCGAAATGGTATTTTATGCAGATAACCCTTTTAACATTTTTTTTTTTTGCATGTCCTTAGATTGCCTTCTGTGACAGAGCCCTAAATTGAAGCACAATATGTGTGTATTATGTATGGCAACAACTTAAATCCAATTTCGCTAAAAAGACATTGTCACTTAAAGACAAGCATGGCGGCACACACGCATACACAAACAAGTATTTACACTCATATGCACACACTCACGTCACAAAGATACATAGGCAAACATTAAGCTAAGCCGTAAGGCAGCGTTTCCCAAACAAAGTGTGCTGAGTGAAGATTTGAGGCTTCTCTAGAAAAGTAACTCAAAAAGAATCAAAATAAAAAAGGTTTCAGAGAATTTGCAGTTAATTAATAACTGTGTTGGGGCAGCCATTAAGCTAAGCCCAAAATAAAGTGTGCTGAGTAGAGATTTGAGGCTTCTCTAAAATAAAGAGGCTCAAAATATAAAAATGTTTCAGAAAATTTGAAATTAATTAATTAGACTTATCGGTTGTAAATAAAATAAATAGTAGAAAAAAGAAGTTAATTAATAAGTGTCTTATTCTCGAAATAAAATAATTTTGAAAAATTCGTAGCATACTTTTTGGGGCAGCCATTAAGGGGCACATCTAGTGTGACAGCCTAAAAAAAGGACATTTTTGGAAATTAATAAAAAAAACTAGTGAATCCATCTATTTAAAATTTTGAGGGTATATTTATACATGTTTTGAGAATACACAGTAAAATTTTTGAAATAAAATATTGAATATTTTTGAAATGACACGCGATCTCCGGCGGCGCCAAAAAAAAGGTTCTCCACTGCTGGAGTGATTGCAGCCTTCTCCGTTAATAAAACCTAAAAAAAAAAAATTCTCGTTAAACTAAAACATATTGTCTGTACGATGAACCTCGGGCGAACAAAAAAATTGAAAATTGACAAAATGGCGGCATGTTGAAAAAAAAAGTTAAATTTTTCCCAAAATTTTGGTCGTTTTTGGCCTGCCAAAATTCGATTTTTGATCAGATCAAAAAACTGGAGGTTCAGCGTATGGAGAACTATATAGAGGAGATGCAAAAAAACGCTGCCTTTCGACTTAGCTTAAGGGCACACCTAGTGTGAAATTTTCAAAAAAAAAAATTATTTTTTTCCATATTTCTAAAGGTTATACCTTTAAAAATAACATACTAAAATTTTAAATCGATATCTTAAATAGTTTTTGAGTTACAGCCATTTAAAAGAGTAGCCGCTCGGCAGTTAGATAGTTGGTATATACCTGAGATCGCGTGTCATTTCAAAAATATTTAATATTTTATTTCAAAAATTTTACTGTGTATTCTCAAAACATGTATAAATATACCCTCAAAATTTTAAATAGATGGATTCACTAGTTTCTTTTTATTAATTCCCAAAAATGGCCTTTTTTTAGGTTGTCACACAAGGTGTGCCCCTTAAAGATAAAATGATCGTTTTCACTGTTATAGAGCGGCTACTCTTTTAAATGGCTGTAACTCAAAAACTATTTAAGATATCGATTTAAAATTTTAGTATGTTATTTTTAAAGGTATAACCTTTAGAAATATGGAAAAATAATAATTTTTTTTTTTGAAAATTTCACACTAGGTGTGCCCCTTAAGCTAAGTCGAAAGGCAGCGTTTCCCAAATAAAGTGTGATACTGGAAATTTGGAGACTCAAAATAAAAAAAATTTGCTTAGATAATTGGCAACTAATTAATAATTGTCTTTTCTTTGAAAAATATTATGTTGAAAAAATCGTAGCATACTTTCTGGGGCTGCCTTGAGCTATGCTTATCGTTCTTATTTATAAGCGACACAAAGAGCATTTTGCAACTAAAAAATAAAATAAGTGTAAAAAATTATATTTAAATATTATAAAAATATATAAATAAAATAAAAAAAATTTACAATAAGTTAATTAAATTAGCTTAAAAAAATATTTTGAACAATCGGAGCAAACTTCTGGAGCAATCTTCAGATTATGCTTATTCTAATGGCGAAACAAAAAGCATTTTGCTAATAAAAAATTAAAGTAGTAAAAAAATTAGTTAAATATTATCTTATATATAAAATTCTCGTGTCACAATGTTATGTTCGTTCTAAGCTTAGGATCTCACGAACGGCTGAACCGATTTGGCTAATTTTAGTCTTGAAATGTTCGTGGAAGTCCAAGGATTGTTTAGGGTTGAGAAAATATAACAAAATTGCGACGCAAATACTAAAAAGGACAATTTGATTTTCCAATACAATTTTTTTTTTAATTTAGGTAGGCATTGTGTACATTGTCAGATTAACTAATATTTTTTAGTTAATAGTTTTTGTCGAAAGGAAACAAAAAAATTATTAACGATTCATGTTTTGATTTCTGTTTAAAATACATATGATCAATTCAATATTTGCACATAATGCCGGCAAAAAGAAGTAACATTGGTAGACATTCGCGTAGAACTCAATTGCAAGCATCCCAAAGAACAGCTGAAGCTAAGGAACAACGTTTACAAAGGAATGAGTTGAATCGATTAAGAGAAGCAAGATCACATTTTGCTCATACATGCTCGAATGAGAATGAGACGAAATCGGGATTATCAGAATCAATCAGATGAAATCCATGCAGAACAGAATTTAATCCAAAGAACATTCAGGCAAATGCGCAATGCATCCAATCTGCACAGAGCTGCATTCGAATATAACAATTCGACCGATTATAGCTCGCGTCAATCTGTTGTAATTGGAACAATGAACAAGGTATGTGACCAGTGCCAAGCACTGAAATTTCCCAATGAAACAGCAGGCCTGCTTATTATCAAAAGCAGTGTATTCGGAGAGGTTCGCTGCTGGATGTATTCGGTCGAATGGCAGAAGAGAGGATTACCTCAGAAAATACTACCGCATGAAATTGATGATGTGATATCGGCGGAAATCCCAGTTCAAACAAATGATCCAGAATTGTTCGAGGTTATCACAAAGAATATGATCCACGGACCATATGGTGTGCTCAACCCAACTTCACCATGCATGATCGACGGCAAATGCTTCAAAAGATATCCAAGGGCATTGACTTCGGACACATCAACCACAATCAAAGTACAAAAACAAGAAATTGAAATTGACAATCGTTGGGTTGTTCCATTTTCGCCATTATTATCAAAAACGTATAAAGCCCACATTAACGTCGAGTATTGCAACTCAGTAAAATCAATAAAATATATCTGCAAATACGTCAATAAGGGAAGCGAAATGGCGATTTTGGGTGTGAGAGCCGACAATGTGAATGACGAAATTTCACAATATAAAATAGGATGTTGCATTAGCAGAAACGAGGCAATATGGCGAATTTTCTCATTCCAAATTCACGAACGACACCCAACCGTTGTCCATTTTGCAGTTCATCTAGAAAATAGTCAACGTGTTTCTAGACGAGCGAGCGGAGCGAGCGTGCCGAAGGCCGGCTAGTAAAAATATATAAATCAAAAAAAAATGTATTAGAAAATTTGTATTATAATATTTATTATGTTAGTTGTGAAAAAAATATTTTAAAAAATCGGAGCATACCTTCGAGAGCCGGGAGCAACTCAAAAAAAACAAAAATTTTAATAAATATGTTACCATGAATACATTATTTTATTTTTATTTTTGTATTAATAAAAATTGTTAATTTTATTTTAAGTAAGCCTTATTTTGGCTTTTTTAAATCTATTTAGAAGTCTCCTTTAAGTATAAACCAAATTTTGGATAAAAAATTGCTTTTTCATTTAAAAAATATTTTTTTTATTATATTTTTACATTTCAAGCTAATTTTTTTTCACTTATAAATAAATCGATGTGATCAGAATTTTTTCAAAAATATTTATTTTTTTACAGTTTGAAAAGATAAAAATTAAAAACATTTTTTAAATTTATCAGGATTGTTTTCTAACAGTTACAAATGGATAAAACTTTGAATTGATGAGCAACAAGCTATGTATTTTGTTCACTTATCGAAAAGTGATCAGAATTTTTCCTAAAAATTTTTTCTCTTTTTTTATTAAGTTTGAAATCATCTAAGCCTATCTTGGCGCTTCCAGTATCGTAAGATAAGTAAGTAGGGGTACACGGCAAGGCGGAGTCTTAAACTTCTACGCACCCTGAAGGGGGGTAGGTAGTAAAATAACTGCATACGCTGATGACGTAGCAGTTTCCTGCTCGGATAACCCCATACTTTCTGCGAACGTATGACCAACGACATTCTTACGCTCTCAGAATGGGCCACGGCCAGTGGATTGGGGGTAAATCCAAATATAGGCTCTTATTTCAGGAAGTAAAAACTTCCTTCCTTTATGAATCCCAAGCTTAATGGTACGACGCATGAGAGAGGCATAAACATGGAATGACCAAGACATTTGTCATAAAAAGATTCTTAAGTGAACCCACTTATTCCCGAAAGCACAGACTACTGCATACAGCAGGAACATTTTACAACCAAATTCAGAGCCAATATTCCAACAAGGGCAGAGGTGTAGCCCAGCGGGCTCGATAAAGGTATACACGGACGGTTCCAAGCTAGGCAACAATGTAGGCGGAGGCATCTACGATGAGGATTTCAATATTTAATAGCTTTAACAAAAATGAGAAACCTTCAAGTTTGAAATAAGAATATTTGTATATACTCGGACAGCCAAGCGGCTATTAACTCCCTAGTTTCGTTGACTTCGTGTATGAAGTCACTGAATAACTGCCGCTTGTCTCTAGGGGAGATGGCTGAGCAGTTTTCAATTCACCTCATATGCGTCCCAGGACATAGGGACTACGAGGGGAACTGTATTGCGGACAAGGAACTACCAGCACCCTCTTTCAAGACAAGGAGAGCCATGGCCAGCTGTAAACTGACAATTCGAAATTTTTTCGCTCCCTGTGCAAATAAAACGTGGAATCGGAAAACGAATACCTGTAGGATCTCGCGGAAAACTTGGCCGACATACTGCAGCAAAAGAACCAAAAAACTTTGCTGTCTGAATAGAGGCCAATGGCCATCTGTTATCCGTGCTATCACAGGACACTGGCTGGTGGGAAACCACACATCTAGGCTCAGCTCTCTGAACATAGTCCAAAATGCCGTTTAACACTTATTCAGGCAGTCGAATGGCTTCTTACATATTAAAGGGGACCTCTCTGTGGCATATAACGAATATATAATTTTATATTAAATTTTATATTTATGTCACAATTTTTAATATAAGCCTATTTCAGAGCGGCTTATTAGCTTGTTAACAAATACAAAATAAAAAAATAGTGCATTAAAAAAATTAGTGCATAAATAAAAATGACCATAAAATAAAACTGTGCCCCAGTTTGGGCGCTCGCATACAAACTTCCGCTTTCAGTCATAAAAAGCTTTTTCTTATTGTCAGTCTTTATGAATTTATTATGATTGCGGTTCCTTTGACAAATAAAAAGTTTGGCGAACGCTGCTGTTTGCCATTTTAATGCATCCGTACACATTTGTTGGTTCATGTCTAGGCTAAATGGCTTGCTTGCCAGCAACGATTATGTCGCTTCCCAGGAGAGACTCTCTTTGTGTGTGTTTTTGTGCATGTGTGCGTATATATGAATAAATAAATCGCTTAAACTCATTTAAGCATAAATCGCCATATTATATTGCAAATTTAAGCTCGTCCCTACCCGAACCCGTCTCAGTCCCAGTCTCATTCTTAGTCTTAGTCTGTTGTTCACACATTTGTACAAATTTACTCAACTCCATAAACAACACCACCAACAAGTACAACAAAAACTGCATGAGCCAACTTAATCTGGCAAGAGAAACATCGCGTCAAGCATGGCGTATGGGTGTCCTGGTGTCCTTACAATTCACGCTGTTCCTGCCACAAAATTTGTAAATAAAACTTGTGCAGCCCCGCTCATTAGTCGTCGTTGAACTAGAACAAGGGCGCCAACATTTTGCTTTAGTCATTGCGTCTGTCAGTCTGGCAGCCAATCTGTCAGTGGCTCCTCTGCTCTGGTTGCTGTCCTGAATTCTTGTGGCGCCCCCAAATGCGTGCCACGTTGGCTGCGGCAGGCGCAAAGCCGCAAAATCTCTACAAAGAAATGCCATAAAACGCCAAACTCAGCCGTAATAAGGACGAAAATGCGAAATGAATGAAAAATACGGTTAAAGAAGTCGCTTCACCAAATTACCACACACTCATACAAATATACAATTGTATGGTTGTTGTTGTTGTTGTGGGTTGGTGTATATTCCGGATGACAGCAAAAGATCGTTATCATAATTCATGCATTACGTACGCCTGAAAAGACAAATGTTTTTTAATTAAACCAAAAATAATGCTGGCTGGCAGTGGATTAAATGCATGTGTTTAGTAAAGCTTTTGGTTGGCGGCCACAAGGACAGCTGGGCTAATGACAGTCCATGAAATAAAAACAAATTTTCCATATAAATGGTGTGACAGGATCTATAACAATTATACAGTCACATAAAAACGTTAAATTGTTGCCATTATTTGCTTTTAGGGCTTGCTGCAAACCAATCAAAATGGTCGTTATGCGATTTACAAAAATGCCCAAAAAAGTATGCTATGATTTTTTAAAATTCTGTAAAAGCGTCGCACTGATTAAAAGCTTTTTAATAATTTGGTTCGGCAGGTTTGCTTTTTAATTTTAAAAGAAAAAAATTGTAATTATATTTTATAATGTAAACGTGAAATATACATAGATGCCACATAATGTTATTATGGGCTCAAAAGTGCGCTTTATTAAAAAATGTTGATTAACTTCTCTTTTTTTAATTCTCAATCAAAAATATATATTTTTTACGCATCGCTGTTTTTAAATAAATTAAATAAAAAAAATTTAAGCAAAAGCCAAATATATTAAAGTTTAAAAAAAGCCCAAGAGTGCTCTTTTCATTAATAAATTAATATATATTTAAGGGAAAATATTAAAAAATAAACAAAGACACATTTCAAATTTTTTTTGAATAACTCAAATGAAATTATATCAATGGTTCCAAGTAAAATCTGTAATTAAAATGCTTAATTGCATTTTAAATAGATACAAAAATAAATAGATAAAATAAAAAAAATATCAATTTGTTCTATCAAAGCGCTTTAACACAAATAAATTAAAATTAGTACAATATTCAAGCTAAAAAAAACCCTTTATTTAAAATGCAAATATATTAAATAGAATTTTAAAATAAATAAATTTTTTCGATAGAAGCGATTTAACACAAATAAAATAAAGTTAACGCAATTTGCATTATTCTTTTAAGTGAAATATAATTTACTTACAATGATAATATTATTTAAAATTAATAATTAACATAAAATGAAATATATCAAAATATGTCACTTAATTTTAAATTCTTAAATATTAAACAAAATTTATAGAAGGGGATTTTTATTCGACACGTAATTTTTATTAATTTTCGCGAATAATTTCTTAAACATGAAAATTAATTTATAGAAGAGCATCCTAAGACCGCAACCCTTTTATTTTTTTAAACGAATCGAGTAACTTCGATCATCTAAAATATAAAAAAAAAATTTAAGCAGAGAATCTTAAGACCGTAATCTATTTATTGGTCACGTGAATAAATCCTTAAATAAGAAAATAAATTTGTAGAAAGGGATCCGAAGACCGTAACCTATTTTTTGGTCATGTGAATAAATTCTCAAATATTAAAATAAATTTATAGAAAGGGATCCGAAAATTTTTTTTATAAATCGGCGTGGTTTGTTTCTTAAACAGTTGACTCTTTCTCTTTTGAGTTTTCCAGGAAGGAGTGTTAACGGTTGATCATATCTCTCAAGAAAACATATTCGAATTTGAAATAAAGTGTATTTTTTTCCGAAAAAGGGCTCCTCTCAAAGAGGTGGGGCACTGCGACCAAAAGATCTTTTGTACCATACCCTTAAGTTAAAGCAAAAGACTTCCCGCTTTCCGCATGAATAGCAGTAGGTCTTTTGCTGGTATTGACCTGCAATGAAAGGGACTAATCCATTCCTTTCCCATATGACAGGCTCTGTCCCATGCCAACGCTGGGCAGTTACAGAGAATATGTCTGATGGTTTCATCGTCTTCTAGACAGAGTCTGCACTCTGAAAAGTCCGATAGGCCAATTTTCTGTAGATGGTATCTAAAAAGTGTGTTGGCCAGATAGGAAAGCTTCCAGGAGCTTCAGGTCCGCTCTGCTAAGACCTTTTGTCTTAGCATCCAGAGGTTTGAAAAGCACTTTTGCTTGTCGAAGCCCCGGAAGGGAGAACCAGTATGTCCTACAATATGTTCCCCTGCAGTCCATTTATTTACCATGGTTTTGATTGTGGACCAACCAATACCACAAAACGGCTCAGTAGATGTAGTCAAGGTGGAGGCACCCTCTCGTGGTAGATCGTCAGCGATCGTGTTACCATCCACTACCGAGTGTGCAGGCACCCAAAATAGCACGACTTTGTCCCGGGCGGACAGGGTTTGGAGGTAGTTATGGCATTCTTTAACCATCCTGAAGGAGATGCTCCAAGACGACAATGCCCTAATAGCAGCTAAAAAAATACATATGTTTGCTCCCCTAGTTTCCTTGAGAAGGATACTAAGGGCGAAAATCTCTATGGCATGAATTTACGCTTGGAAGACGCTGGGCCAGATGCTTATTGCGGTAGAGATTCTGGTGTTGGGTCCAACGACTCCAACACCTACACCCTGCTCAGTTTTGGATCCATCCGTGATCTATTGTTACCACCGGAGGTTTCCACAGGGGCTGCCATCAGCCCAATTGTCTCGACTTGGGAGAAGAGTTTTAAATTTCTTGTCATGAAAAAGTTCCGTGATCATAAAATCTGATCAAGAGCAGATCGATACGACAGAAAGGGAATATATAAGTGCGGCATGATCAGTGCCACTTGCTAAGAGTCCATGTGTGATCTGGATACGTAGTAGACTCTGCATGGCTGAGTTTTGCATGAAAATGTGCAGTGGTGTGAGTCCAAGGACTGACTCCTTGACAGCTGTCGGAGAGGTACGCCTAGCAAGACCAAACTTAATACATAACTATTTTAAATATTACCCTAATTTACTAAAAATGTCTTACAGACTCACACATTTAACTGAAACGTCTGACGTTTTAATAAAAATCTCTCCAAAGTGAATCTACACACACCTTCGTCATATATGTCTGAGCTGACAAGCTCCTAAGTAGCTCCTAAGTGCAACTTTGACATTTTAAGATGATGCACAAATTAGCAAGGATTTTGCACTTTGGCGCAAGTGGAAGTGAAAGCAAAATCCTAAGCACCAATCTCCCAAGACTCGAACACTTTAGGCTTTGGGTGCGGGGTGTCCTGCCTTAGACTAGAGGCTGTTGACACAAATATTGTACAACATGGCGTATAAGTATTTTAATTAAGCATCAAAAACAAAAGGCCCACGAAAACAAGGCGTTACGCGTAAGTTTGCACCAAAGCACGTTTTAATTAAGAGCCACTGGCTGATAGTCTGCACTGAGGACGCATCCTGAGAGCAGCCCCAGTCAGAAGAAGAAGAAGAAGCAGCAGCAGAAGACTTTGCTGTAAAAAGCAAACTTTGCATTTAAGCTAAACTCACTGTTAAAATTTAATTTACTTGGCTAAAACTTGCGGCAGCTGCTGTCAGTTGCCGTCGTTACCGTTGCCAAGCCACAATAAAATAATAATAAAAATAAAAAAATAAATAAGAATAAAAAATTATAAGAACAACACAAACAACAAACAACAGACGCGGCGACATGCAGCACATCACATGGATTACTCATACGCCGCGTGTGCACCGCTGGCAAGATGGCGGCGGTTTGTTTGGGTTGATATTTCAGGGAACCCCCCCGGGCGACAGCGACAGGTGGCGGGGACAATGTGTATTAAAAATACAATTACAACAACTGCAGCAACAACAATGTACATATATGTTAACTATATGCAAATATATATACAATGTATCATACTGGCCTGAAAAATGGCGTTAAATTTGTGGTATTTAAATATTACGGAGATATTCATAAATGCCATGGCCCGCAGTTACCGAAACAAATTTCATTCATATGCAACATGTAAAACATTTTCCAGCGTTATGTAAGCAATACTATATATATATAACGGTATACATATATTATATGCAACATTGTAAGAGTAATTCCAATTTTTGGAAGGCATTCGCCTTGGCAAGTTATTCAAACTGTCGCAGTCAATCTGCGAAACTTGTTACTACAGAAAATTGACAATTTTTATGTTCAGTAACCCTCGTTCCCACCGTCGAAGTTTCTGCTGAGCAGCTCCATCAAACGAAAACTTTTACCACTGACACTACTAACCAAACGAATGTTAACTTTGTTGAATAGTTTTGTCCGACGTCTTTTTGTTCGATTATTTGAACTTGATTTGCGTTTAGCTCAAAGCGATTCCAACTCACTTAATTCCGTCGTTCCAAAATTTAACTTTTCATATAAATTTGCTAAAAGTTGGTAAAATAATATGTTGAAAATTTTACTGGCAAATAGCTACTGAAGTCGAAATTCTTTATGGCAGATTCGCATAGTAGCAAAAAAATGGTTTATTGTATAGGGAAGCTCTTTACACGGAAATTTAAAATAAAAAGTACGCACTTTATTGGGCGGAAGTGCCCACACTAAAAACGATGCAGAAATGCAAGAGTGCCCGAATGATTTGCAAAGTAAGCAATAACAATCAGCTATTTGCAAGAATCGTGCATAAGTTTTTGGGAGAAAAATTGCCATTAAGAAATGGAATTTTAATTTTTAGTATTTATCTGTGCATACATACAAGGCCCTTTGCTTAAGTGAGAGTTAAAGGAAATTATGATGATATACACTGTCTGATCTGAGAAATGAAATCTTCAGATACTAAAAAAATCGCGGTTTACATAATTTAGTTTCATATCGCAACACTTAGTTATATTTTTTCTGAGCTTTTGCAGTGTTGGGCAGATGTGCCCTGCTTTTCGTATTCAAAGGTCTGGACCAAGCATCTGGTTGGTTGGTTTGGGTGCCGTTTGAGTGACAACATATTCAAACTCAATTAGCGCCATTTTGTTACAGGAACCACTGCTGTTCGGTCTCGATCCGATAATAAGCCTGCTGATGTCGTCTAAGTTCTTATCTGCCAAGTCACGTAGGCTTCCTAACGCGAAGCTTCCTAGTGCTCTGTGGCGTAAGGACCCCAATCGTGGGCACTCACATAAATAATGGCAAACTGTCTCTTCTGTGTTCTCCTGGTCACAGCTTCGGCATCTGACGTTGTAGGGCCAGCCCATTTTCTTTGCATGGTCTTCTAACGGCCAATGTCCGGCTATTGTCGATGCTATTCTGAAGATCATTGTTCTTGGCTTGCTTAGCAGTTCGGCCGCTCTACGCTTGTCGTATCGCGGCCAAATTTCCTTTGCAATCTTGCAAGTGCCAATATTTTTCCATCTGGTTTCAGCCTTGTTCTGAGCTCGCAAAAGAAGTTCTCTCTTGATAGCGCTGAGTGGGTATTTGACAGCTACCTCCGCTACTTCGCCATCTAATGCTTCTTTTCTCGCTAGTTCATCAGCCTTTTCATTTCCGTATACGTTCCTATGTCCAGGAACTCATACGAGAGCGATGTTCATTCTGCTTGCAAGGGCATTTAGATCTTCTTTGCATTGTTTGATGATTTCTGAGTGTACGGTTGGCGATTTGATCGCCAGCAAAGCTGCTTGACTGTCGGAGAATATACACACCTCCGCCAGCTGACTCGGATGATTATTCAGCACCTTACATGCTTCTCTGATGCCAAAGACTTCCACCTGGAAGATGCTGTTTCTGTTGCGTAGGCGATAGGAGAGAGATACTACGAGTTCGTCCGAGTAGACCCCTGCTCCTACACCGCGATCCATCTTGGATTCGTCAGTATAGATTGCAGCTGCGTCTGCTCTTATAACCCTGTTCATATCCCACTCCTTTCGCGTCGGAAATCAGACGTCGAACCTCTTCTTGAAGTCCATTACTGGTGTTATGTAATCTGTTGATTGTTAGTCTCTTGACCCTTCAGAATGCTGTCATGTCCGAAGGTACTAGTCTTTCAGAGTCCAATTTCTTTGATTCTGTTGGCCGTGTTTGCTGCAGTTAGCTTTAATTGGATGTCAATCGGATGAAGGTTCTATTACGTAAAGTTTTTATAGAGGAAGTTGCCGAATACTTTTGGCGATCTCTCTTTCTTAATTTTGGCTAGCTTATGTTCATTAAAAGTTGCATAGTTCGTTTCCACAATTCTTCTTCATCAAGAAACCCTTTTAAAACTTAAATGATTCAAAAATGTGGAATTATTCTTCTTTGTGAAAAGAAAATGGTTTAACTTTTTCTTTTTTTAACTCCTTCAACTTAATTCTTTTGTAATTTTCTGTATTTCTGATTTTTTGCATATAAACGATAGAAAGCATTAAAAGTAGTGTTGGGCAGGAGTGCCCTTTTTCGTAGACCTTTGACCTTGAGTCAAGACCAAGTTTTTATAGTGGAAGTTGCCGGACATCTATATTTCTACTTTTCTTCTAGCATATCTTTTTTTATAGTTCGTTTTCATTACTCATCAAGAAACTATTTTAAACGTTAAATGTTTAAAAAATTTTGAATTGCTCCTTCCGTCTCTGGAATTTTCAAAAGAATAAAATTTGTTTTACCTTTTTTGACACTTCAAAAATTGTTTAAAATGATGCGTGTTATCCTTCTATTAAATTTTTATTGGTTTTTTCTGAATTTTTTCATATAACCGATTTTTGCTTAAAAATTATAGACAGTGACATTGAGAATGTTAAGAAAAAATCAATTATTAATTTAGTGAAATTTCTGCGTATACAAAATGGTGCAAATCGTTTGCATATAAAGCTTTTGCATATAAGCGATTTTTGTTAAAAAGCGAAACACAGTGAAAAAAAATATTGGCAAAGAAATTCAATTAAATAAATATGCAAATTTTGCAGAAGTAACAGCCTTTCCGCAAAAACGATAGATCGCAAGCAAAGTTTTTGCAAATAAGCGATTATTACTAATATGTTATTAAGTCGAAATAGATTATAAGTCCAACTTAACTATTCAGTTTGTCGTTTTAATTAAGTTTTTTTGAAAAATAATTGCTATAGACTTTGACAAAAAAACATATAACCACCGCAAGGAAAGTTTTTGCATATAAGCAATTTTTTCAAAAAGGGTAGTAATAAAAAAATGTACGCAAAAAAAAAATAAATATAATTAAATTTATTTAAGAAATAAACTTTGTAAAAAAGCTATTTACTGCAAGCAAAGTTTTTGCACACAAACGATTATTGCTAAAAAGTTACTATGTCGAAATTAATGCCAAATTCAACTTTTCAATTTAACAATGCAGTTTGTCGTTATGGTTAAATTACTCGAAAATTACTTTGGCAAAAAAAGCATATAGCAATCGCAGGAAAGTTTTTGCATATAAACGATTTTTGCTTAAAGTTTTTACGTTCAAATCGATTTCAAGTCCATCTTATTGATTTAACAATGCATTTCGTCGTTATAATTAAAATTCTCGAAAAATACTTGTATTACTTATAAAATTGTAACAATTACAATGCATTTATTGTGAAATTGACATTTCAGAAGCCATGTTTAATCGGTATTATAATCATTAAAGGCTGTTATCAATTATATAAACAAAATTAGCTCGTTGTAAATATTTAACAATTGATAAAAATACCTCTGCATGTAAGAATTTAATTAATTGTTAAATAAAACTTGTTTATAAGCAACAAAAACATGCGGCTTTTACATATTCGTCTGAAAATGCAATCAAATAATTAAATTTTAAAATATAAAATTTCAATATTTCATTTACAAATTGATTGCTAACAATATTCCGTACATGTTTGTTATTCTTAAACAATTTATGAAGAAAATGCACAAAATGATAAAAGGGAAAAAATTGTAACAAGTTAAAACTTGATTGAATTTTTGCTTCAAAAAGGTTGTACAATTAAAACAATGAAAATTTTGCTATAGAAGGAATTAAACTAAAAGGAATTAAAATGTTAGCTTAAGTAAATAAAATAAAATCTTGATTTATTTAAAAAATTGTAAGCAAGTGAGTAGAGAGCGAGTAAAATGTGTTTGCTTATAACAGATTATTGCTGTCAAAGTATTAAAATGTATAGACAAACTAAGAAATATCTTAATGGAAGCCAATCGATATTCGATATAAAATAAATTGAAGTCTTTAACTGAGGTTTGAGTTGGAATTGGCAGGATTGGGGTCAACTTAAAGGTTAACAAACACATTTTTCAGAGCTTTCTTTGCTTTCCCTCAGCTATCAGTTCCAAGTCTTAAATCTAATCCAAATCTATTACATTATTAAAAGCTTCTTTGATTTGTGCTTAAAAGACAAAAATCATCGACCTTTTGTTAAATATTAAAAGCCTGTTGATGTTTCTAGTCTGGCATAACCTTTCAACAAAATGTCTGGCACTCACTTAGGAACCATTTTGGCTTGACTGGACATTGAACCAGTGCCGGATAATAACAGACAACTTGAACTAACTCCTAACTCAACCTTACAACACTGTCAATGGCAAGGCCAAAGCCAAAGCAACAAATGCTTATCGATTGCAATATTCAAAGCATACTTGAGCCATTATATTGGGCGATTATAAGTATTTCTACGTGATTCCATTCTGGACAGGATGGACGTGAGACTTGGGACATGAGACATGACATCAGACAGTTTATTTGTTGCATGTGGCTGGCAAGGATAACGAGTGAGTTTTTTGTGTCTGTTTATAAGAGTTTGTTTGTAAAGGATGTGCTATAAAAAATACATAAAAGGAATGTATGAAAAGCTACAATTTATGATACTAATACAAGCCATTATTATTTTATTATTCTGCGCCGAATTAATCGATTATCGATATACAATAAAAACATTTATGTGGCGCTGTTAACTTTTAACTAACTGACTTAAATTACATTTTAAGACTTTTCTAACACTATGCCGCATATTTAACAATTTTTGTTGCATTTATAGCCGACCTTAAATTTTCTTGCCACATGCAACTTTATAACTCTTTCTTTTTGTTGTTGTTGTTTTTCACTGACCATGACTTGACACACGCTTACCAAGTCAACTCGTTTGGGATTCTATTTTACGTCTCCTATTTGCTGGAGTCGCCTCCAGTTGTTAGATTTTTACTCTTGGCCGGGAGCTAACATGTGGTAAAAACAATCTTGGATTATGCCACAAAACAGCTGCACGTTTCGTGTTGTGCAACAAAACACGGCAAAAACACAACAGCAGAAACGTTGCCACGTAAACCGGATGAATATTCGCTATGTAGATGAAGAGTACAATGGGATCAGTAGTTGAAGTTAGGATAACATTTTCTACTGAGAATAGTTTTATAAGTCTGAGAATAAAGTGTGGTTATATAAAAGTTGTTTTATAAACAAAAATAAATACTTAGATTAAAAATGCTATATAAATGTTCATAAAAGTTAGCCTTAAGTTTTTGATTAAAACTCGGGAAAAAGTTAATTAAATCTTTTAAATATAAGTTTGGTAGCACGTCAGAACAATTTTAATTTTATTTTTCGAAACGCAACATGTTCAAAGATTTTTGTTTGCAAGTTTTTAAGGACTTTCGACACGTTTTTTGGAAATGCATTTTTTTTTTAATAAGTTGTTCAATAGGTTTGGAACAATGTTCGAACAATTGAAAATTTTTTCAAAAAAGCTGCAACATTTTTTAATGTGTTTCTTTTAAGTCTTAAAGACTTTCGGGTTTCGTTTTTTAGAAATGTTTACTAAGATTTTCACCAAACACTAATCGCTTTATTTTAGAATTAAAAACAAGAAAAATATTTAATTTATTTCTATTTTATCAAAGTATAAAGTTTCAAGAGAATTTCCTTAAATTTCTTAAACTGTTGGCAGCACTGATTAAAAAAGGTTTTTTCATTAATGCCTAAGGAATTCAAAAATTGGCTTTAAAAAATTATTGCTTTTAAAATTCTAAAAATAAATTAGCACTCAAAAAAAAAAGAGACATATAAAAAATATTTCTCTTATTTGCAGAATTAAATTTCAAGAGTATTCCCTAATATTCGAATAATTCGCATTATTTCAGATTTAAAAACAAAAAAAATTTCTAATTTTAATATTCTCTATTTTGTCAAATTATAAAATTTGAAGAGTATTCTCTTAAAATTTGTTAAAATGGCCTGAAATTAAAAACTGCAGCCCTCAAATAGAAACAGTATTCCCTTGAAATTTCTTGAAATGTTGTGCAGCACGGGTTAAACCAAATGTTTTTTTACTACGCTTATATGCTTTTAATGTCCTTACTAGTGGCCTAAATAAATAATAATAATAAAATAAAAAATAAAATGTTTTAAAAATAAATTAGACCTGAGGTCTAAAAAAAAGTTTATGTATTTGGAGCAAACTTTATTTGATTATTTTAGAATTAAAAAACAAAAAAAAATATATTTAATTTTTCTCCATTTTGTCAAAGTATAAAATTTCGAGAGTATTTATTCCCCTCAAATTTTATTAAAATGTTGGCAACACTGGTTAAAAAATTGTTTTGCATTACGATTATGTAAATAGAAATTTGGTTTTAGTGTTCTTACTGGTGCCTAAATAAAAAAAAAATATATAAAAAAATGCTTTAAAAATAAGAATGTCCCCAAACAGAATTAAAAAAAAAAATGTTTTCTCTATTTTGTGGAATAAAATTTAAAGAGTATTCACCGGAAATGTCGAACCAATTCGATTATTTTAGAATTAAAAAACAAAAAACAGATATTTAATTTTTCTTCATTTTGTCAAAATATAAAATTTCGAGAGTACTTCCTTAAAATTTTTAAAATGTTGGCAGCACTATAAAAAATTAAAATTGGTTTTAAAATATAAATATATTTTTTTGATGGTAAATAAAAAAAAAATTAATATGTTCTAAAAAATAAATAAGCCCTCAAACCAAATTAAAAAAAAAGATTTGTGGAATCAAATTTCAAGATTGTTCCCTGAAAATTTCGAACAAATGCAATTGTTTCAGAATTAAAAAAAAAAATTGAAATTTTTCACTATTTTGTTAAAGTATAAGATTTCAGGAGTATTCCTTTAAGAAAAATATGATTTTTTTTATGAATTTAAACAACTTTTCCGATTCCCTGAATGCATAAAAGTTGGAACAAAAGGAATTCTTCGCGAAAGAATATTTTCTAGGTTGGTAATTAAATTTTTAGGGATAGACAATAGATGTTTTTTTTGGGTACAACTATTTTATATAAATCGCTAAAAATATCAGTGAAATTCAATTAAATAAATGACTTTGGCAAACTTCTTATATCTTATTAACATTAATTAATGATTGCTTTTTTATTTTTTTTACCGCCGATGTCCCCTCGATAAGCTGTCGTGAAATCCAATAGTTTTTACTCTTGACAAATTTTCAATATCCTAATTAATATTCAGTCTTGATTATTAAAATAAAATATTTTATTTAGAATATAAATAAAAATTTTTCATATTTTTCAAGAATGGCTTAGCTTATCAAATACTTTATATCATATTCTATAATAAGATTTTTTAAAAATGTTTTTTTATCTCTAAAAATACATATAAGTGATATTTTGGTCTAATAAACAACTTCAAAAAACTTCTTATATCTTATTAGTCTTTAACAAATGAATTCTATTTAGTTTTTTTATCTCCGACAATGATGAGCTCTCTTAAAAACCAAAAATTTTTTACCCTTGACAAATGGCCAATATTCCCATAAATATTTAGTGTTGAGCAATTTAAAATAAGTTATTTAAAATATACATTTTTCATAATACGATTTATGCACTATTTATGTTCAATTCGACGTCCCAAGTAGCTCTGTCCCCTTATGTCAAAAATATGATGAAAATAATAAAAAAAAAAGACTGAGTGATGACTTTTAATAAAGCCAAATACGTTTAAAACTCAATTAAAATGTTTATTACAATTTCACTTTTGTATAAATTTACATTATGAACACGTTATTATTTATTCTTTGACATGCGGTACAGAGCACAATTAATTTAAAAAAAAAAAAGAAGAAATTAATACATAATGCATGTCGGAACAAAGGGCGAACATATTGCTGGAGCATAAATTGGTTTACCATTTTATTTAATTTAATTTATTTCTTAAATGTATAAATTTATTGCAGTTTTAAAAGTTAAAGTACGGAGCAGTCGAAACAAAACAAGAAAAAGAGTGTAACCCTACTATTTGTGGTAAAATTGGACTAGCTGTTTAGCCTTGCTTGCTGGCAAGAAATAGGGTAACACTGTCTGACTATGAACACTGCATCAAGCAGTGTTACCCTATTTTGTTTTGTTAATGTATTTCTTTTTGCAAACTGTCTGATGACAATCAGCTAATTTTATGAATACAAAATCAAAATACGGGATTGATTGAGCTACAGTGAGCCCAATAAATATACAATAATACTTTTTTTTTAAGTGTACAGCTTGTCTGTCTCTGCACATCACTTATTTTAAAAGCAAATGTATTCCGGATGGGAATAATATTTATTGAATCTTCCTAGTTTTAGAATTTATTGTGAATTATTTTGGAACTAAAAAGCGCTCCATAATTTGAAACTAAGTATTAATTAAAAAAACGCATATGCTTGCTAGTACGCAGTGATCGTAATCGAACAGTGTTGCCCTACTTTTTTATGGACAAATATGAACAACTATACTGCTTTAGCGGAACAACGAAAATAAGATCTGCTGAACTAATTTGGGAGGCGATATATGTTGCAAATAGAAAAAATTTGGTGAAACCTTTAATCCGTTTATTATTGATTGTTTATTATAAGCTAAAGGCGCTTCAGAAATCCAAAACATACAGATACTATATTCAATTACTACTTATTCAAAAATGTAATATTTACCATTTAAGTTCAAGTTGATCTCGAGTACTAGAAGAAAAAAATTAGTTTTCGTGAATGAATTAACTGAGAAAATAATATTAAGTCATATTTTTTAACTTAAGATGCTTTTTGATAGAAATAGTGTTAAAAGTCTTTCCTTCTCAATTTTGTCCACAAACTTTTTTAATCGCACCGCATCTTTCATGTTTATTTGCATCTTTACTCAACACTCTTTTGTTATAAATAAATTCTACATATCTTGCAATCAGCTTGCAACCTGCTTAAGTTCTCTCTCTCTCTCTCTCTACTCTCTGCAGGAGCAAAGCTCTCGGCAACATTTACAATCAAAATCTTTTATATGGCTTTGTGCGCTGCCAGGGATGTTACTTTCTGCCAGTGTTGTTAATGCTTTCATGTTGCCAAATTGTCACGTGATGGCTCAGTGTTAACAGCGACTTATGCAGATTATATAAGCGAAGGTGTGAAGAGTTTTCGAGCGTAGTGTATGGATTATAAAAGTGCATGTCTTCATATATAAAGTGTGAGCTTGTTTGGCTTTTATTTAGAAAAAGTGGAAACACCTGGAACTAACGACAGCTGCACTTAGCACTACGTGATTTGGCATATATTATGATATGGGGGAGGTTAAATTTTGGAAACTAAAAAAAGGCTGTGAGTTGGTTGCAGTTTGATAGCTGCTCGCTATGGAAGTTGCGGACTTAGGGAGGAGCGGTGTGGGAGGTTCTTCGAAGATAGTTTTCTTAAAAGAAAACGTATTTGAGTCGGTTCCGGTTCATTACTCCAAAATTAAGTTCGAAAAGGAAGCCTCTTAAATGACAGTTTGCTTGCAAGTCTTTAAGAAAAATTTCGACCAAGAATAAGACATTTATTTTTGTAAAATTTTTACAAAAATTACGTAACTTTTAGTTTAGTCTTATTAAAAAAAATAATGAAATTTTAAAACGATAAAGTGTGGTACATATATATAAAACAAAATATCAATAGCCTCTCATAGTACGACATAAATCACTACAAAAAGCGAAAGCATGGATTTTAATTTATTTTTTTTAGCTTTAATAAAGTGCTAGGCAGTCCGGAATTTTTGTAATAAATAATATTTTTAAAATTTTCCAATTTTTTTAAACAAATTTTTTCAGTTTTTTGTAGGCCTATCAAACCTTTCCCTCTTTATTAATGAGCTCATCATTCGCCTCAAACATCTTTAATTCCAGCTATTTCTTGAGATTCGAGTCCTGGATTTATGGAATAAATAAATAAATAAATTTTCCTATTTATTAAGCTACTCTTAGACAAATTTACAAAAATTTGTTTTTGCTTTCGACGGTTTTCCCTATTCATCATTCGACTCAAAAAGGTGGACAATCAGGAATTTGTTGAGATTCGAATCATGGATTTTTGGAATAAATAATATTTTTAGATTTTTCCTATTTTTTTAGCTAAGCTTTAAAAAATTTTCCAATTTTTTGTTTACCCTCCAAGCCTTTCCCTTGTCATTGATAAGGCCATCATTCTATCCAATCAGCTTAACTTCCAGCCTTTTCTTGAGATTCGAGTCCTGAAAAATATTTTTGGATTTCTCCTGATTTTTTTTCTTCCAAGCCTTTCCCTATTTATTGATAGGGTCATCAGTCGACCCAAACAGCTAGTCTTTCAGAGATTCGAGTCCTAGATTTTTAGAATAAATAATATTTTTAAATTTTTTCTATTTTTTAAGACAAATTTTTCCATTTTTTATATGTTTTCCAAGCCTATCCCTATTCATTGATAAGGTCATCATTTAACCCAAACAGCTTAACATCCAGCTATTTCTTGAGATTTGAGTCCTGCATTTTTTTGAATAAATAAAATGTTGAAATATTTCCCTTTTGTTTTTAGCTACACTTAGAAATTTTTTTCCCATTTTTTTTCCTTTCTTCCAAGCAATAGATTTCCCCAAGTCCAGTATTCATTGATGTGGTCTTCATTCGACACAAATAGCTTATCATCCAGCCATTTTGTAGACTCGAAAGAAGATACATAGTTACATAGTTGGTGGGAACTAGTTCACGAATTTTACCATCCCGTTTTTTTGATGAAAACAATTCAAATTTTTATAGAAGTTTGGAAGCACAATTGGAACAATTTCAAATTTTTAAAAAGGCTGTTAAATTCCTTTTTATATTTGTTCCTTGTAAGATTTCAGATTTAAGGATTTTCGACAAGTGTTTTAGAAATGTAAATTTTTTACCAAGTTGTTCACTTAATTTGGAAGCAATTTAAATTTTTTTTTAAATATCTGCAAAATTTTTACAAATATTTTCCTTGGAAGTTTTTAAGAAGTTTCGACACGTTTTTGGGAAATACTTATATATTTTTTTTACTAAATTCTTCACTAAATTTGGAAGCACGTCGGAACAATTTAAATTTTTTTTACAAAATATCTCAAAATTTTTTTAAATATTTTCCTTGCAAGTTTTAAAAGAGTTTTAAATGTTTTTTACTAAGTTGTACACTAAGTTTGGAAGCACGTCCGAAAATTATGACATTTTTTTAAGAAATCTGCAAAATATTTTTAAAATTTTGTCCTTTTAAGTTTTTAGAACTTTCGACACTTTTTTTGGAAATGTATATTTTTATTACCAAGTTGTTCTCTAAGTTTGGAGGCACGTCCGAACAATGTTAAATTTATTTCAAAAATTTAAAATTTTTTAAAATTTTTAAGGACTTTCGACACGTTTTTGTTTTCACGTTTTTCTTTTCTGTTTACTTGATTTGAAATCACTTCCGGCAATTTTAAGTTTATTCAAAAAAGCTGGCAAATTTCTAAAGATTTTTTTCTTCTAAGTTTTTAAGGACTTTCGACTTTTTTTTACTATCAACATTTTCACAAAGAACAACGTTCCTGTAATCAAGTCCGGCAAATGCAAGCAATCCTAACAAATCCATAAAAATATAAGCGGAACGCCATTTTCAATTCTCACCCAGCCTATTTTAACTACATAAATAAATTATAATCAAATTTAAATACTTGACTGCATAAACTTTATATTAATATTCACAATGACTAATAAGGATATGACATTTAGTTTTAAATCCCTTAAATTGTAATTTCATATTATGCATTAGCCGGCAGCATTATTTTCAATTATTTACCCAACATTTACCCCATTTGCACGATAGCCAAAACAACAAGGACAATAACTATTAAGGACCTTTTTAAAAGATTTAAATAAACGCATAAAATTCACTTAGAAATGCATTTGAATTTGATTTGATGGCAGCACACATAATAATAAGCCTAAAAGCCACATTTGATTTACGAAGTGAAAAACGGAACTCTAAAAGACTGCTGGAAAACCGGCACGTCCTGTGGAATCAGAGCTGTGTCTGTGTGTGTGTGTGTGTGCGTGTTGCATTCTTAATCATAATAATAATGACGTTTCCACTTACTTATAACACCCAGGCACGTACTTAAACGACTTCCTAATTGTCGGGCAAAATAAATTGTCTATGAATTTTGCGGCTGGCCGCTTTCAGGAGCACAACTATCCTGCATCTGTGTGAGTGTGAGTGTAACAATGTGTGTTTGTGGTATTTGTTACCTGACACACAAAGATACAAAGTTTAGTTCTAAATGAACTTGAAAGTGCAAAGTTGAAGTTGCAACAAGGAATTGCAGAGACGCGCCCATCCTTCACATCCTAACAAAGATGTTTGCAGCATTTGCTGCAGGCGCCTGAAATGCTGCAACAAAATATTTACAATAACTTAAAAGGCTTTGCTTGGGGCCAAATGCTGGGTGGGTGCAAAGTGTGTGTATAAATAAATCAACGTTTATTTAGTGACACATATTATACTACAGGGGCGTAGATGGCATTTTGTAAGCGAAGGGGTGCTATAATTTTCATCATGCTTTGGGGTTCAAGGGTTCGAATTTTCCTATATAGCAGCATAGAAATTTTAGTTGAGAATCAAGTTTATGGATAAGCAATGACACCACATTTTGTCAAGCGGAACTGTACGCAATAATGGAAACAGTCTAAAAGAGGACTCAAGAGAGTTAAGATCAAAATATAATCAGCTAATCAATCAGTCCTCAAATCATTATAGAGCTAAACATTTACTTGCAAAGTCCTTATAGATATGCACTCAACCAACTGGCCACCTACAAACAAGACTCCATGATATGGGTGCCCGGCCATGAAGGTAACGAAAATGCGTGCCTTAACTCCAAAAAAAAGGGCGGAAAACTATTTAAAGGCCCATCTACCTGTTTTGGCCTCAACAAAAACCATATAAGACATGCGACAAAAAAATTGACTCGACAAAGTCACAGAATATTGGAATAGCCTTGGCGGCGTCAACCACTCCAAAAAATGCCTAATCTTTAGCGCCAAAAGAGCGAACATTACACTCACCCTAAACAGGAAAAGTCTAAAGACATTCTCTGGAGCACTTCTGCTGTGATGAGGAAAATCAATGGAATACCTGATCCCAAACTGTGAGGCGCTATGCCCCAGAAGACAAAAAATTCTAGGTGCATACCTAGATGAAGATCTTCAAAAGCTCCATGTGAAGAAGCAGGAAAAAGAATCTTTGATTTTTATCGTGACTGAAAGATAGATAGATTAGGAATTACAGTCAAGCATGGATTGTCATACATCAAAGATCATGATATTTTTACGAACTACGAATCCTATCGAGTCTATGAATTCAGCAAATCTGATTTGTGGGTGTCTTCTGTTCTACAGTTTCTGGTTCTGTGACCCCAAAGACATAGTCTAGTCGGAGGAAGCCTATTTTGTTTGTGATGTCGATTCAGGGGGTACTAAACTCCTATGTTAGGTTAGGTTAGGCTGTATAGGCAGCTCAGATAGTGACTGAGATCACCCAGGGACCTTAAGGTCCATTGGGTTGCCTAATTAAAAAAAGGTGAAGAGAAGAATTGAAGAAAGGGAGGGTTGGTGGAGGAGGATCAAAACCTGTACATCCCTTATCGCCTAAGTCTCTCCTGTTGCATTTTAACGATTCGACAAAAGCAGCCAGATCCGCTATGGGCACATAGGCTGGACTAACCAGATCCTCAAAGAATGGCTTACCCAGAAACTGGGTTCGTCTTCTAAGAAGCAAGTATTGGATGCTTCCTGTCTCTTCCTCATCTCTGCAGCTGGTGCAAAATCGAGATGGGGAAGAACCCTAAACGCCTAAGTCTCTCCTGTTGCATTTTAAGGATTCGACAAAAGCAGCCAGATCCGCTATGGGCACATAGGCTAGATTACCCAGATCGTCAAAGAATGATTTACCCAGAAACTGGGTTCGTCTTCTAAAAAGCGCCGGGCAGTCACATAGAAGCAGTTGGATGCTTTCTGTCTCTTCCTTATCCCTGCAGCTGCGGCAGAAATCGTGATGGGGAACGTGCAACCATATTGCCTATGGTGCGGTGCTCCGTTACAACGCCTACCACCATCCTAGTTCGTTTTTATGGAAGCGCAGGAGTTCAGATGTTAGCTTTGTATCATATCTCGGCCCGAATGCACGAGAGATGCGACAACCGATCACCATGTCCCATTCACTTTCCGGCAGAGCTCTAGCGGTCTCCCTGATTTGCAATACGACGTCCTGTAATGGTGATTTATGTCCGTAGCCGCAAGGTTAGCTGCCAGCGTTGAGCCGCTCCACATTGATGATTAAACCCCCAAAACCCTTCATATATCCACACTATTCCCATGCTAGTGACGTCATGAGAGTAACCTTATAGCCAGAATTGGTTTCTAACAGGTTAGGTTGAATAGGTGGCTCAATCTTAAAAGCGACATCACCCGGAGACCAAGTGGCCCATTGTAAAGCCTCTTCATTAATTCGACAATAATAATAGATTAAACTGAAACCACTTTTCCCAAAGTCGAAAGGACTTTAATCTATCTGCTCGTTTCGAAAAGCAACAAATATGATGGGATAGGTCTAGCACCAAATTGGCTGCTTTAAGCTAGTATGTCACAATCATTTCTTGCGAGAATCCTTTCCAGAACCTGAAGCTATTAGAGTTAGTAACGGTGAAGTCAGGGAGTATTTAACCCCCAAACCCCTCCATATATCCACACCACTGTCTTACTTGTGACTTGCGTGACTGCATAGTCATGTGTTAGATTGTTTATGCAACATTGAAGGCGAAGGCAAATTGCAAGCTTTGTCAATGCCAAAAGCGGCAGACTTTGATTTGCAATGGCGCAAATTTCCGCAAGCAAATCGAGAAAAATGAGTGAAGAGAAATTCAAAAGGACCTTTGCTTTCTTTTAGTGTAGGTCCAAGTCCAAAGAAATAGGAAATGTTATGAATGCGCAATCATAGCGCTGTCTGTTCCAAAGGGTTGGAGAAAGAAGATGCAGCTAACTACATGGCCAGCCGCCGGCAACAACAACAGCAACAACTACAACAACTTGAAGAACTACAAAGTGCAGGTGACAAACTCTTTCATAAAACCCATGTAGCATGGAACAAAAAAAAAGAAAAGGAAAAAGGAAACCACAGATACATATAAGCATGTTGTACCTAGTTTGAAGAGAACATGGAACATGAGACTACATGAGAAACCGAACACAATGAAAAATGCCAGCGGATATGAAAAACTATTTTACAGCTGCTTTTGTAGCCGACATATATTATATACTAGCTACACGTACGAGTATATTATGTATACGCCTCTATGTACCGACTGACTTTGCTTTCATGACTTTCTACAGTTTTTCTTATTTCTTATTTTTTATTACAATGCCTGTTACGTATAGCTTTTGATTTTAATTTATGATCCATGCAACTTCAATGCATGCGTGAGTAAGTGCATCTTTGTCCAGCTTTATATACCAGTAACAAGTAGGAACTTAATCTTTTATTGTAAAGCTTTCAGAGCATACAATTTGCTGCAAGTCATGCACTAAAATGTATAAGGAAAAACTAGCAAAATTCCATGAAAGTCGATATCTTTATATAATATAATAATAAAAATTGGATTCATTATTGCAGCGATGGAGTGACTGTACTATAGATATTACAATTTCTTTAGGAAATAGGGGCAAGGAAAGAGGATAGTAAAGTGAAGTCTTCAGATTACATACAGTCTAATAAGTAGTTGCCAAAGGGAACTTTTCTAATGATTCAATCTTCAACTAAGCAAAATCTTTAAAGCTTTGATATTGATGTCAGCATCCGATTGGGTTTAATTCTTTTTCACTCAAATATTTCCGAGCTCAAAAGTTTGAATCTATAATATTCAATAGCACGACTTAAAATCGCGAAAATTTTCTGTAGGAAGAGGTACGAAGAAATCGAACTCCTTTGAGAAATCAAAGTCATCTAAAGATAAAATTTAATATCCTTCGCTTTTATTACAAGCGCAAAGCCACAAATTTTTACTACTGCAACAAAAATTCGCATGCACTGCATATACTCCTTTCCGTCGGATTACAGGGTATTTAAATTTTGTACATGCACATAATAATGTCTGTTCAGAAGTTCGGAATGATATATTTCCTGCACAATGTTTACACATGCTTCGATACCTTGAGCAAGCAGTTACATTCATTTGTTTTGAATATCCTTTACAATTGGCCATACCAATGCAATTGCAATGTAAAATGTTGATAAACGTCCTTAAATGGTAAACACTGGGAGGTATGTGTATGTAAAGCATCCCTGGGGTAGACTCAAAAGCTTTCAGGGCGTGCCATATTTGCATGGAACAATAGAAGAGCAGCTCACGTAGAGTCCTTTGCCCCAAACCAGGACCATTTGGGCGGACCAGTTATGTGTCTGTGATTCAGATTCAGAGTTCAGAACTTAATTTTTTTTTTCTAATTAAATATAATCTTATTGGTTTCTTGCTGCATACAATTTAAGTAGCTCAAATTCTTAATTTAATGACTGAGCATTTATTGATGAAAGCAAAGAGAGCCGGACTTACTTGGGCATGCAAAATTAAGCAATAAAAATTAATTAAAATTTGGAAAGGATAGCTTATTGGATTAAAGTTGAATGAATTTGAGTAACTTGAGCTGGCAGTTATATAAAAAAGTAAACTATTTCCAACTTGCTTTAAATCACGCGAGTACTTTTTAAACTTGCATTCCTAAAAATGTAGTAATAATGAATTCTTAAATAATTAATGCAATTTGCGGTCACTTCAGTTAATTATTTAAATGGCGTTTTAATTATCTTAAAATATTTGACATTTAAGTAAACGATGTGAGCCTTAAAACTGCGATGGAAAGGGAAATATATATTCTTGGAACTTTTTGCTGAAATCGCAAATTATTTAATTTTAACTTTAAGAACTATTTCTAAACTTTGGAAATAAAGTGGAATTATTCAGCCCTCCTTTTTATTTTTGCTTCGCTGTTAAGGCTGACTGTTAACAGCGTCTCTTGCTGCTGCTGTTAACGCAGTCCGCAGTTGTTGTTGGCCGCTGTTAAGCCTACTTTTAGTTGCCCCTGAAGGTATGCTATGATTTTTGGCCAACTGTGTAGAACATTAGTAGCTGCTTTGTATATTATTCACATAGTCTAAAAAGATTAAATATTACGTTTAAAAAAACATACAAACTCAATTGTTTTGATTAATTATATAATAATATATAATAAATTAAGGACTATGCAGTCTATCTGTGCCTAACCCCCCGGGGTCAACCGTTGTAACCTAATATATGTCCTTAAAAATAAGTTAATATATCTATAATATAAAAATGAATCGCAAAATGTGTTGCTAAGCGCATAACTCAACAACGCCTCGACCAATTTGGCCAAATCTTTTTTAAAATGTTCGTTGAAGTTCAAGGATGGTTTTTACGTTTTTTTTTTTTTAATTAGAATTATTGCTGGAAAACCCTAAAAATAGCCCTTTTCTTTTTCCCATACAAATGATTTGTAACTAAAACGTAGTCAACTACGACTTTGACTTCAAGTCATGTCAAATTTAAAAAAAAAAAGTTGTCTGTGACCTAATTTGAGTTTGCTTTTGTCAACTGATACACGAAACAAATTCGTATATCGTGTTTTGTGCAGAGTGTTTACTTAGTTAGTGTTTGTTTAGTTCGTGATTAGTGAAAAAATAATTTATATTTGATATGCCTCCTATAAGACGAAGCAATTTAGGTAGAAGAACCAGAAATGCTACAAACCAAGCTAATTACCAATCAAATCGTACTGCACAAGAACGTGACGACAGAAATGAACGTGAAACAATTCGGATATCACAAACGCGTGAAGCGCAAGCGCGACATTCTACTAATAATCGCGCAAGTTTGAATCGAGCTGCTTTCAGTTACGATGTGTCAATTGACTACAGTAACTACCAATGTGTTGTTATTGGTTCTATGAACTCGGTTTGCTCACACTGTAAGGCATTAAAATACAAAAACGAAGCCAATGGATTGTGTTGCGCAAATGGTAAAGTAAAATTGATACCATTGGATCCACCACCAGAACCATTGTACTCATTGGTTTCAGGAATAGGAACAGATTCTATACACTTTTTGACACATATCCAACAATATAACAATTGCTTTCAAATGACTTCATCAACAAGATATTGAAATAGATAATCGTTGGATTGTTCCATATTCACCCATTTTATCAAAGACATTCAAAGCACACATCAACGTTGAATCTTGCCATTCAGTGAAATCTATTAAATACATTTGCAAATATGTAGCCAAAGGGAGTGATATGGCTGTGATTGGAATTGGTGCAGAGAATTCCAATGATGAAGTTACCCAATACCAAATGGGCCGCTATGTCAGTAGTAATGAAGCAGTTTGGCGAATATTTTCTTTTCCTATTCATGAGACACCCTTCTGTTGTTCACTTAGCTGTGCATTTAGAAAATGGACAAAGAGTGTATTTTACAGCACAGAACGCAGTACAAAGAGCTGCTCAGCCACCATCTACTACATTAACCAGTTTTTTTGAGACATGCCAAAACGATGATTTCGCACAAACATTGCTATATTCTGAAATGCCAAAATATTATACCTGGAATCAATCCTCAAGGAGATTTATACGACGGAAACAAGGAAAACCAGTTCCAGGATATACAGATGTATATTCCACCGATGCGATTGGCCGGATTTATTCAGTACATCCAAGCAATGATGAATGTTTTTATTTACGACTGCTATTAGTCAATGTACGTGGCCCAACATCAATTCCAACAGTTAAGAACTGTTGATGGTGAATTGTGTGGATCCTACAGAGAAGCCTGTCAACGTTTGCAATTGCTTGAAAATGACGCTCATTGGGATCAAACTCTCAATGATGCTGTAATATCATCACACGCTCATCAAATACGAACATTGTTTTCTATAATCATATCTACATGCTTCCCATCAAACCCAATTGATTTGTGGATCAAGTACAAAGATTATATGTGTGATGATATTTTGTATCAAATACGGAATAGAATGGGAAATCCAAATATACAAATCAGTGAAGAAATTTACAATGAAGCATTGATTTCAATTGAGGACATGTGCTTGATAATGTCAAACAAACTATTAATTCAATTAGGCCTGACCGCGCCCAATCGTCCAATGCATGACGCTTTTAACCAAGAGTTGCATCGAGAAAAACTGTATGATCTCAACGCTTTGAAAGAATTAATTCAAACAAATCTTCCACTGTTAAATGAACAACAGAAGTATGTATTTGAAACTCTTATGAAAGTAACAAATGATGAAACTGGAGGGATTTACTTCTTAGATGCACCTGGTGGTACAGGAAAAACGTTTTTGATTTCATTAATATTAGCAACAATTCGCTCACAAAATAAAATTGCACTTGCACTCGCTTCGTCGGGAATCGCAGCAACTTTGCTTGAAGGTGGTCGAACAGCCCATTCAGCACTAAAATTGCCATTAAATATGCAAAGCAATGAAACTCCAACCTGCAACGTTTCGAAGAACTCTGCAATGGCAAAGGTTTTGCAGCAATGTAAATTGATTGTTTGGGATGAATGCACGATGGCACAAAAAAAATCTTTGGAGGCTTTAGACAGAACCTTAAAAGATCTACGGAGCAATAATAACCGATTTGGTGGTGCAATGATTTTATTAGCAGGAGATTTTCGTCAAACATTGCCAGTGATTCCACGATCAACGCCAGCTGATGAACTCAATGCATGTCTAAAGTCCTCCAATTTGTGGAAACATGTCAAAGTACTTCATTTAAGCAAGAATATGCGTGTCGAGTTGCAAAATGACCAATCTGGAAACATATTCTCTAAACAACTCATTGACATTGGTAATGGCAAATTTCCTATAGACATGTTGACTGGCTGCATTAACTTTCCTCAAAGTTTTTGTCAGTTAACTCGATCAAAAGATGAACTTATTCAGAAGGTGTTTCCAGATGTTTCTCAAAATTACAGAAACCATGATTGGTTGAGCGAACGAGCTATACTGGCTGCAAAAAACATAGATGTAAATGAATTAAATTTCAAAATTCAAGAACAAATTACAGGCGAATTGAGGATATATAAATCAGTTGATTCGGCTACTAATCAAGATGATGTAGTCAACTATCCACCGGAATTTTTAAACTCGCTGGATTTGCCAGGATTGCCACCTCACAATCTTCAATTAAAGGTTGGATCGGTGGTTATAATGTTGCGAAATATCAACCAACCGCGTCTTTGCAACGGTACACGGTTAGCGATAAAAAAATTACTAAACAATGTGATAGAAGCAACTATACTCAAAGGAAAGTATAAAGGAGAAGATGTTCTCATACCGCGCATCCCAATGATTCGGACTGATGTGCCATTTGAGTTTAAACGACTACAGTTTCCAGTGCGGCTTGCTTTTGCTATGACTATAAACAAGTCCCAGGGGCAATCATTAAGTGTTTGTGGTATTAACCTAGAAAACCCATGTTTCTCACATGGTCAATTGTATGTTGCCTGTTCCCGTGTTGGAAAACCATCAGATTTGTTTATCTATGCTCCAGGTAATCAAACAAAAAACATCGTATACCACAAAGCACTACAATGATAATAATAATAATTATGATTCACATGATTAACAATAAAGCGATTACTTACTTTTAAATCCTTATATATGTTTTATTTAATTATTTTTTATTCACAACGCCCTATCACCAGGGTGACGGTTCTGTTCAGGAGATTTTTTTTAAATACGTAGGCAAAAAAACTGCCACATTACAAATCTTTTTGACAGGACGAAGTCTGTCGGGTCAGCTATCTATATATATAAAATGAAACCCGTTTTCCTTGGTCACGGCATCACGCGTGAATGGCTAGACCGAATTGGCTAATTTTGGTCTTGAAATGTTCGTGGAAGTTTAAGGATGGTTTAAGGTTGAGAAAATATAACAAAATTGCGACGAAAATACTAAAAAGGACAATTTGATTTTCCAATACAAAATTTTTTTTATTTATGTTTGCATTGTGTACATTGTCAGATTAACTAATATTTTTTAGTTAATAGTTTGTGTCGAAAGGAAACACAAAAATCATAAACGATTCATGTTTTGATTTCTATGTAAAATACATATGATCAGATCAATATTTGCACATAATGCCGCCAAAAAGACGTAACATTGGTAGAAATTCGCGTAGAACTCAATTGCAATCATCCCAATGAAAAGCTGAAGCTGAGGAACAACGTTCACAAAGGAATGAGTTGAATCGATTAAGAGCAGGCTCATTGTTGCCTTTTGCAGATGAAAAATATCAATTTCTACAAATATATTTCATTGGCAATTCGACCGACGAAGTTGATCGTCGGTGTGCTATCGGTTGTAACACAAAAAGAGAAAAAGTTGCACAATTACAACGTTTGTTTCATGAACATAATGATTTAGTTCAATTGTTCCGAACAGCAATAGATCGAATGCCGTCCGACAATCATTATATTGTTATTCGAGCTGATAAGACGCCTATTGGTGAACACTCAAGAAGATTTAATGCTCCAACAATCGAAGATGTTGCCATAGTGATTGTTGGAGAAGACTTCCAATCGCGCGACATTGTGCTTCAACGAAAAAATAATCAACTTCAACGAGTGTCAGAAACGCATCATTCCTATGATGCTTTGCAATATCCAATACTATTTTGCCATGGCGAGGATGGCTATCATTTAAATATCAAAATGATTAACCCGTCAAATGGTGAGTGAATACATATTTGAACTCAATCATAAAAGACCTCAAATAGTTGCTATTTTTTTCTTTTGCTATCATTATCGCAGGTGAAGAAACAAACAAAAAAGTTAGCACCATGAACTATTATGCATACCGATTAATGATTCAACAAAATGAAGAAAATCTCCATCAAACATGGTTAAAATGTAAAGATGGCGAATGGTTGAAAATTTTATGATGAAATTAATCCATTCATCGGTCAATCGGACGATGTTTTCCAATCGGAAAGATTGCAGGTTTGGAAACATAAATGGTGGCGTGACCGGTATTTGCTTGAAATTTTCTTCCAGAAACAAATTGAGATTTTTCACATTTTGAAAGTTTATGAGTGAAGAACGAACATCTTCGTGAAAGAGATTGCATTTCCAATTTAAATTGAACGTTTCAGCTGTCGGATATTTCATGTTCAACTGCTCAAAATAATCAAATGGCACATCCTCTTCGTCTGGCATCGGCACACTTATTCTTATATTATTACTTATATTATTCATTTTAGATCTGAAAAACGTGAAAGTAAACCAAAAGAAATAACAATCAAATAAACTAAATCAAAAAGTTACTATGCCATTAAAATTTGCTACCTCAATTATGATGTTCTTTTCAGTTCGAGCAAATTTAATGAAATAATGATTATTTATTTGCGTTTACCACATTCAATATTCTTGCTTTAAAAAATACGATTCCTTTTTCATCAGCGATTCTCTCAAACAAATGTCAGAAGGTCGACATGCATACACAATTAAAAAATACACAAATGAAACAAACAAATTAGTATACACCATATACTGTGTAGGATAAAGACCTAGACGAGCGAGCGAAGCGAGGTGCCGGAAGCGAAGCGGAGGCCGGCT
>JBAMAX010002391.1:0-104646 GCA_037043745.1 Chymomyza amoena
AGATACTTCAGTTGTTTTTTTGATAATGGTCGAAGTGGTGCTGTAGTCTTCCTTACAAACTCGACAGGCTCTGGAGCCTTTTCTGGAACGACCGTTTCTACAATAGGCTCCGGCTCCGGTTGTGTTTTCGGCGCCTTCTTTGAATTAAACTCCAAAAAAACTGCTAGATCAATCAGCAATCAACTATAATTTTTTTTTTTTTGCCATATCGTAAACGCCTCAACCTACCCTCGCAAAAACATCCTCAGCAGCATCACAGCTGCTGCAAATGCACTTACCAAAAATTGTTTATAATCAATTCCAGACTTTACGATTTATGGCTTATAAGAGTTGTACGCAACCTTTGGCAGTAAATGTCACTGCACATAAATTTAGCACCTCGGAGTAACAACTGCATGTCATTAACTTGGCTTAAACGCATGTGCATATGCAGTTATTGGTTATAGCAGTTGTTGTTGTTCGGCTAAAAAGCAGGTCAACGCCAACATTAACACCGACGCAGACTTTCATTTGATTTGGGAGCGACACCGGATACCCAGCTGGCCAAATGAAGATGGCCAAGAAAGCATGTACCGGCAATGCATTGCCAAAGCCAGGAAGTTAAATGGCTAAAACAGACAGCAGCCAACAGCCAGCAGCCATGTAAGTGAGTTGTTGAGTTGTTGTTGCATGCAACGCCTGAGTGCCTTAACAATAACAACTAGAACAACAATTGCGATTACTACGTAGTTGTAGTTGTTGTTGTTTGGGAGGCATGCAGCCAGCGGTGGCAAGTGAAATTTTTGTGTGCAGCGGCTGTGATTTTGTATGTCGCATGCAATTGATATCACTGACCTCGTTTTGGCCAAAATAAAAGGCCTTACTTGGTAGCTGGTGTGAAAACTGTAAATGGCGAAAGAGTGAAAGCATTTCACTTAAACATGCGGCGCACGTTGCGTATGAGCAACGAAAAATACAAAAACTCAAAATGCGTCAAGATACATAAAAGCGGCTTTTATTGAGTTTACATTTTGATTTGTATTTGTATTTTACTTGTTTTGTTTTTGTTTTTAGTTGGCTTCAAGTGCTGAGAGGGTGTGGCAGCTAGTAAAGATCTTTGGGGCAGGCAGCGCCTACGAGCATATGTAGTAGAGCTAAGTTTTAAGTTAGGTGTAAGTGTAAAGTAAGCGTTAAGTTTAAAAATACCAGTGTGTACATAGTAAAGCTTTTTAAAAGTGTAAAAATTAAAATAAAAATATATTATATAGCGCCGCACTGCCCCTGGCTCAAATGCTACATGCTACGTTTTTTTTAATATTTTTTTTGTTAAAAATGCGGCTTTTTTTTAGATTGTGTTTTAGTTTTGCACTTTAAGTATTTAACAATTGATGGCTCCTTATATTTAAACTTTGATTTTTTCCATTTTTTTTTTGTTCAATGAATTAAGCTAAGAATAAATTAAATAAATAATATAAATTAAATGAGCAAGCTGCTACTCTTCCTTTTTTTTGTCTTGTATTGCACTCAATTGCTGGCTGCTTTGGCACGCGTTTATTGCTTATACGCCGCATAGGCCAGATTCTGGGCATCGTTGGGCAGCGCACGTCCATAGCCATGTTCGTGTTCATAGTGCGGATGCGCCACTACCTCATAGTTCTCCTTCTTGGACTCCAGCAGCTTCTTAAGACCAATAATGCCGGAGAGCAGCAGCGCAATCTTGCCAATGACCAGAGCCTTGAAAGAGATCAGCGCTAGGAAACCAATGGCCAGCGGCAGCAGGGCAGCCATTTTCAATTTAAAGAGCATCAACAGCGGCATGAGATACTTCTTCTTCTCCTTCTTCTTGCCGCGTGCTGCAGGGAGAGAGAGTAAGGGAGTTAGGTTGAGAGATTGAGAGATTTGCATTATTTACTTTCGCTTGATTGCATTTATATGGCAGCCAATTGGCACACACTGAACCACTCATCTAATGGCTACTCATTAGCAACTAGAGCACAAAGATTTGCGCTTAATTAAAGTATGGACAGGATTGCTTGACCAACCAGCCAGTCAGCCAGCCAGCCAGCCAGCTTTCTACGCAAACGTTTAGAAATCTCCGACAGCTTCGACAACGTTGCTCATGATGATGCCGACTACAACGGAAATCGTTGCGATAACGCGAAAAAAGAAAGTAAGCCTTACTAAAAAGAAATTAATAACAACTGAACAGAGCAACTAGCTAGCTATGCTCACTGAGACTGAGACTATTCCAAATCATTTGCAACTTGTTTGTGGAGAGTCTGCAAAACTGGCCATAAACTTGATATAGTTAGACCGGCTTGTTGCCAATGTCAATGCACCGCTATTTGAGCCAACTTTGTGCGCCTTATTTGTAGACAAAGTCAAAGCAAAAGTTTTTTTGGCAACAACAAATACTCACTCACAGCTCTCACATGCCGCATCCTTGTGGCAACTGTCTGTAGCCATGACTGCTCCTCTAACCAACTGTTGCTGGACGACCTCAAAAATCGTCGTACCCGGCCAGAATTTAACAGTGAAAACAGGATTTGCGCATTTTTCCACACATTTGCCTCACTTACCAACACTGTTTATGTGTTGTTGTATGTGTTTTGACCAAGACTTTGCAGTTTAGTTGCGATAATTGCATTACTAACCCAAATTGGTAGAATGCACGCAAACCAGAACAGCAAGATGATTTTACGGTTCTTCATCTCGTCTTCATTGTTTTTATAGTTGTTGTTATCGATACTGTGAGGTGGCCACAGTTGGCCAAGAGGTGACTAGTGCCGCAATCGATGCGTATGTGAGGCATGCTACAAAGTTTGATTGCTTGCAACACGCTAGAGATGGGAACTACACATGAATGGAATATAAATCACTGCTCTAAGATATTTCCTCAATTCCGGAAGACGTAACCTAAAGCTTTTTAAAATCTTTTGGATATTTAAGCTCCTTAAAAGATATTTATGTAGTGCTGGCCAAAAAACCATTTTCAATCTAATCTTCTTTATAGTATACCTGAAGTACATCTCATTTAATTTTATTTTAATTCCAAAAACGATGTAGCTCAAATGATTTGGATGTCATATGCATTGATTCTGGCGATGTGCCAGATATCTCTAAATACATCAACTCGTTCGTATAAAAGAAATTCATCTTTTTTCCTACCCAAGATCATTCAAACAAATAACTTGAACTTAATTAAAAATTTACCATAAAAGCTAATACCTTATCGAACTTCATTAAAGATTTCGAACTTCGATTAAAGATTTCTGGATTTCTGCATTCGTTTCCAAATTTAGGTGTCCAGCTATTAAAATCTGTTTTTACTCAGTTCTCCTAAAATATTCGATAACTGCTAAATAAACTCCAGGATTTACAACACTAAATTTACCTTAAAAACTAATAGCTTATCGAAATTAATTTTTATTTGGAAAACCCGATAAAAGATTTCTGGATTTCTGCATTCATTTCCAGAAATCCAGGTATTAAAATCTGTTTATACTCAGTACTCCTAAAATATTCGATAACTGCTGAATAAACTCCTCGATTTACAACACTAATTTTGTTTTTTAGTTGAAATTTATTTTTTTTTTTCCTGGACCAAGTTTTTTGAATTTATTTTCCTTGCCTACACAACGAAAATACACCAACAATTTTAATTCTTTATATAAAAAACTAGAAGGCTTCGCCCCCTGCTCGCTTCACTCGCCAACCACCACCCCTTTATCAACGCAAGTGGCTCAGGGGGGCCCACTTGAAATTAAATTCACAAAGATGAGAAAAAAAAAACTTTTTTATAAAATAGAGGGATATTCCTGTCTCTGCTGAAAATATTTTTACATCTAACTCCGTAATACGCAAATTGTTAAAAAGGAAATAAATTTTGATATTTTCGAAATTCTGGCAAAAAGTTTAGGAATTCTATAACAAATTAAATTCGAAAATATATGTATTTTTTTTTTAATTTTTAATACTGCATTTAGTTTTAATTAATTTTTCAACACAAAAATAAAACAACAAAATTTCGGACTATTGCAATAAAAATCTGTTGAACAAACCAGTGCGAAATTTAGCTTAAGTATAGATTTCGTCCCATTTCCATGATTACTTGGTTTGTTAAAAAGTAGGAATTGGGAATAAGGATACTGGCTACGATTTTATTTTTTTCGATGTCTAGTTTTAAATACGATTTAGAATTCATCCTAAGCGTACGAAAAAGTGTTTATTTTTTGATATAGAAAAACACTCCTAAAAGTCGTTTACAGAATCAGCATCCAAGAAAATATAATATTTTGTATTTATGCTTTGAATAATGAAATTTTCGCTAAAGTCTTCTTCTTAAATCAGAAATAATTTTAAAACATCACTCTTAAAAAATTTCTGCTTTTTTTTTGTACCGATTTACCTAAAAAGTCAGTTAGTTCACCTAGCACCCTAAAAGTTCATTACCCTAAGAGTTGGAGTAAAAATTTCCCAATTCGTTTCACTATTTCGAATGGGGTTTCCTAAAAATGCAATAGTATGCGGGTAAAAGCTATGAAAATTATATTTTAAAGAGATTTTTCGAAAAATCGCAAGATTAAGTTTTGAAAAAGGTTTCAACGCAATTTCATTGCAATTTTCCTAGAAATTCCCGATTCTGCAGCACTGCCAAATTTCGACGAATTTATGCCTCTAGACTTACACTCATTATTAACCATCATACGATAACGTTTACTTACATTCCTCAAGAGCCCGCTGCATATCCTGTATGGAGTCCTTGGGCACTTTGAACTGCAGTGTGTGTGTGCCAAAGAAGCGTGCCACGCGCTCCACCAACAACGAATCTACCTCGGATTCGCGTGCCTCTGCCTCCTCGGGCAAGGCCACATCATTCAGGGAACGACCCACGGGTATATCATCGGTTTTGACCAATGCAATGCCATCGGTCAAACGCACATCTCCATTCTCCGTATCAAAGTAGTGCAAGGCGCGTTCCTATGACGAAATTTGCGAAAACATTTTTTTATGAATTTCATTCAGCCTGGGCAAGCAGCTGGCTTACCTTCATGCACAAGACCATGGAGTGTTCGCCACAATCCTTGACCATTTTCAAGGCGCTCGTCAGCAGACTATCCGCCTCGGACACAGCGGCTGTGGTGGTAGCCACCAACGCGAACAGGCACACAAATTTCAACATTTTTGTAGATTTAATTTTTACTTTTTTTTGGTTACACAACACACACAAATTGGTAATAGTTATCCTTTAGCTGTTGTTTTTTTTTTCGCACTTCTGGGAAGTGCTTGATTTGGTTGGGTTTTGGTTTTTATTTGTTATTTCTATGCAGCTTGTTTTTAATCCACTTGAATGAGTGCACTGCGCTCGATTGGATTGTTCGATCTGTCGGTCAGAAGGCAACCGGTAAACTGTGACTAGAAGACGCACGCGGATCGAGTTTTATTCCCGACCACAGCGACAACGGCCAGCAACGCTGCTGCGAAAGCGTCGACGTTGCGCATTATACACACGACAAGAGCGATGTACCGACCCGCAACAACAACGTTGCCCCCCCGCAGAGTCCCGGACCACAGCTCCAAACGGTAGCCGAGCTTAGAATTTAAATAAACAACCTGGCAAAGACAAAAACCGAAGACGAAAACGTTGCGAATCGGCTGTGAGTGCAACAAATGCCAGCACGATCGCCTCACATGGCATGGCATGGCCTGGCCCAGCCCGGTGCGGTGCGGCCCGGCCCGGTCTCGGTCTCGGTCTTGGCCTGGCCTAAACTGGCGTCTCTCTCTATGTGTGTGTTGGCAGCAACTGCAGCTACAGCAGCAGAGCCAGCAGCTGAGCTTGTTTATTTGGTCTTAGGCGGCTACTTATTGTAGCTATTGTTTGTGTATCTGTGTTTGTTTGTCAACTCACACATACACACACACACAATCACTTTTTATTTACACACTTATGTACCTTGTTATATTTGTATGCATATATACATTCGTTAAACTGTTAATTGTTTTGGGCTTATTATCCGACACTTTTAGCATTTATTGGACAGCTCAAAAGTGTTAAAAAGCGCTTATGATGATGACTATGTCAACTTAATCTTTTTTAGGTTTTAGATGGGCAATAATAATTTGTTAGGGAACTACTAGTTTTCTGTATAGCTATATAAACCGAAGGTAACAGCGATTAATAGATCTATACGATATACTTAATTGCGATTATCGCTTCCGGGCGAACGGCGAACTGTATGATATGTACTACGAAGTTGACTTACTCAGTGGATATACAGCCTACCAGCTAGAAACGTAGCCATTGCAGCTTGGGTCTCTTTTTCTTTTTGAAACTTCTAGAACTCCCCTTTCCGGAACACTCTTCAGAGATGTTTCCCAGAATCGGAGAGTCAGACCTCTCCTCTCCCTAGCAGGTTGTTAAAATAAAAAACTTTCTGTCCCCATCTTTGAAATAAAAAATGGCTTTTCCAAGAAAAATTCCGCTTCTCAACAGTTTTCATTTTTCCATAAAAAAAACGTCCAGACGTCCTTGTAGCTCCCTTCATTTCGCTCATTCATTTATCTTAATATAAACATAAATGGCCAGACGTACTTCTTGGAAAAAGAAATTACATAACACGCGCAATTGCCATTGCCAGATAAAAATATAATAAAATAAATTACATTGAAATACAAACAAAAGCTGAGAGATATTAAATTGTTACAATCTTTCTTTATTGGCGTTATAAATATATATCTCTCTTTCTCAGTTCCAGTTATCTAATGGAAAATAGGGCCTCTAGAGGTTTCAATTGAGGAACCATTTCCATTTGAATATGAATTTTGCACCTCGAAATCCGAAGTACATGCCGAAGCAGAAGGCTATTCCATACGGGTTGACCCGCATGTTTAAAATTTCAATTTGCAAATAGTTCAAGTAATGTGGAGAACTTCTATGAGTTACAAGCCTTAAGATCTGGAAAGATCCACCTAATAGATATCCAGAGAATCTTTAAAAAGAGACCGCCTCCAATCACATAAATGTGGGTATCACTTGGAGACTGGTTTTCATAAGGGTTCACACTCATATTTTAAGTTTTAGTTTGCAAATAGTTCGAGTAAAGTGGAGAACTTCTTTAACCTAAGAGACGCTCTTCGCAGCCGCTCACTCCGTGACGGACGCTACAAAACTTTGGAGTGACCTTTAAATCGTATATGATAAAGTAGTCCCCCGAAGCTCCCTCTCGCGTTAGCCAAGAAAGAACCTTCGCGAGTGCTTACCTAATCATCAGTAGGTTGCTCAAGTTATCAGGGAGTACCACTGGGAGATAAGAGTAGGGATTGAGGAATTAGATTGCTTGTAACATATACCACTACCTATGTAGTGTGTATTGCAAATGAGCTGGCTAGAAAAGGAACTAACAGCATCCTCCTTTGAGACAAGGAGGGCCTGGGTATACCCTTGGCCAGCTGTTAATTGAGAATTTGAAATTTTTTCGCTCTCTGTGCAAAAAAAAAGTGGAATCGGATATCGAACACGTGTAGAATTTCAAACTTGGCCGACATAATGCAGTGAAAGAACCAAAAAACTTTGCTGTCTGAATAGAGCCCGGTGCTCATCTGTTATCCGTGCCACCACGAGTCACTGGTTGGTAGGAAACCACGCATCCAGGTTAAAGGCGATGAAGTGGAGCTTGAGACGGTGGAACACTTCTTCCGTCACTGCCCTGGACTGGGCAGTAAAAGATTTAGGTTCATAGTCATACTTTCTAGACTATTTATCTCAGCTCTCTTAACAGAGTCCAAAATGCCATTTAAGGTTTATTCAGGCAGCCGGATGGCTTCCTCACCTTTTATAGCGGACCTCTCAAGTGGGGAAGAGTGGTGAACTAGCTCACTCTAGCGGTATCGCAACGGGCCTATCCTTAGACTAAGTGAGTTGGGACATCAGTCCCAACTGCCGCCCTAACCTTACCTAACATATACCTCAACTCTTCTAAGAGCTTCTATGTAAAAATAGTATATAAAAAGCACATCATCCAAAATGCTACCTTGACTATTTGGTCTGGTTACCTTATGGTCCTGTAAATTTAAATAATCAAGATCACCGAACACATAGTGATAAAGTGGTTAGTTGAATAATATTTCAACTTCTGATTAAGAAGTTAAAAATTAACTACAACAGTTTCATCGCACTTCTCGGAAAATAATCGAAAATGGTTATCGATATATATTGGTCGAAGGTGTTAAACTAAATCTTGTTTAAAAGATGTTGACCCTAACTCCTAGGTCAAAATATTTTATAGACTAATTTATTTTTTTATTGGTAAGGTCTTTGTCGAAGGAACTAGTCATTTATATTCGCAACGCCCCTTCAGTAATATCAAAAGATACGACTCTTAAATAAACAAGAATATTATAATCGTGTTAATATACCAAAGTGTTTAATGTATCAAGATTAATTTAGGCGTAGATACAAATTATAGTAGGACTGAAGTTCTTAAGTGCAAAGTCACGATGGAGAGCTACTGGACCATTTTTCCAGTTGCCGCAGGCAAGGGTGCTAAATACGTAGATTTCCGGCATCCTCTCTTAAGACGTGTCGTTATGGTCCAGAAGGAAGATAGATCAGCAGCACTGTGCCACTAAGTTCTGCAGCAAAGTCGGCGATGGAGACCAAACGCGTAGAACACCAAAAACTTTCTGCGTCCGTTACAATTTTTGCTCATCTGCTTTTTTCACTCGTCGTGGTGTGGTTCGTAGGCGGTTGGCGCTCCCTAGACAAAGTAGCTCGCTGGGGCCGATATGGCATTTATGAACGGAAACCCTTAAAGCGCATCTCGTGTTTGTATTGGAGCGCAAAGCAGATAATTCCAGGTTTGCTAATGTAGCCCTACTAAGTTTGAATCCTTCGCTATACTCACTTTGTGTACCCATTTGTCTGTGTGAATTCCTAGATCTCAAAAGCTCGGAAGTGTTTATTTTACTAGACCACTTTTATGACTCTCAATTCCAAACGAAACTGCCGACTAGGATTGACTGCACCATCTTCCAGCACTCCAAATAGAACATAAACATATAAGAGTAAGCCGACATCTTGAAAATAACTTTTAACGCCAGCGTGGAACTTGTTTTTTTGTGATTGAATTAGACCTAGTAAATTTATTGTGGTTCATGGTTTCCGGTGAGTTCAATCCATTTCGGGTTTCTTTACTATGACTGGCTATGTCATACGGCGATGTCATCCGCTGCTGCTGCTGTTGCTGCTGCTGCTGCTGGGGTTGTTGGTTCCCTTGATTATAGGCCCCCTGATTGTATGGAACCATGGCATTGGCGTTTCCATTTCCTGACCAATTAGGCGAATAATTTTGATAAATTTGCTGCTGAACACCATCACCAAACCCACCCGGTGACTGTTGCATTTGAGTAAATCCTGCTGACATGGGTTGCAGATTCGGCAGTACAGCATTCATACCGCCTGCATCGATTCCTCCCATTGGACTGCTCATCATCATGGGCATATTATTGGATGCCACTTGGTTCATCATGTGCATTGGTATTTGGCTACTTGCTGTCTCCTCGCCCATTAAAGGCATCGACATTTGAGCACCGTTTGGCATTTGACTTAAAGGAGTCATCTGATGCATATTCTGGGGGGTACTAGTATATTATTAGGCATGCGGCTCATATTCGCCATCGAAGACATGGCAGGCATCTGTGAATAATTTCCGGACATGCTACTCATGGACGGTTGTTGTTGTTGCATCATACTCCCAGACATAGGCGTATAGGACATCTGTCCTGGGGTCTGACCGGTTAATTGTTGATAGGTGGATAGAGGCATCATTTGGTTAAATTCGTTCATGCCGGAAATTGGCATCGATGTGGTATTCTGCATTTGTCCAGAGCTGACTGGCATATAGTTCATTTGTGGCGCCATTTGAGACGACATCATCTTTGAACCGCCTTCAGTTTGAGGAACTCCATAATCAGCTTGATAAGGTGCAGCAGCGTAGTAATTCATTTTAGAAATTTGGTTTTAGTTGCAAATGCGTGAAAAGAATTTAAAAACAAAAATTTTGATATAAATTATTTTTTAGTTAAATTTGTGTTCGTAAATAGGTCTGAACAATTGGAGAATTAAAATTTATCTGACATAAGAGCAGAGCCTACTTTGTGGCAACAAATTTTTATTATAAATATTCGATTGCTTTGTATTTATAGGAGAGTTTACATTATTACCAGAAAACTTTAAAAGATTAAGATAAGATATTTCTATATTTTTAAAAATGGAAAGAAAACTGCAACTTATAATTTTTTTTATACATAGTCAGTTTCTATTCGCTGTTGACTAAATGGCGCAAGTTATTGTCGCTAGATGGCGCAAGCAATAAGTTGGTTGATTAGGTTCGAAATGTAGATATTGTTTAAACTTAATTAAATAGGGTGTAAATAAAATAAATAATACAGGATAGTAAACAAGGCCATATATTATAATAAATATTAATTCCGCCTTCTACGGTATTCAAAATGAAATAATTCGATTTTTTTTCTCCGAATAAAAACAATGGTCCGATTGATTCTTTAAAAATAAGAATAATAAGGAGATATGCATTATTTGGTTCCAATTCAACCATCTCAGACTACTAATAATACTATGAATTCTGGACTAATAAGTGGAGCATAGAGCCTCTTGGTTACATTCATCGTGTTGTCATTATAACGTGAAACTAGCACCGCCAAATACTCTGTGCTAGCTGCCGTAGCAGGGGGATTGACCAATAATTGTTGGGTACCCCTTGTTGGATACATATTCCATTATGGTTTTGTTCCATGTTATTCAGACATCTTTTATGAGAGTCAATGAGTAATGGGTTTAAAGATTCTTTAATTAGAAGCCGCCCCTGATATGGCGAAACAGACGCTTACCTGATTTCAGTTTGGCTTCAAAAAGGCATCAGAGTTTGTTGTGGACTGCTCTTAGCTTCCGGACTCTTCGTCGACTTGGGTAGCCCTACCGATAGCAATGCTACCGCCAGCATCGCTCTTGGATTCATCGCCCCGAATAAGCCCACTCACCACGACAAGGTGGCAATCCCCGAGAGGGTATCTTAGACTAGAGCTGAAAAACTTTTTAAAGTTGTAGTATTGGGGTTATCAGGTGATGCTCGATAATTAATAACGATTTTTTTCCCCCGAAAAAGGGTGTCTCACAAAGAGTTGGGACACTGCGACCAAAAGGTCTTTAGTACCATACCCTTAAATTAAAGCAAATGACTTTCCGCTTTCCGCATGAATTGCAGTAGGTCTTTTATTGGTATTGACCTAAGATGGAAGGGACTAATCCGTTCCTTTCCCTTGCGACAGGCTTTGTTCTATACCAGCGCTGGGCAGTCACAGAGAATATGTCTAGTGGTTTCATCGTCTTCTATAAGGAGCCTGCAATCTGAAGAGTCCGATAGGCCAATTTTCTGTAGATGGTATCTAATAGTGTGGTGGCTAGATAAGTAAGCTACCAGGAGCTTTAAGTCCGCTCTGCCAAGACCTTTTGTCTTGATCGCAACCAGAGGATTGACAGGCACTTTTGCTTGACGAAGCCCCGGAAGGGATAACCAGTATCTCCTATGTTCTCCTGCAGCCCATTTGTGGACCAACCAATACCACAAAACGGCGCGGGAGATGTAGTCAGGGTGGAGGCTCCCTGTCATGCTAGAACGTCAGCGATCGTGTTACTATCCGGGCGGACAGGGTTTGGAGGTAGTTATGGCATTTTGTAATCTTCCTGGAGGAGATGCTCCATGATGATAATGCCCTAATAGCAGCTTGGCTATCTGAATAAATGCAGATGTTTGCTCAACTAAATCCCTTGAGAAGGATACTAAGGGCGCAGATCTCTAAGGCATAAAACTCCGCTTGAAAGACGCTGTGCCAGATGCCCATTGCGTTAGAGATTCTGGTGTTGGGGCCAACGATTCCAACACGTACACCCTGCTCAGTTTCGGACCCATTAGTGAACCATGTGACAGTCACAGAGAATATGTCTGGTGGTTTCATCGTCTTCTGGACAGAGTCTGCACTCTGAAGAGTCCGATAGGCCAATTGTCTGTAGGAGATTTAGTCCGCTCTGCCAAGGCCTTGATCGCATCCAGAGGTTTGACAGTGTATCTTCTATGTTCTCCTGCAGCTCATTTGTTTATCATGGTTTTGATTGTGGACCAACCAATACGACAAAACGGCGCAGGAGATGTAGTCAGGGTGGAGGCACCCTGTCGTGCTAGATCGTCAGCGATCGTGTTACTATCCGGGCGGACAGGGTTTGGAGGTAGTTATGGCATTCTTTAACCGTGCTGGATGATAATGACCTAATAGCAGCTTTGCTATCTGAATAAATGCAGATGTTTGCTCCCCTACTTACGTTGAGAGGGATACTAAGGGCGCACATCTCTATGGCATTAATCTCCGCTTGTAAGACGCTGGGCCAGATGCCCATTGCCGTAGAGATTCTGGTGTTGGGTCCAACGGTTCCAACACCTACACCCGCCTCAGTTTTGGACCCATCCGTGAACTTTTGTTGCCACCGTAGGTTTCCACAGGGGCTGCATTCAGCCCAAGTCTGCCGACTTGGGAGAAGAGATCTAAATTTCTTTTTATGAAATAGTTCCGTGATCATAAGATCTGATCTAGAGCTGGAAGGGAATTTATAACGATATTTGCATTATTACTTTTTTTTTGTTCAAAGAATATCCCAGAAAAATTAAAAATCTTACTTACACTAAAAAGCTAATAAAATGGTCAACAAATCTTTTAAAACTGGCACAATTTGGCGGCTAATCGAGTTTAATTTGTTTACCATTGAGCCGCTTTTGACATACTTTTTGGAGCCCGCCAAAATGTGCCAAGGAGCTGCAACTTGTGGGGGCCTAGTGCGTAAATCTACAACCCACTAAAAAACTGACGCCAATTGCTGCAGAAAGTCTTTAAGCCTACCAAGACATGGCCAAGCTGAAACCGGTTGCATGTTGGCTGTTAGCTCGGAACGGTTTGTCAGTTGTTGTTCACTTGGTCGCTACTTGGTCTATTTGAAATTGCAGACACGTGACTTGGCAGAGTAACTGTAAGGCGAGGCACTGGCACATAGATACAAATACACACATACACACGCACACTCACACACAGATACAACTAATCAATGGCGTTCGAAGTCGTCAACGTTTGCCATTGCAGCCCATTAAGATGGATGCAGTGTAAAGCAAAAAAATAAAACAATTTTTATATATATAAAAAATTGAAGAAAAAAAAAAGTGTAGCTAAATTGGAGTAAAATAGAAAATTAACTAGTTTGCAGGTGTATGAAAAAAAAATTTCACTTTAATTTTGCTTTTTATTTATTTGCTTTATTTGTTAGCTAGCCTCGCCGCTTGCCATGTATCTGTATCTGTATCTCTATCTATCAAAGCCATAATGTATCTCGCTTAAGTATGTATCTGCAATTTTGTATGCCAATCGTCAACACAGATCCGCAGACAGACGAAATTGCACATAAATTTCATTTGCAAAACCAAACAAAAACTGAGCGTTAAAAAAAGAAGATCTTTACAATTATGTCGTTTAAATTTGCAGTAATCATTTCGTTTTTTTTAAATGCCAAACGTCTTTCGCTCCGTTCATTATTGTATCTTTGTATCTGTGAGTTGTTGTCAATTTCTGTGTAAATTACGAATTAGTTGGCTTTTGGATAGAAAGCGACAAGTGTCAAGATTTGCATGTGGCAGATGTCTAGACAAGTTAGTCCAAGTCGAACTGGAACTACGCCTACAATTCACAGACCCCAATGGTTCGGCATATGTCTCTCTTCCATTTAAGTGAACGTTGTGGGGCGTGAAAGGCGTGCCTGGTTGGGCGTAACTTGCGTCAGTCGTGTATAACCCACAATTTGTGGTCGTCTATTTTAGTCCACTTTGTGTAGGGCATAGCTCGGTCGACTTGCTTGTTACTTTTGAAGATGCGCACATTTATTTAACTTTTATGCGAAATGAAAGTGAAAATATATAAAAATATCTTTTATAGTTGAAAACTTTAACACTGGCTTTACGACGACTGCAGATTGATTAACAACTTGACGGGACAGTGAAGCTTATGTAAGGAAATCTGCTGATAGCAAAACAAATATAATTCATGTGAGATTGAGTAAGAAAGTAGCAGAGTTGCAAGGCAAGTAAAGATATCGAAAAATTTGTATCTGTGGTTTACATAGATTGAAAATTTGCGCAAAACTCAACAAGCGGAATTTCAGGACTTTTTAAACACACTTTATGAAACAAACTTTTATGATTTTTGGTTGGATTGGCATATGAAAATTCGTACTTTTACATCGATCTTAACAAAAATTGACTTCTGCTACCTTAAAGCTACCTAACTTTGCTATATTTTGGGTTGAAGAAAAATAAAAATAAATTAAATATTCTAAAAAAAGATTTATCTCCTATGGTTTTATTTAAAAAGTGCTTACAAAAAATATATGGACTTTGGTAGAAGGACGAGCCGGAAGAGCTTCCACTAAGAAGAGCTAAAGCTTTTTTCGAAAATTTCCCAAAATTTTGCAGTCCATTTGATTTAGTGGTCTGGTCTCCAAACTTAGTATCAATTTTTTTCTGCACTTGTAAAAATTTTCCAAATTCAGTTTTTGGTTTTTTTTTTTTTAAGTAAGTTGAAACTTTGTTGATAGTCAGTAGAACCTGTCAGATATGGGTTATACACCTGAAACAGCTTGAGGATCTTGTCCTTGATCCTCCGGCTTGGCTGAGATTCATACTCTGGCTCTGGGTCTAATTTGGATTAGACTTAGCTTAGCGCCTGGATATACTTTTTCAAGAGCTACTATTACCTTCTTATAGGCCTCAGCCGAGTGACTGTCTTCGCACGCAATAGTCTTAATTGTGCCGAGATGCCATACGGCGTCGTTGCAGATGGTGGGGGTCCTCCACTTCTCTCCAAGTCGTCTAGGAAGCGATCCTGCAGCTTATTTTCCACACCTTTCCACAAATTCCGAGGTACAAAACCGTACTTGTTGCCCTTGTCTAGGACACCAAGAAGTATCTTGTCCCTCTTAACCTCAGCAAAGGATCGGTTGAGGTGCTCCGGTCGCGTCCTTTTCAGCGGAGGTGCAGGTTCCTCAGCAGATCTCTGTCGCTTAACCTGGGCCTTAGGTTTTCCTGGGGCTGCTGACTGGAAACCCGGCAGGATAGCCTGCAGGATACCCAATCTACCAGCTTCTTACCCTCCGTTAAGACTTCTGGAGTGGTAAGATGGTTTTGTTGAGAGTTTCCAACTGCCCGTCGCCTGTCTTTGTATGACGGTTTTTTCTTAGGAGTAGCCGGAGGATGGGTCGGACTGCCTTCCCCAGAATCTAGAGATGACGGTGGGTTTGCCGTCTTACACTTGCCGGCACAGTCCGGGATGGAAAGTATACCTGCTGGTTCCTTCGTCACCGTGCATTTAGCTGTATTTATCGGGATGTTAGTCCCTTCCGTATTTTGGCTAGTTACGTTCTCATGTTTGTTTTATTATTAGTTGAAATCATAATTTTGGACCCAAGAGTAGTCGGGAAGGGGTGAGTCACCCGTGGCATAGCCCGGGTACTGCGGGAAGCCATTTATTAAAACTGGAGGTCGGCAGGTATTCAGAGCTCGCAAAGTGAAGACTGAGGGGGCTGAGGGGGAGCCATGCATTCATCGGCCTTTGCTGTAACTTTATAGAGTTTTCTCCTCTCGCCCGAACTACCATTAGTCAGCACCCATGGCAGAGACATGACCTTACCATGGGTCTGCTTCCAGACGCCCCCACGTGGGGAGTATAGTCGCACTTCCAGAAGTGTGTCACAATTACGGCGCGTACCCAAGTCTAGGGTTACATGTGATTCCCCTTGTAACACATACTGGCTGGTCTAAAGATAACTAAGCCCCTATTTATTCGTTAAATTATCCCCTTCCTCACCTTAAGACTTTTCCTTTAATTATAAAAAACTTTTTCTTAAATACAATTTTCTCATTTACACAAATTATCCAAAAATAGATTTAATTTCAACAAACTTTTTTAAAATAGCATAACATCCCAACCCAAAATTTCAGTTTTTTAACAAACTTTTCTCCCGGAATCACTTCATTGATTACTTTTAATTTGTTTGAAATTTAACCAAAACTTCAAACAATTTCGAAGCCACACAACAACAAGCCAAACAAATACTTAGCATAGATTTATTCAGTTACCACTTACCCACAATTTATGACCCCAATAGACACGCAAAATACTCTTCAGTGTTGCTCATTCTTCACACCTATTTAAAGCAAATAATACTCTTTAAGCGGTGACTGGATGGGTTCCCGCACCAAAGTATAACCCTTTACGTTGTAATCTCTAAATTTGACACCTTTTCAAAAGTTTCACTTTCATTTTATGCCGCTGCTGCCTACATGCCTGCCGCCTGCCCCCCTGACGACCCTGACCATGCCATGACACCCACAATGCCGCAATTCCGGATTGTGTCCAAGCGGATTGTGCCTATGTACAAAGTCGTCAAGCCGCGCTTGGGTAATTTTCAATTAATGAAAGTGTTGCCCAAGCCTGATGACGTCAATGGTAGTGTAAGTGGCGCCCAGTACGCCCAAAACTGGTGAATCTGTTGGCCATTTAAATTACAGCAACTAAATCGTGATTAGAAGGCGTGGGAATGACTTTAAAATGGGTCTTTAAGCGGCCAGGTTCAATGTTTTTGCGCACAGCTCATTAATATTTCGAGCAGCATGTCAAAAGTGAAAATGTCGCATTCCTACAACGGTGGGGCCCAACGAGGGGCCCCATACAAAAACGAGCATATTTCAGCTATGAATATTGCAGTGGACTTGCGGCTTGGACTTCGTTTTTTTGGTAGAAAGCGAGGTCTTAACGTTTTTTTAGCACGTACTTGGGAATCTTTGTATATATTATTATAAATTTTGCAGCTGGGCGTGTTTACTTGCAGCAGTGGCGTGGATAAAATGGAATTTGGGGTAGGCGCTAAAGCGAATCAATTAAGAGATTAATTTCGAATTAAATAAGAAATTTATTGTGTGTGTCAAGTAAGTTGAGTTTATTTTGAACTTACATTCGATGGAATGTAACTCATTTTGCTCATACAAACTGAATCTGTAAATCTGAAATTAAGTTATCGAATACTTCAAATTTTTTGGGTCTGAAAGGGAATGCGTCTGTATCCGGCACTACGGGGCCATATTTTATTATCACGTAAAAGTCGCAATGCTTTCAAAACAAAAAATTTCCAAACGTTCAAATGAGAATGGAAAAATTCAAATTTGGATATCAACCCAGTAGCCATTTTAAATATATCTAAATATATTTAAATATATTCTAATATAATATTTCATTACATACGGTCGCATAATACTGAATATACTATTCATTTTTAAGATCCAATAAAAATATAATTTGATGAAGTTTCAATATGGATTCAAACTGTATAGTCATTTTTGTTATCGCTTTTCCGGCAGCATTCATTCTGACACGATACGTTTATGAAAAAATAGGCGTAATACGTCCTTTAAGCCTAATTAAAAGAGATCCCAATGTGTTCTGTGAACGTCATGAACTGTATACCATGGTAAGTTGAATTGCCTTTTTATGAAATAAGCAAAATCTTTATTGAAAGCATAACATTTAGCTATCCACTTACCAAAACGATCCTGAGACAAGCCTGTGGCAGAGCTCAAAGCAGTTGGTAGAAACAGTACAAGAAATGATATCACCATTAATTGAGAAGCTCGATCCAATTCAGGGTAAGGAACCGCATTTGGAAAATAATAATATTCTGGAGATTGTTAAGTATGGACTTTTCAGCACCGAAAACCTAAGTGTTCACAAGGACTATATTGTTGAGCATGATACGCAAACCGGGGTAGCTCAATGGGTTTGTGAGCATCTGTCGAGCGGAACGATCCTTAAAAAACCATTTCGTGAACTTTTGTTGTTGGCGGATGCACCGAAACACTTTTGCTCTTAAGTCAGAATTCTGGCGTTACCTGGAATAATACGCTATAGAGTTGCCGAATCAATACGGATCGGTGTATGTCTATACCGGTCCAGTGTATTTGCCGACAGTATGAATTCGTGGTCGCTTGATTACATATTGTAGTTAAGGAATCGATGCCAGTGCCGTCATACTTTTTCAAGATTTTTATCGTAGAATCGAATTTGCCCGGATGCTGCCCCTTTGTTGAAGCATATCTGGCTCCGTACCAAAAGCTGAGGGGAATTACAGATTTTCAAGTATATCTAAGTTGTCTCTATGAGATTACAAACTCAATGGGATACCAGTTTCCAATGAAATTGAGAACCAAAATAGTCCCTCATAGTGGGGTGAAACTTCAAACGAACCAACTGCAACAGTAGTTTTAACCGTCAAACTTCACGAGTTTCGGAAACATATACTACTACTACTACGAATTCTGAACTCTAAGTGGAGCATAGAGCCTCAACAATCAACTTAAATCTAACTTTGTCATTAACATTGACGACATTCCAAGTAAAATTGGCCTATCGCATTTCTGCTTCGATTGCACCTCTCAATGTCCTAACTGGCGCCCCGGGACGTCTAGAACCTTGTGGTATCCAGCGCAGAGCTTGTTGGGCGATGTTGTTATTTAGACGTCTTACTGTGTGGCCGATCCAGTTCCATTTGCGGCGTTTGATCTCATACGCTACTTGTGTTGGCTCGATGTGTGACCATAAATTCTTGAAATTCCTTGGGGCCTCCAAATCCGCAGAATTCTTCTTAGACACCGGTTTAAAAACAACTGAATCTGAGAATTTATGCTGGATGTTTCTTTCCAGGATTCGCACCCGTAAAAGAGAGTTGAAAATGCAAAGTTTCGTTTTGGTGAAAAGTAAATTAGATTTCTCTATCGGGCCCAATTGTGCAAAGGCAGATCTTGCTTTGCAAAAACCTGATTTGACGTCTTCGTCCGCGCCGCTTTTGTTGGTAACTATGTTACGCTGCCCAGATACACAAAGAATCGAACGCTATCCAATCTTTCATTCTGTAGAGTAATATTGGGATCCGTAGTCGCGGCGTATCCGTTGCATATGATTCTTGTTTTTGAACTATTGATTTCCAATCCAACTTTACGCGAGCAGATGTAGATTTTTTCAAGATTGTCTTGGAGATCAGAGCACTTATGTCATAATAAACATAGTTCGTCAGCGTATTTAAGATCTTCCAACTGATTAAACGGGCTCCATTGTATGCCTTTGCACCCCGTGAGTAAAGATCTACAAGTGAAGTTATTGTATATGGCTTTGATCATGTTGATCATCTTTTCTGGCATGCCTCGGTTAAGGTAAGTGCTCCACAGAAAAGGGCGTTTTAAGCTATCAAACTCTTTCTTAAAATCAAAGAAGGCTGCGTAGATTGAGCATTGAAACTCGTTTCATTGCTCTAAGATGGTGCGAATTGTATTTATTAAGTCTACGCAGGAACGGTTTTGTCGAAAACCAAATTGTTGTTCCCAAAGCGTGCCTTCCACAGCAAGAGAGATACGATTCACAATCAGCGACGTTAAAATTTTGCTCATATAATCTTGGGATATTTTCGAGGTTTTATATTTTTTTATTCTTAAGAGATGTACAAATTTTAATTTGCAAATCTTTCTCATGAGATTCCATGTTGTTCGGGATATGAGTTTCTAAAGGACGTGAGAACCAAAATAGTTGTTTTCAAAAACAAAGTTTTAAGGGTCAAATACTATATAGTAAAAACTTTGATAACTTCATGTTTTAAGTTATTTGCCTTTTAAGAAAGGATATACCTATAACACCATTTTAATTAATATTAGATCAAACTTTAGAAATTTTACTAAGTTGGATGCATTACCTGTTTTTTGAACAATAATGTATTCAAGGTCAAGAAACCAAAGACATATTTTTGTAAACTAAATAATAAACGTTCTGATTATTCTTAAGAGTTGTGGAGTGTAAAATTTTCTGCATAGTTTGTAGTTTTATGAGGACGAACTGGAAGGTTTGCGCATTATTGCCTGTTTGGCTTAATTTAAATTTATAAAAAACGAGTTAGATACGAAATTTATTGCCGGACGATTTCTTATTTTCGTCAAGTTAAAATTTGGATAAACGTATTTAATTTTTAGGCCAACAGGATGCCTTTCCACTTCAAATTATCGTCAAAGGTAATCAAAGGAGACTCAGGCAAATGATTGGATACACAGTAATAACTCCTCTTTCTAGATACAATCTTCTCCACTGGCTTTAGTAATCTTTAGTAATCTGTAAACTTGTTTTGACGGAAATATCCAATGAAAATCCATCTGAAAATACTGTGAACGCTCTTTTGGATTTTGTACTAACCCTGCATTTCGGTTATTCAGAACCTGAATTCATTCATGATTTCATGCCTAATTCAGGCCTGAAAGCCTTAGGAATAAGAAACTAATTCCTAAAGCAAACCCATATCTTCCCCAACTCCAATTGCAATTAAAACTATAAAACCTTTGTTTTAAGCAAAAAAATTCATGCTATATATTATTTAAGGCTTACTTAGACCTAACACACACATTTAGTTAGTTAAAAAATAAAGATTAGCTGCGATTATAATTAAACTAGACAGTATTCAGACAGTTCATGCGGCGAATTCAATCTTTGGTTGTGTAGCCATCCCAGTTCCGCGCTCCAGCTCCAATCTCTTCAGTACATCCAAATGCAAATGCAATGACGGCAGCTTAGGCTTCTCTCTCTCTCTATCTTTCTCTCTCTGGATCTCCATGGTTCTACAAGCTCTTGGCAGCGCTGCCTGCGCTATCTTTACCCGGCTTCCAGCCACTATAGGCCATATCAAAGTCACGTCCCCAGCCAGAGTGACCGCCAGACGAGACAACCACTTCGTGTGAGGATTCCTTGCCATGGCCGCCACTGAGCAGCTTCTTAATGCCTATTATGGAAGCCAGCACTAGCGCCAGCTTGGACACAATCAAAGCCTTGCCTGCCAGCATGGCCAGCGCGCCATAGGCTAAGGGCACTATGGTGCCACCCAGCAACAGAGGTATCATGATGTAAGCGCCACTACCCTTTTTGTCCTTTTTCTTGCGGCCCTCGACGGAGTTGTCATTGTAGCTGCCAACGTCAGAGCGCAGGTCGGGAAATTTCAACTGCAATTTATGGGATTAGCTTTGCTGGGGGCCCCTTGTCAGCCATTAAACTCACCTGCAGCGTGTGCTCCTGCAAGAAGTTGCCTAATCGCTTTAGTATCATGCTGTTCAGCACCTGCTCCTTGGCATCGGCGCTACGTGGCAGCACTGCTTCTATATCCTTTTCGCTGATGGGCGGCGGCTTGCTACGTTTGCTGGCCTGCTCAGAGCCCTCGGGTTGGCTGCTCACAAACTGCAGACCCTCCGTTAGCTGCAGCGTCTTGGGCATACGGAAAGCCTTCTCCAAGCCCGTAAGCAGCTTCACTTTAAGGCACACGGACAGATTCTCACCCGTACACTGCTGATAGATGCGATACACCAGAGACATGTCCTTCCAGAAGCTGTACTGTGCGGCACTGTCTGCAGCTGGCGTAGACTGCTGTTGCTGTTGCTGCTGTTGTGGTTGTGGTTTGTGCTCCACACCGTTCATGTGCTGATAACTGCCGGGTGTGGCGCTGCGTGCTGTTGCCAGTTGAAACCAGCAGAACACTATCAGCAGCGCAGCCACGTGCCACACGTACTTAATCATGTTGCAGTAACTTTAATTTGATTTATATATTTCGTATATAATTATCCTTTACACTCATATACAAGAAGGCACACACTCTCACACACACTAGCATGCACAGTTGTTGTGGCACACACACTGACAGTAACGCTCTTGAAGTTGCACTGAGCTGTGGCATGTGCCGCATATGCATTTTATACCACGTTTGGCTAATTGCAACCCAAGTGCATGTCAAGTGGCAGCTGAAACTGAAAAAAAGTTTGTTTTAGTCTAAATATCATGCCAATTAGTTTAAGTTGCAACTGTGCTGCTGCGCTTTCGTGATTTTGCAGCATCTCAATGTTGCAGCAAAATTTCATTTGTAATTATAATCAAACGCTAAAATTTTTCTCCACACACAGATACAGATACTGTAGCTCGTTCTAAGCTATTGAGTTTGAGTTGGAGTTTTCGTAGACAAACTTTGGCAGCTCGCAAAAGAAAAACAAAAAAAAAAACGCCATAAAATGCAAGCTGTTGGTAGTTTGCGTGACTTAGGTTGTTGCAACTGCAACACTGCCACAGCCTTGGTAGCAGTCAAGTGTTCTCTTTTGCTGCATTTAGTAGACCGCAGCGATGCAGCTAAAGATTCACTGTCGTCTTCGCCACAAACTTCCAAATTGTTTTTAACTTTTCTTTTTATGTAGCACACTAAAAAATTTATTGGCTGAAACTTTTTGAAGCATACTTTTCGGCGCGCTTTAAAAAAATTACAAACTGAACGAAAGATCCAAGACACAAACTCACTGAACGAAAGTTCGGCAAGCTTTTAATGCATAATAATAAACTCTGTTTTTTTTTCTTTTTTTTTTCAGTTAACACTTGATGATGTAAATTGAGGTGTTAAAAAGGTAAGCAAATAGTTCATTATGAAGCGCCATAAAATTAGCGTTTAATTTGGGATTTTATGGTTGGTTTTATAGTTGGGTGGGCACAGTAAACAAAGGTAGACGAATGTGGAAACTTGGGAATAAATTAAAATTTATCCAGCTAAACGAAAAGAGTGGTTAATTAGTAGGCCTGGTACGAGGCAATGGGATACCCCTTTTTCCGCTGTAATGTATGCACACAAGCATGCGTGTTTGGTAAAACACTGTAGGTGTGATCCATAGGCACATGGGATAGGACAGTGCCGACCAATGGTTTAAAGGATACGCGCTTGCTGCGGCTCTTTAAGAAAAAAATACAACTTTTTATTGCTTATTTGGCTCACATGAACCTAGGCTATTCTTAGTAAGAATATGTACCCTGACGGCTTTCATAATGTAAGAAATCTGTATGAATCAAAAATCTTTTGGCATGATGGGGTGTCTCTAGATCTTAAAAATGAAGTTATATATATATATATATGTATGTAACATACGAGTATGGCTTAATCGCTTAAACAAAGTTATGATAAGCATTTGAGTTTAAAGAACATATGTTCTGCCACGCCCTAACGTTCAGTCTTCTTATGTCAGCAAAATAATAGTTTGGAGACCTTTTCTGCCCTTAGCAGTTAAAGTGCCCTTACGCTGAGCTCTATAAAATACAACCTCTTGTATCCTAATACCTATGTGCACTCTCTACTTTGCCTAGTGCTTATTCCCTTATGGGGTTGTAAGAAAATTGGAGCCCTATGTCCAAAGTGTTGTGGGCTTAGGAATCTCCAGGCGGTCAGACGGAATTTTCTTTAGCGGCTTCTCTTAGTCCTTCTTCATATTACATACAGTTTCGACTTACAAAAACTTAATGTGTCCTTTGTTCCATGAGGTATAGCCTATAAATATGAACTAATTAGGCAATGTTTTTTGGAAAAAGTAAGGATCTTTTTTCCGGGAGCCGAAGTTAAACACCTCGGTTAAATCGAATAAAAATATATTCGCACACAATCGATTGCTATCCACTCTGGAGAAGTTTAAAACCCTGGCTGTGAATCAGAATGACTACTAAGAAAAGTTCCCCTCAAATATTAGACAGATCTATCTGCATTCAAATCCCCTTATTTTAAAACAGAGCCAAACATATGTACATATGATACAGTTTTCTTTGTTAAAATATAAGCTACTTGTGTGGCTGCTTCAAGACTACTAATTAGGTTGCCAATTCCCACATTTTCCGATGAAGCTGTTAAGTATGGGTTTTGCACGAATGAAAGAAACATAAATTGAAATGCATTTCTGAATCTAGATCTACATTTACGGGTTAACGAAAAGAAAGATGAGGTATAGAAACTTTTTCTTTTTATTAATACAAAGCTTTTCTGTGATTTCTTCTTTTTGCCTACCCAAAGTTTAACTTATCATAAACAACTGTTTAGACCAAGTTTGCTCATATTCATACTCTTTTATTCTTGGTGCCATAAAAACCCCTCTATCTAATCGTACTACCTGAAAAGCACCTACCTGAGAAACACTCTTCCAAAATAATGATAACCTGAATTCAAATATTTGCAATCAAGCCAACATACACAATAGACTAATAAATGCTTTTCAAAACAGCCTACTCGACTTACCAGGAACATGGTACTTACGGAGCATAAAAAACTCCATCACCTCCGATTGGGACACTCACCCATCACCTGTTTCTACTACCGTCGTCCTTCTCTCCTATTGGAGCATAGGGCCTCATACATAATCTCTTTATTTAATATAATACGAACACATCCATGTGTCACATCCTGGTAGATTGTACTCCCTTCAAATCAAAATACTTTCCAAATTAAAACTATCCCACACTATTTTTGTACCAACTAATACAAACCATTCCCAATATAATAACATTTGTAAAATAATCTAGTTTATACAATATGCCTTAGATCTGTATTATCTATTAAAAATTGTATTACATATTATATAAATTATAATCACCAAGCAAAAGTAAAAAACTGAAGCTTAATCTAGATCGTAGCATTATCATCGCAATCAATCACAAACACTCAGAATATTTTCAATTTCATTAGAACGGTCCTTTTTTATTTAAGACCGCATAACCAGTGGCGGATTTAAGAAACAAGGCCCAGTGGGCAAAATTTCTTCAGGGCCCCCTTCCCACCTTGGAAAATTATGTTATGTCAGGTGTTCCATGGAAAGTGAAAGATGTATGTTTTAAGAATTTAATGAATATAAAAATGTTTTCATTTATTCATCGAGCATTATAAAAGTTGTATTTCTTTTTTTACATAGAAAAAATTTGCATCTTTTTAAATCCTCTTCTCGCTTTCTTCTCCGCGAAATCTTTGATGGTTGCATCAAGAACAATTTGATTGGCGACTTGCTGTTCGATGAAAAGTATACTGAAATCATATAATGCTTCTGCACTCATTGTAGAACGTTGACGATCTTTGACTCTCTTCAATGAACTCATTGTTCGTTCGGCGCTGGCAGTGCTGACGGGAAGGGTCAAGAATAGACGCAATAAATTGCAGCAATCCGGGAAACTGCTGATCAAATTTTTTTCAACGATGAAGTTTAAATATTGCAATGGACTATTCTTGGTAGAATCTTGTTCTTGTGAGAAATATATATCCGCAAAACTGATTAACTCATACTTCAGAGCAGTTGTAAAAAAAAGTTAGATATTTCTCCATCAAATTGCACACATTTTTTCCAAATTCATTCTCTTACATGTTTTTGAAGGATTCAGGTCCAAATCCGAATTCACTGCAGGTTCTGTCCAGAACTTTAAAGTACCCAATTCGATGTTTCATTGCCATATCCAGAGAACTGTCCTCTGCTTTCTCGCCTGGCATTTTTTTTCGTTCTTCGTTGTCTAATGATCGGAAAATCCGGATTCTTCCATCCCATCTTCTCCCATTGAGATTTAGCTTTCGAAACTTGCTCTCCTCACGCAAGTTTTGCAAGTTCTTCATTACATTTTCGAGACAATTTTGGGCCATCAAAAGATCAACTTCTTTTTTCTGTAATTGCACTTCAGCAATGTCATTGAATGATAGGACTGAATGCCACCATGACAGGTTTAGTAAAAATAGCCAATTGATCGCCGAAAGTAGAGAATTTGCGTCCATTATATCTTCTCCAGTAGCCTTTTCTCTCGATATTTCTCGTTCTAAACAGTTGACAACGCAGTCCAGATTTTGGATAATTGCTTCAACTGCTTTCAGCCGTGCAGACCAACGAGTATCACTCAAGCCTTTGATGTGGAGCCTTCGTTTCTGTGACAGCGCTTCGCTTTCAATATCTTCAATGGCACAGCACACTGTTCATCTTGTGTCTCTCTTCGACAGTCAGAGTTGGTCTCAAAAAGTTCAAGTTTCAATTCTTCCAGAAGTTGGATGCCGAAAAATGTGGTATTTTCAGAAAGAATTTTGCTTTCTTCCAAAAGGTTTTCCCATCGCCGATGAGACTGCGAGAAGTAGTTGAAAATTCGCTGTAATGTTGCGAAAAAGAGTTTGATTGAAGGGCTGGCGAATTTTTCATCTGCTTGAGATAGAAACAAGGTTGAGTTGATGTAAGGAACGAAGGCCTTCTCTTACTTACTCACTTATCTTCTGATAAGTGCTTGTAATCCATTCAGCTCTCCTGACATAACGGACGCGCCATAGACGCGCGAATAGATATTTTTCAAACAAGACCCCAATAATGTCATGAGAAATCGAGCAAGCGCCCTTTTGCCCACCTGTCAAATCTGCCACTGCGCATAACATAATAAGAATGGAAAAGATAATAAAAACTCGTATGCAATAAAAAAAATTACACTAAACATACCCTTCGTAGCTTTGACGAACTTAAAAAATTGTGATGCGTTAGGCGGATTAGAAAAGAAGTAAAGCTACAATAACTTTAAAGCATAAGAGTGCATAGGTCAAAGAGAAATTGTGGAAAAAGAGTGCTATTCGTCGAATCGACGATAGAGTATCTAAAAAGATTTTTAGCTTATTCAAAAAATTCTCGATTATGTCACTTGTGGATTATTGTTTATCACAACAAAGAAACTGAACAACTCAAACGTGGTTGAATTATCGATAACATATTGCTTAAAACTATCGATTAATGAAATTGACAAAGTAAAAAGAAAAATTAGTGGAATTCCATAATCGGCGCATCTGAAGCCTTTTAAAAATATTTTTTTTTTGATTTCGACTAAACCCAACTTTTTTCCAAGAAAGCGCTTTAGCAATTAACATTAAAGCGTGGAGATGAAGAAGACAATTAGCATAACTTGGTCTCAAGTGGCATCTAATTATGCTAAACTTTAAACTTTATTTAGCCCAACTTTTTTATTGAATTAATTATGAAGTGTTGCCCAAAACTTTGAATCTTCAAATAACTGCGCTTACAATTTATTAAACAGTTTTAATATTGATTATTATTTAACAATACCAACATAATGTCGATAACTTGGCGCTTTATTATCGCCGTTGAAGAAACCACATTTCCACAATTACAATAACTTGTATAAACGGTTTTCAATTGAAAATCTCACGCAAGAGCGATTAGTTTGCCGGTAATAAACATTGAGCGTTGACCAACACTGGCCAAGCAACCCACCGTTTGAGGCAATTGACTGTCAATTGTTCAACTGACGTTAACCGATTGAAACGTTAACTGACAAACGTTAATTTAAATTACCAATAACAAGAAATCAGGCATGCAAAGAAGGTACAGTCAACCAGCCGGAACCGTTCAGCCGTCAAGTGTTGGTAACTGCTAATTACGGGCAATAAGCTGGGCTAAAATGTAAAAAAAAAATAAGTTGCATGTATCATATCTCTCAAAATAAGTTAACTAATTAACTTTTAATTAATCATAAGCTGTTTACACTATGAAAAGCGCTTAACAAATTTAATGCTTCCATGAACAACAACAATTATGGCAACAACAAACAGACAACAACTAACAACAAACAACAACAACAATAATCATAAATTGTGCGTTTTGTTGTTATTAACTTATTTTGTCCAAAATCATTTGTAAGCGCTCACAACAATTTTAGAGCAACTGAGGCGCAACGGAAAGCTAGCTAGATTATTTTTTTTTTTTAGTGTGGGAAAACGTGCTCGGCTGGAAAATTGTAACAACAGCCAACACTTAATATGTAATATTAATAGAGCGGGAGCAGCCAAGTTACAGCCCCCCAAGGTGCAGGTGATTTGTGGCCGCCCAATGCAGAGGCAAGGCCGGCTTTGGTCTAAGAATCTGTCTTGTTTTTATTGCTGTTGTTGTTGCGTGTTGTTATTTAAATTGTTGTTGTCGTTGCTGATGTTGTTGTCGTTGTTGTTGTTGTTGGCCAATCTGCTTTATTCTGTTCTGCTGACACACTTTTTGCGGCTCAAAAACTCGTTTTCATTCGGCCACAATGCTGGCTGCATAACTACGCGTCTACCTCTTGCCCTTGCTGGAGGTCTAGAGTTTGGTTAGTTATGGGCTGAATCTCTTTGGAGCAGGAGGGGCTGTAGCTGTAGCTGGGCTGGTGGGGCACTTGATTCGACTTGGCCTGGCTCGTTGACAGTGAAATTATGGCAAATTGGGCGTACTACTGCATTAGCTGCGGCACAGCCTTTTTGAAAATGCTCAAGAGCTGCAATTTAATGGCTCCAAGTGGAGTACCACATAAGCGAGGGCAAGTTGAATGAAAAGCTACAGCTCATTTTGTTGAGCGTTATTGCTATTGTTTTTGAATCCCCTTTATGATGAATGCTTTTGCAATTTAATGTTGAGGCTGAGGATACAATATACGAGGGTCGGTTAATAAGTTAAGCGTTATTTAAATTTTTGAATGTCGCATTGTGATAGATTAGACAATCTAATACTAATGAAGCATAATACAGACGAGGGCAACTTTATAAGTCTACAATTTGTTTGTTAAAAAATTATATCAGAAAACTTTGAATTAATCGTCATTTCACTTTTGAAAACATTTCGAATAGAAGACATGTCCGTTTTTTGGCTCTAACAGAAGTACCACCCGTGCAAGGGTAGTTCAATAAGTCAGCGCCTTGTTTTCGAATGATCTTAAGTCAAGGGTTTTCACATTTAAAAAAAATATTTTTATCAAATAATTTGGTTGAAAATTTAATGCCGAGAGTAATATATATGCGAGGGTAGTTCACTTTATATTTTATAGTTGTACTTTCATAAAATATCAAAATTAACCTTTTTTATTTCTTCCAAATGTAATATTTCCTTGTATGTGCTTGTTATTTCATTCAAATTTTCTACCGCTTGGTCAATTTAAAACAAATAAAGGAAATAATCGCCGGTGGCTGTATCTGTGGAATTTTCTAAATGGGATGGATAGCAGTTAATAGATCAATTACCGATTTTTTGTGTTGGCAATTCAATAAATAGAAAAAAATTAATAAGTGGAAGAACTATTTAATGATTTACACTGAATATGCATAAAATGGCATATAACTAGGATTTACGAATAAAAAAAACTTGGGAATGCAAATGCTTGCTTCAAAATACACCCATACCACGCTTTACGGCCTAGATACGTTCCACGAAACTTAGCCGTAAAGCGAAAAGCCGTGTAACGAATCAATTATACTAATACAAATTCAATGGGATCGGTTCCAAATTTTTTAAATATGTAACATATTTTTTTATTTCATTTAAACCAAATGCATTATTATATTTATTTGTACATATAATAAAAACAGATACCAACAATAATAATAATATAATATAATAATAATAAAAAATAATAAACAAAAATGAATAAACTTCATGTTATATAAAATATAAAATGGTAACATGTTCTGCTTGCAACTGAATGAGTTCCTCTTATGAAAGGAGCTCCTTATCCGCTTAATTTCAGGAAGGAAGTTATCTTCGGCATCAGAACTTTTTATACATTCTGGCCATATTTTATCCAAACATGGTTTACTGTTGTAAATGTTAATTCTTTCCATGATTCTCTGATGCTGTCAACGGCATTCTTGATGTTATAGTTTTTCCAAAATGTTTTAATTGAAGATTTACCATCGGTTTCCCTTAAGTTGTCGGAAAGCTCGGAGTAGGTAATATGCCTTAAAAGTGGCTATCCATTGGTTGAATCAGACCTGTTGTATTTTTCGGATGGTGCTCAATCATGACAAAGAGATTTTTGAACCAATCTTCAAAAGTAGCTTTAGTCATCCAAGCTTTCTTGTTGGGTCTCCATATGACGGGTAATTGATTTTTATTTAGTCCTTTAAGAGGACTTGAATTTTTGAACAAATAAATTAAAACTGGTTTTAGCTTAAAATCATCCGCGGCATTCGCACCAAGTAGCAAAGTTAATCGTTCCTTAGACACATTATTACCAGGCGCAGATTTTTCGGTTTTTGATACAACGTGCTTCCAATAAAGCCCTGTTTCGTCTACGTTAAACACTTGTTCACCTCTTTCAATAATTCCTTTTAAAATGTTGGGATATTCCTTAGATGCGGCCTCATCTTCGCTAGTTTCTTCACCTTTATTTTCAAATTATGAATATTACATATATTTATCCTCGACTTGCTTGGAATGTGATATCTTCAGCAGATTCATCGATATCTTCATTCTTTAATTTTTCGAAATTACTTGAATCTTCCCGGATAGAAATTTGACTCATTGACATTCTCCATTTGTTATTGTCCTCAATCCTTATAATCAATAGTTCTCCTATTTTTTCAATAATCGAGTTTCTTTGGCGTGTTAATCTCGAGACATTTGAATAAAAAATAAAATAAAAGAAATAAAAGTTTTTGTTATATAGTGAACAATTTTAGGCCGTAAATCGAAATAGTGCCTTAATTATAGAGGGCCGTTATAGCGAAATGCCGTATAAAGAGCGGCCGAATAGCGAGGTATAGGTGTAGTGGAATGTTTGGAGAGCATAGCATCTACAGTTACTAGTCCTATTTCTATATCTTAGAACTCTCTTTTAGCTTAAAGCTTAATATTATTTTCACAATTTTTTTTTCAATCATAAAAATAAAGCTAAAAATTGGTAAATTCAAAAAACTTCAATAATTTTGCTTAATCTGTACATATCATATGTACATACATACATATGTTATATACATTTTGTTCACATGATATTAACGAGTAACTGAAAAAGTGCCCAAAAACTTGTTTTTCTGAAATAATCTCGAAAATAGTGCTTAAGAAAAAAAAGGGTACCTTTTCATGTTTCTCAGAAACACTTTAATGCGAAGGTTCGCTCGATGATCCTTAAATTTGTAAACTAATGTAATATCTTACAATTAAAAAATGTTGTATTTTAGTCACGCCCAGCTTGCTCAAAAAAAGTAAACAATAATTTTCCGAACAATTTGCTCATAATTCCGAACAGTGTTGTATTTTTCAACACTGACAGTTAACGGCACTATGGCTGTTCCAAAATTCAAGTCATCGCCAATTTCTCAGACTGCCCTCGTCGTAAGTATTCTCTGCTCATGAATTATTGCAAATTTTGTGGCTTTTTTCGCCAGTTACTCAGCTTGTGGAAATGTGGCAACTGCACCAATTTGTTGCACAAAAGTCTCACAGCAGCGACGTCGCGACGTCACGGCGTCGTCGACTGCAAAAACATTTCTCTTTCGACGCATAGCGGCACTCTGCAGGCCGCACACAACGGTAATTCGTTCCAAATCTCTCGGATTCCGGCAGCAGCTGCTTTCGTTTTGAGTTTAAGCTTAAAATTTGAGAATCTCCATCTCCGATTGAAGCTATGAGCAATTTGCATAAGCCAAAAATGAAAACCATTTACACGGCCACTCAAATTATCGGCCAAGTGGCATCGCTGTCATTTTGTCATTGTGTCAACTGTTGGTCAAGCGTGCTGCGGATGGTGATGATGATGATGAAGAAGATGATAATGATGATGATGGTGACGATTATAATGATGCCTCAGTGACACATTGAGTTTTGTGTTCTTTGCTTGTTATACTCTACAAAGAGTGCTTAATTGGTTTGCTGGGGAATTTTGTTATATATAATGGGGTTGGACTTTTGGGATAAAGTATGTCAGGAAACTTGTGGCTTATTTTAGGAACAGAAATTTTGCTATTTTGATTTAAAATGATATGGTGAAAATTTAAATCCTATGTTTTTGAATTCATTTTAATTTAATTACTTTATTCAAAAGATTAAGAAAAAATTAATAGTAAATTTTTTATTACTATTCCTCATGTATAATAATATTATTATATTATTTTATACAGGTTTTTATGGTCAGTTTTTAGTAGATCGTGGTTAGTAAAAATTTAACAGTTTGCATTTTCAACAAATTAATAGTAAGTCAATTACAGAAAATTTTAAGAAAAGTTAAATTTACAAAATATAATAACAAAAGTATTTAAATTAATTGTTACAACCAAGGTTTAAAGAATGACTTTTTAATTTCATATAAAAACAGTTTCATTCATAAAATCGTTTAAATGCAAATATTTGCATAGAAAATGTGCATCTATGTATTAAAAAAGTTAATTTGCATTGCAAAAAATTGAACTTATATTTTAAGGTAAATACTAAATTGGCAATAAATGAATTTGATTTAAAGGTAAATACTAAATAGGCAAAAAACTTATTTGCATAGTCAAAACATATTGTGATATATATTTTTTCATTTACTTTGTTTAAAATTGAATTGTTGTTTATATAAATATGCTTTGTTGACTCTTTTTAATCTTCATAATAAATATGTCATTGGAATTAAAAAAGTTTGCATGAAAATATATATTTCGATATTTTATTTTAAGCACAATAAATAGTTGGCTTCAATAGAAACTTGCTGTTATTTATAAATACTTTTTTATTATTATTTGAATAAATTTACTTATTGTCTAAATAACAGACAGATTGTAAATAAAATACGAAAAAAAAAAATACTTTGTTTTCGAAATAAAATCCAAAAAAACAAATCATTTTAATAATGCAATCTGTAAATAAAACATCTTTATGCAAAAGTTATAAGCCGATTAATATACGAGTGCTTCTGAAAACGAGTAAAATATTCGATTTCGTTTAGATACGCAATGCTTGCTAAATTGTTCAACTTAATATTTATTTTGCATTCGACTGCTTTGTTGGCGAAATCTGTTCAAAAATGTACGTATTATATTTTATTGAATATTTAGCTGAAAAAATTTCCTAAATATTCTTTGAAAATCATAAATTCTATTCAAGTTAATTATTCATCTAAAATTATTTTTTTTCGAGTCAAGCCAAAATGAAAGAATGCAAATCCAGAGTTATTAAAAAGTCCAGAGCTTGGGCAATAGTATTTATGGGAATTATGGGAAATGTATCAAACAAAAGAGTCAGGGAAATCCAGTAGTTATTGATAATAAAATATGCGCTACTGATAACCAGTAAAATCGAAAATAAATTAAATTACTAGGATCTAATTTTAGTGAAATACAGAGGACGTCTATATTTCATTGAATATAAATTCTGCAAGCTTTTTTCAAATCATCATAGATTGTCATTATCATCAATCAATGTACAAGATTGCGAAATGCATTTGTTCATAATAAATTATTATCTTTTCCTGACCAATATGTTTAAGATATAGTCAACTATTTGAATCTATTGACATTTTGAGATGTCTCACAAATCTATCAACCAAATCGCTTAATCTAAGTAAGAACTACCAAGCACTACCAAGTCAGAAATGTGCTTCCGACAATGCCGGAAAAATACAATATTATAATGGTTGACTAGTTTTCTACGTAAAAAGCCATTTATTTTACGAAAAATTGTCAGCACAACGCTGACAGATATTTATTATTTTAGAGATATAGTTGTGTCGATGACTATGTTGATGCGATTTCTATATAATTTTATCTTTTTATGATAAAAGATGACCGACTTATTGCATTTTTAGTAAAATTAGAAAAAAAAATTTTTTTTGGACAATTTTTTTGTTGTCTCTTTTAACTGCATTTAACCTTTGAAAAGTGGTTCACTCTTCTATAATTAATTTTTTTTTTAAAGTAGATGTAAGTAGCTTTTAAATAAGCAACTTTTCGAAGAATCCGAGCTGCCCATTGAACACCACTAGCTGAATCCATCATGAAGAGTACACGAAAAATTATGATTTTCCCAAATAAATACAGTATTTTTTCATTATAATGGTGCTTTAATAAAACACTAATTGGGGATTCACAGCATAATTTTTTAATTCATATAATGGTTACAAATCTATCAACAAGAATCTTAAAAAAAAAATTTTTCTAAAAATGCTTAAATGTTTTCATCCTTTTTAGTTTTTTATCAGATTCTCGAACCAAAAACCAGCAGGGTGAATACCCAGCATTTTTTTTTCACAAAAATGCGTATATCTCACAAATTAATATACACAAACATCGCAATAGGCTTCAAACCTCCGTTTTGACAACCTCTGACAGACGCAAAAATCAGATTTGAAATTCATCGACGCGTTCATTAGAACATCCAGTAACATGTAAAACATAGGTTTCGTTTATATACAGGGTTTTTCAATAAGAGCACCACAAAAGTTTTTTTAAATAAACAATATACGGTTTTGGAAATCAATGAAATTCTTTGTTCCTATGAAAGTACATTCGATGCCATTATGTATGGAACTCGATTCCTTTGGCATGGCCACCACGGGTACGCTTGCAGAAGTCTAGACGCTGAACCCAATTTTCGACGGTTTTCAAGCATAAATCGGCCGATTTTGCTGCAATTTCACGTTCGATATTCGTACGAAGTTCATCAATCGTCGCTGGATTGTTGGCATAGACCATAGACTTGACTAGCCACACAGGAAATAGTGTAAAGGCAAATCGCACGAACGAGGCGGCCAATTGACTGGGCCGTTTCGTGAGATAACAAGTTCACCAAACTTGGTTTTCAATAAATTGAGAGTGACATTCGCTGTGTGGCTTGTGGCGCCGTCCTGTTAAAACCACATATTGTCCAAGTCCATATTATCCAACTCGGGCCAAAAATATTCGGTTATCATTGAGCGGCAGCGATTCCCATTCACAGTAACACAGTAAGTCAAATGGTGACTCATGGAGTACGTGTGGATTGCTGCCAGACCAATAATACATATTTTGCTTATTGACGAAGCCATTCAGCCAGAAATGAGCCTCATCGCTGAAGATGATTTGTTCGATGAAAATCCGGATCATTTTCAAGTTGTTGCTCAGCCCAATTCACGAACATACGACGCTTCTGGTGGCCGACGCGGCTTCAGTTCTTGCGTCATATTTGATCTTGTAAGGATGTAGGCCAAGATCTTTTTGCAAAATTCGGCACAACGACGTCACAGAGATGCCCAACGCTTCGAGAACGACCGTGTAAGAGACTGACTTGGGTCTTTCTCAATTGATGCACTAACGAATTTCGGTAATAGAGTTTAATAATTTCGACTCTTTATTGGATCGTTTATCTTTCTATGATGAAATGGCAAACCTTACGGAAGAGAAATGTCAAGAGAGCGGGAAAATTATGGCGTCGTTTCTTGTCCCTATGGGTCTACTTTTGTAGCGTAAGATTGCATTTTCTGTAAAACTATTTTTTAAGGATTCTTATTTCATTATTATTTAATGAATTTTTTTTTTTCAAAAATAATTATTAATGGAGCCTAAACAAAGTGTTAAAGATATGTGCATATCTGTTGACATTTTGTTATGTCTTAGAAATCTCTATCAAGTAGAATTTTCTAAGCCTTTTTACAGTGATCAATAGAACAATAACTTTTTTACAGCGTCGGAAATATTCAATAGTGATGCAAAAATTGCGAATTCAGAAACTTGGTTACTTCGAATAGTTTTGGTTAGCGGTGCAATTTTTTAGATAAATATTTATTTATTTAAAAATTTAAATCTATTAAAGAATTAGAATATTAGCAACATATGACGAGACAAGCATAAACAGTTAAAATTAATTTTTAGGGTTAGGATTTCCCCGACGCCTAGCAGCAAATGGAGATTGAAGAAGAAGAAGAAGAGTTAGGATTTCAGATTTTCCAGCTAATCTAGCGAAATTAAAGAGTATAAACATTGTCGATGTAAGATATTAAGAATTTCTTGTTTCACGATTTTTTTTTTTGCTGTTGTTCTCGTTGTTCTTGTCATTTGGTGTCACATACTTGCCCACTTTTGAGTGACTTTCTGTGCTAAATTTCTCAGTCTATTTCTAAAGCATTTTGATTTGACTTTTTTATGAAGCCCAAACAGACACACACAGATACATACACACACGCACACACACACATAGCTCCCCTACAATGCCGTCCAGCATATTGGCAGAGCATTTTGACTGTGCTTTGGCTAGGCTTTAAAGCCAGTTGGTAGTGGCCACACTTGACTGACACTTGGCCAAATGAGTTGTTAACATTAAAGTGCATTAACTTGGCCTTTGTTTTAAGCTGGTCATACGGGCACTGTGGGCTGAGGGCTGTCTGTCTTACTGTCTGTCTTGGCCATTATCTTACTTGCTCGAAGTAGTTGTAAGCTGGGCTAAAAACGAGCCGATTTGCGCGGCCTGGCCTGGCCAACCTGTTGTTGTTTTAGCCATGTGCTACCAATTTTGCTTTTCACTAACCAAATGATATACGTTGTGATTATTGTTGGTGTTGGTGTTCTTTGTTATGTTTTGCTGTGTTTCTTAACTGTTTACTTTCACTGTCCGTTGTCAGCCAAGTTAAATATACAACGGAAGCCAGGGCTGCTTTGCTTTCAGCCACATTTTGTGTGGCTTTTTTTTTTTGTGGCACATTCGTTTTTTATTGATTGTTTACTTTGCTTTGGTTTGTCGCCGTCTTGTCTTGGACTGGTCTGGAGCTGGAGGCTAGCACCTGTTAGAGACAGCAGTTTATGACTTTCGGTCAGGTTTACAGCGCAGCTCAGCTCGGCTCGGCTTAACTTGGCTCATAATTATTTACACTTATTAACGGTTAGTCTTTAAGAGAGAGAAAAAAAAAAATTCGCTTAGGCAACTGGGTCGCATATCAATTTCACTTGAAATGAAAGCACGCACTTGGCAGCTGCATAGCAGGTAGGGGCGGGGACGGACGACGCTACGACTCATCCACGCATTTTGGCCAAATAGAGACGCGTCTCGGGGCTCACACTGTGACTGGCATTATGCATAAGGCCAAATGAAATGGATTTCATTTTTGCCTCATCGAAACGCGTTTCGCTTTCACCCAGGCGGCTTTTGGCCCCGAGCTGAAGCTGAAAAAAGAGCCGCTTTTATAAATACAATAAATATTTTTATTTAAAGTTTTCATTGATTTTTTTTTTATTTATTAATCTTTCTTGCTTTTGATTTTTATTTGTATATTTTTTTTTAATGATTTTTTGTTGTTTTTCTTCATTTTTTAATGACATGCATGTATGACAGAGAAAAGGTTTTGTTTATCGTAAGGTATTGTAATAAAATTTACATTCTTTGTTTAAGATGAAGTTGCTCACAACTGCAGCTTCTTCTAAGCTTGCTCTTCTCTACAATTTTTGTTTTTGTTTTTGTTTTTTTTTTAGTTTTTTTGTTTGTTGTTGTTGTGTGAAAGTGCCGTACGTTTCTGCTTAACATAATATATATGTATTAAAATTAAAGTTAGAGACGCAGCTAAAGCCCAAGCTGGGCCACTTGGCAACAGCCGGAAGACGCGTCTAACTACCCTCGAGTTAGAAATGAACAAATATTTTTAAGTGTATTAAAAATAAGTTAATTACTTTGGGCAAGGGGCAGCTGTCAGCGGTCAGCGGTCAGTGTGGCAAGTGGCCCGGGCTCGGTAAACTGTTGCAAATACAAAGTACAGTGTAAAAAATTATTGTTATACAAACGACAACAAAATAATAATAAAAAAAAAACTAAAAAAACATTACAGTGAACTATTGATAGAGTGAATGTAGAAGGTATTGTGCGTTTGTCAAATCGAAAGTAGAGCGTTAGAAAGTGACAGATAGAGAGAGAGGTGTTGAGATGAAAGAAATGAGAAAGTTGTAGAGTAAAATAGAGTTGATAAATGTAAGTTGGCGTTGAGTACAAGTTCGAGATGAAAGAGAGTTGACGAAAAGATGATGAAGTTTTTTAAAGGAAAAATTAATAAAAAACTATGGCAAGTTATGGCATGACAATGACCAAAACTGTAGCTCAAACAGTGATAGTGAGAGTAAGAGTGAAAAAGAGTCAGTAGCAGTAAGAGATAGAGAGAGAAAGAGTGAGATAGAGTGAGAAAAAGAGATAGCTTAGTTGCAGCAAAGAGCGACAGTTAAGGATAGTATATAGAGTTAAAGCTAGAGTATAGTTTATATAGGCATGCTTGCTGTTATTGTAGTAGTTGTTGTAATGTAAGACTAGAATTGCATGTGAAGTATGGAAATTATAGTGTATATAAGTGTCATCATATATAGTCAAAAGTAAGGAGCGTAAGAGTAGCGTAAAGTTTAAGATATTTTGTACGTTAGACTGTCTGCAAAGCAAACGTCAAAGTTTTGGTATAGTCTTTAAAATTAGAGCAGTATATAGTATGTAAAAAGAAGAAGAAGTCTGAAAGACAGAGCATTATAGTCTAGAAAAGAAACAGTGATAGAGAGAGTCAGTTAGTTAGAGAGAGAGGGTAAGAGAGTCAGTTTGTAGTTAGCTTGAAAGAGTGCAACAGTTATAGAGCGTTAAAAAAGAAAGACAGAGAGAGTCAGAATGTGACAGAGTTATATAGAGATGAGTGCAGTTATGTGCATGGGTTGTGAATGGTTGGATAAGTGCAGTGTGTGTATGTGTGTGTAGATATAGTTACGGCAGACTTGCTTAGAGCCGGAATACGGCGCCTGCCCGGGCCGCATGCCGGACTGCTTATGAGTATTCGAAACGTGGTCCGTGTCTTCTGTTCTACTGTACTTGTTGTTGTTGTGTAAGGTACTGCTTCAACTCTCGCTTGGTTTAACTGGCTTTGTTTTGTTTTTGATTTTTTTTTTACAACTTAACCTTAGCTTTAAAAAATACGACCTGTGTTCTTTAGATATAAAAACTAAATGCACAGACACAAGACTGCTCCTCAGCATTACAAAACTTAACGTGGCTCTCCATTTGCTGCTCTTTCCGCTACTATGTCGTTTTCATATTCCTACGAATCTTATGATTTTTTTTCTTTCTTTTTTTTTTGTGTGTGATTTTGTGTGAAAAAATAAATAGAATAAATTAAATTAATAAATTAATTAAAACGAACGATAAATAATTGTTGTTCTCTTCACGTTTTCTGTTACATCGTTACGCCCACGGCGTTCAAGTCAGTGAGTGTGGTTGCTAGTTGTTGTTGTTGTGGTTGTGACTATGCCGCTTAGGCTTGTGGCTTTTGAGCGCCATAGGCCAAGTCCTGTGCATCAATGGAACGTCCCCAGCCACCGTGTCCAGAGCTGCCATAAGAAGCAGAAGCACCCGCATCGGCACTATAGCCGCTGCCATAGGAGTCATGGCTGCCAGAATGGCTCGACGTGTGGTGTGGATGTGCCACAACCTCGTATGTAACATGTTTCTCTTGTGACAGCAGCTTCTTCAGACCAATGACGGCTGAAAGCACCAGCGCAATCTTACCGATCAGCAGAGCCTTACCCGCAATCAAAGCAATGGCGCCCAACAGCAGGGGCAACAAAGCGGCAGCCTTTAGAGCAACCAAGGCCAGAATGGGGCCCAAGATTTTGGCAGCCTTCTTCTTCTTGCCACGGCTTTCTTCGGGCGCATTGGCATCATTGGAGCCGAACAGCGATTCGGAGGCATCTTCCAAAGCGCGACCAGTAGAGCTAACAGCTTGCACAATATCAGCGCCCTTCAGTTCCACTTTGATGGTGTGTGAGTTCAAGAAGCTGGAAATGCGATTCAATGCCAAAGACTCGAAAGATTCATCGGCAGAGATGGAACGTGCGGCTTCCTGCACGGGCGCATCGGGTGAACGCACCACAGTCACGCCCTCGGTCAGCGCAAACTGTTCGCGTGCGCCGAGCACCTTGTCCACAAAGTTAAACAGCTTGTACTTGACGCACGAGACGGAATCCTTGCGCAGACAATCGCTGTAGATGCTATCCATTATATCATTGTCGCCTACGGCATTGCGCGCATGTCCACGGGTTTCCTCGGCGGGCAGCGCTACGGCCAACGTGACCAGACACAAGACACCGAAAATAATATGTTTGTTTGACATTTTGTGCACTTGTTGTTGTATAGTCCTTTAAGGGCTGTTTACACTTTAAACTTCAGTTTGAGTTTTTTTTTTTAATTGGTTAACTTATAACGCACGACGTTCGCACTTTCTCTTTTATTTATCGGATTTGTTGTTCTGTGTTTTTTTAAGAGTTTTGGAATTTTTTTTATTTTTTTTTTTTTAGTTTTTTTTGGCTCAATTCGCACCGTGCCACAACGCTGACTGCTGTGTTGCTGCTTTGACGACTAAGGATGAAATGATACAATTTTCCAATGCAGTCAACAATTTATATAGCGGCGTGCTCATCTGCTGACGTCGACGTCGCCGCGCCAAACGAAAGCATTTCTTCTTGGCTAAAACTAGTCCGGCAAGTTTCTCGCCTAAGTCTTTCGTTTCTTCGTTAGCCAGCAATGCGCCGCAACGGTAACGCGCAGTCTCTGCTGCTGCTGCTGCTGCTGCTACCTCGTTCTCTGCCGCTGCCACTGCCGCTGCCGGCATCACCGAACTTCAACACTTCATTGCATACCAAAGGCAAAGCCAAGCCACAGACCAAGTTGCGGCAAGTTGAGCCAACTTGAGCCAAGTTAGTTGAGGCAAGTTGAGTTGTTGAGGTCGGCTTCCATGGCTTGGAAAAAAATTTTTAGCGTATGTAATTTGTTGTAAGTCTTAGCCATGTGCTGCCTGTCTCAAATTGCGCGCGCGCTGCTTTCGCTGGGCAGAGACAGTGGCAGAGAGTCGAAAATGGAGTCGGAGACGGCGACGGCAACAAGTCGGTGGCAAGTTCATGTAACATTGTCAACGCCGCTGCTCTGCCGCCTCTAAAAGGCATTGCAGCTCTCAAGCTGGGTAGAAGCAGTCGCAGTCGCAGCCGTTCGTACCTGTTGCTGAGAAAAAGCAGTAGAGCCTCGATTATGGAAAATTATTTTAATTTGAGTGTTACTTGAATTTACATAAAGATGTGATGATTCAGCAGTTTCTCTAAATACAACATGTTCTCTTTCTACGAATAACTTGAATTCTTCGGCAAGAGAATTTTGCTTACTTTTACTATAAATTGTAAGTTCTATATATGGGCGATTTTTTTCTATCATAATTTAAAATCCTCGAATATAAATTGCCTTGAGGGAATTACGTTTTGGCATTTTTATACCCTCTTCCTATAAGTACAAAGGGTATACTAGATTTGTGGAATGTATGTAACGGTCAGAAGAAGGCGTGGCAGACCCCAAGTCCTTTATATCAAAATGTGTCCATATGACACGTTCGGTATGAACGCCTAGATCTCAGAGACTAGAAGAGCTAGAGACTCCAAACTTGACCAACTGTTGCGCATTTTTCCTCAGAAGATGCAGTTTGATGAATCATGTAAATATTTTTCCACGATCCCCCGCATCACAATGGACCAATTGGTCGCCGGGTGATCCCAGTTTCAATCAACCTCATCATCGCCATCATCGTGTGGCCATGACAACCCGTTCCCGGGGACGGCCGACCTCAGCAGCTCTCGCCAGGCGCCTCTGCTTTTCGCGCGCCTATCCAATTAGAAATACCAAGGGAGGATAGGGTTCTCCTCCACTTGATCTTTCCATCCGAGTCGTGGTCATGCGCTTTGTCTTCCTTCGTCGGCTTTCACTTCGAATACCTTTTTCGCTAGAGCATCGTTATCCAAACGTACGACAAGGTCAAGCCAGCGCAGACGTTGTATTGTGATGCGCTGGACAACATCCATGTCGTCGTAGAGCTCGTGGTTCATCCGTATGCGATAGTCGTCCTCAAAACCAGACAAATACAGCAAAAGTTATAGTCAAAAATATACAAATTTCACCTCCCCTTGCCTATAAACTGCTTCAATACCACCACAAAGATTTAAATGCGATTCTCTTTTGGCGTAGTTCTGGATAAAGAAACTCTTTCAAAACCTTTAAGAATCGGTCTGCAGTGACCCCCATCCCATAATACCGTTCCCTTCGAAAAAAATAAGGCCCGACAATGCCCGCCCCATGGAATATCTGTGGGTTAGAATCACTCCATATTCAACTTTGTTTATTAACATTGCCGATTAAACCAAAATGTGAAAAAATAAAACCAGACAATGCAACTAGATGAAACTCGATGGATGCAATCCCGCCTCATGGAGTATCCGTGGGTTAGAATCACTCCATATTCAACTTTGTTTATTAACATTGCCGATAAGATCGAAATGTCAATTATCCATTTTGTATTTAAAAACAAAAACAGTTGGCTTTGCAACAAAAATCAAAATTATAATATCTAAATCAAATTATCTTCAAATTCAAACAAACAGTCGCATGTTTCGGCTAGCCTTTTGTTAAACAATTTAAAAATAAATTTCTTAAAAAAAAAAATAGTTCAAAAAACAGAATCAACCTAACTTAAGCGGCTTTAAAATGAATGCATTGCTAGGCAAACATTTCACGTTGCAACCAACTCTGGGATTCTTGAAGCAATGTTTGCGTGGCAAATGTGGCGACTATTCCAAAACAATCAAAAATCTGAAGATCAACAAGAACACCAAGGTGCTAGTGCAGGGGTTTACCGGTAAGCAGGCAACTTTTCATTCGACGGAGGCTATGAAGTATGGCACCTGCATTGTGGGCGGTGTTTCGCCCAACAAGGGCGGTACCAAGCACTTGGAAAAGCCCGTTTTCAAAACTGTACAGGAGGCCGTGTGTGAGACTAAGCCAGATGCTACAATGATTTTCATACCACCGCCTATGGCTGCCATTGGCATATGTGATGCTATTGAGAATGAAATTGGTTTGATTGTGGCTATTACCGAGGGCATACCACAACACGATATGACAAGGATTATGCATATGCTGAGATCACAGGAGAAGAGCAGACTGCTGGGACCCAATTGTCCGGGACTTATATCGCCGGAACAGTGCAAGATGGGCATTATGCCTGGGGATATACACAAACGCGGCGTAGTGGGCATTGTTTCGCGTTCTGGTACGCTCACGTATGAGGCTGTTGCACAGACTACAGCAGTGGGTCTGGGCCAGACGCTGTGCATTGGTATCGGCGGTGATCCATTCAATGGCACCAACTTTATCGATGCTTTGAAAATATTCTTAGAAGACAAGGAGACCAAAGCCATTGTTTTGATTGGTGAGATTGGCGGCTCAGCTGAGGAAGATGCTGCAGAGTATTTGAAGAAACATAATTGCGGCGATAAGGCCAAGCCGGTAGTATGCTTTATAGCTGGACAGACGGCACCACCTGGACGTCGTATGGGTCACGCTGGTGCCATTATTTCCGGTGGCAAAGGCAAGGCCGAGGACAAGGTCAAGGCTATGACAGAAGCAGGCGCCATTGTAGCCAAAAATCCGACGCACATGGGTCGCCTACTTAAGGAAGAAATGGAACGCCGTAAGAATAAAAAAGACAAATGTTAAAACAATCTAACAAGCCATTCAGATTTTGGAATAATATAAACTAAAAGCGCTTAAGTTCAATTATAAAAATACAAGTTCAAAATTCAACTTTGCCAGACTTCACTGTATCGCGCTTTAGCTCATTTATTGTTTGTACTCACTTAATCTAAACACGCAGTGTGGGAACATTTCAAAAATAGCACCGTTTACCGCCCATTTGTTGGGCTTACTTTTACTAAGAGCGAATCTAAATCTAATCTTAATTGGTTTTAAATTGAATTTAAAGTGATTTCATTTGCTAGAAACCGCTGCCAACAAAGTAAAAGCATTTCCCTTTCAACATTGAAAGTTGTCTTAGCTAAGATCCCGTGTAACGCTCCTAGCTCCACTACGTCTGTGCCATCTAGCTGGGGGCAATATGCCAAATGAAATGCTTGGCTTTCAACTTAATTTACCAGATCACTGACCACCAAGCACACTTGCTTTGCCACTTCTATGTGGCATGCCACATATAGGGGAATAAGAAAAAACGTTGCATGTGTGTCAAATATTGCGAAGCACTGAAGCATCTGCCAGCAGGTGCAGCAACTTCTCTGTTTTGAGATTTTTACTTTATGCTTCTCGGAGGGAAGAGTAGTTGAAGTTGTATTTAAAGCTTGGTGTGGTCTGGGAAAAGAAGGTCAAGAAGCTGTTCTAGATTGGGAAATAAACGTACAGATTGAAACTAGATTAGTTAGTTATTAGTCAATGTTTTCGAAGAGATGACAATACTTCGAACGCCGACACAATAAATCTAACCCGACGCTCTTTTAAATTTTTCTTGCGTCGAGGTTTCCTCAACAATATTTAGAATATTTGCAAAAAGCAGATTAGATTAAAACTAAGTCTGAAGATTAAGTCCCAGAAATTTTTCATGGAACGAACTTCTGAAAAGTTCGAAAAATAGATTTTTCGAAATAAAAAGAAATTATGTTTAAAACATAATTGTAAGCCATTCTTTGAAGAAAAGTTCTGCGAACTTTTGTCGAATCCTCAAAATGGCTTTGCAATAGGAGAGACTTGGGTGGCTAGAAATGGCAACAGTTTTTGAATCTCCTCTAATCCGTTCCCCATTCTTTTAATCCTTTCATTAATTGGTCGCCGGGTGATCCCAGTTTCAATCAAACTCATCATCGTCATCATCGTGTGGCCATGACAAGCTCTCGCCAGGCGCCTCTGCTTTACGCGCGTCTCAATGATACCGAGGATAGGCTCTCCTCCACTTGATCTTTCCTTCGGAGGCGTGGTCGTTCGCTTCGTCTTCCTTCGTCGGCTTTCGCTTCGAATACCTTTTTCGCTGGAGCATCGTTATCCACACGTACGACATGCCCGAACCATCGCAGATGTTGCATTGTGATAGCGCTGGACAACATCCATGTCGTCGTAGAGCTCGTACAGCTCGTGGTTCATCCGTATGCGATAGTCGTCCTCAAAACGAACGGAACCGAAGATTTTCCGAAGAAATTTCCTCTCAAACACCCCAAGAGCAGCTGCATCTGTCCGTGACACAAAACCCATGCTTCTATACGGCGCACGGGTAAAATGAGCGTCTTGCAGAGTGTCACTTTTGTTGTGCGAGGAGAGGTCTCTGACTGCACATCTGCATGCTGAGACCATAGTAACACCTATTGGCAAATGTGATTCTTCGCTTTATCTCCAGGCTGATGTCATTTTCGGTGTTAAGGGCGGTTTGCCAAGGTAAGAGTATTCCTTGACAACTAGTCAGCCATCTATAGAGTGTCTAAAATTTGATAACCTGCAGTCAGTATTGAGTTCATCATTTTTTGTCCATTGTCACAGCTATTGACCATGATAGTGATAAGAGTTGCTTGCATGCCATATCGTGTCTGAGTTTCTGGTCAATGGTCACATCGATTGGAGCTGCAGCAGCTGTCCCCAATTCAATGTAAAAACCAACACCAATGAATTTCATTTAACTTGAAAGACCCAAATGCAGCGGCTACACACGAAACGATTTTTAAATCAGAGTTACATAAAGACCACTTTTGTGCCAATAAAATCTGGTATAAGCCTCATTCTGTTGTATCTGTAAATATTTTTTTTTTATTATTGTCTGCAGCGAAAAAGGGAAAGTTGCGACAGATCTTCTCGATTCCCATAGCAATTGTTGTTGTTGTTTTAGCGATGTGCCCTTTTTTTTATAAATTTAATATTATTCATTGACTGGCCGCACATTGCTGCATAAATTTATGTGCAAATTTTCGTGTTCATAAAATGACTACTGTGAGCTATAGTCAAATAAATATCTGGCTAAAACAAACAACTGCCATCAGCTGATGTTTAATATGACGAACTGTCTCTTGGTCGTAGTCGCATTCACTGTCACTATAACTGTCACCGTCACAGTCAGTCCAAATCTGTCCCCCTCCCCTGTAACACCCCTCTTCCAAACTTTACCATGGTCTTTGTCTAGCAGGTGTTACTTTGAGTTATTGACACTCCTCACTTCACCCAACAAAGTGAGTTGTGAGTGCAAAGTGTGCTGAAAGTCAATTGGCAAATACAGTAGCTGATGGATGTTCAGGTAAAAGTACACACACAAATAATAGTGGATGCCACCAGGTACTCTTAAATGAAAGTCACCGTCATACGCATCTCACACTGTCACGCTTAAGGTGTGCTCAGACGATGTCATATTTACCGAATGATTAACCATAACCATTGACAAAAATGTAGCTGTGAACATGACGCTTTTTCTTTGGCAATGCCGGTTGGTTGCAGAATTTCGCAAAAATATATTTTTATCGCGAAATATTCAAGTTGGATGGTTTGGCCTTCGATTCTTTCGGAGGTAATACTTAGGGGTAGCACTTTTTTTTCAAGCTTTCACTTGGGGCCTCTGTCTCCTGTTCGCTTCTATCGTCAGGACCGAAGTTATAAAAAAAACTCAACATCTTGAAGTATCGGTCTGCAGTGACCCAACAATAAGGCCTGCCTATGCACCTCGATGGAATGCACACCACATTGTGACGCGAAATGGATGCAATTCCGTCTCATGGACTATCAGTGGGTTAGAAACACTCCATATTCGACAATTTTGATGAGATTGAAATGTGCCTCGTCAGACATAAAGTCGCAGTTTAGGACTTCTGGCAAAATTGCAAGCGAATTGGCAAGACTGCTGGATTCAGTTTGTTTGTCATTTGAATCTTATAGGAAAATAGGTTCAAATCTTTGTGCATAATAGTCTGTAGTGTCTGTCTGCTGATACCTATTTGAGCAGATAATCATCTTGTCGAAACTCTGGGACTGGTTTAAATAGTCATCCGAACTGAAGGGTTTCGATGTCCCATGCGTGGCAAAATTGTTAGCCTCTTTATTGTCCATCTGCTCGGTGGAGTGCCACCAGTGGCGAAGCAAGATCGTTAAATGTGGGGGGTGATGAGCCTTAAAATGCCGACTGCATGAATAGTAATTGGGTAAAAGTGTTTAGTTAATATCCGAGATTTCCCGACTGCTGCATGTTTCGGGGGGTGTCACATCCCCCACACCCCCCTCGATACGCCCCGGAGTGACACCTATACGTGAGCCTATATTCTCATTGTACCAATTTAACGGACTCTATTTCATGATAACGTCGGACAATCCAAATTCTTGTCTCAGTGTCCCATCAATTCGTTTTCATTCGTCGGCTTAAGAAGAGCTGGCATTCGCGAGGTTAAAATACAACCGGATACTCCCCTAACTCTTTAATCCAATCTCTCCTCTTGGACATCAAGACCAGCAATATTCTGCTATTATACTAAAGCAGAATGGGGTACTTTCCAAAGATATGGGAATTCTCATTTATCACGATGATCCTAGTGGCAAACACAAGGTGAAGTGATGCGAACATAAGAACTCTCCTTCTCAAAATTCCTGATCCCACCTGCACGTGGTGACCCTGCCAAGCCCAGCAACTATACTGAACCATAACTCTTTTCTAAGTTCTGGTATTTGGTTATATTGAATCGGATGAAAATATTGATCAATAACATACTTGTACGACTGCATTAAAGAGTATCCGACGATGTCCTATTTACTGAATGACTAACCATTGATTAAAATGTATTTGAAGGTATAGCAAAGCATCTAAGTTCAAGACTAGAAGTTCAGTTCTAGAAGCCTTTACTATTAGATATTATAAGCACTTTTATGAAATTATGTTAAAACGAAAATTGGAAAAATTTTTATAGAGGTCTAAAAATTATCAAAAAATTTATTAAAAAGAAATAACTTAAAATCTATTTTGCGAATTAAAAAATAGTGTTATATTTTTAAAAACAATTTTTTTAAATATAATAAAACATAAAAAATATGATATCATAATCTTGTAATCGCAAACTGCAGCTCGTGTAAACATTTCCTCCATTAGCGTTGAAATTTGACTCACTAATCTCCAGCAGCGAGAGTTAAGCCTTAGCTAAACTCTTGGCCAAAGTCTAAGCCAGTTTTCCGAAACTGTGCAAATGACCGCGTACAGGATATGCTCCATGGTGTGGCTGTTTGAATGGCTTGTTGGACCAAGGGTAAACAGTGGCCCGGGAGGGAGCTGAGCTGTCATTGACACTGCGGCAAACTGAAGAGTCTTTAGTTGTTTGCTGGCTGCACTCTTTGAATAAAGTATTTGCATGAAAGTGTTGAAAATAGTTAATTAAAGTGTTATGAATGTGTGAAAATGCAATGAAAAGCGCTTATGAATAGCAGCAGAAGCTCCAACACCAGCAGCAGCTACAACAACTACAACAACAATGCCAAACAAGTGCGGTGTGAAAACGCTTTTCCAGATCAGCAAAGGCGGCGGCGGAGGAGTTGGAGAAGGAGGAGCAAAGCTAACTCAGTGAAAGCGAATTTCATACATAAAAATGCACCAAAAACGACAAAAGCAATATCACCAACAATAACAACTCCGGAGACAACACCCCGAACCTCATCTCCTGGCCTACAGCTGACTTTATTGATACAAATTGTGGATTGCAGTGTTGCCGTTAAGGTTGGTTTTTTTTTTCTAATACCCTGCACCCAAAGGGTACAAGAAGTATATTGAGTTGGTCGGGTCTTCATATTTTCAGGATTTCTTGCTGCTCACAGATTATATATATATAATTCCCTGTTAGACCCCTTGGAGGAGGGGCATAGGGGATCTCTATTCATAACTGTTCGAACAGAACAGGGACCTACAGTTTATAGCCGAATCCGAACGGCTGTGTCTTTAATTAATAGAGACTTTCATGGCAAATAGCGTCTTTGAGCTAGCGATGCCAGTGCTAGGCAAATGCACCAGTGCTACTGCGGGGAATCGAACCACCGACCTTCGGTTTTAGAGGCGAGTACGCTACCACTTAAGCCACCGACGGCCACAGATTAAAGGAACTTAAAAATTTTTAAAAATGATTTCAAGCGGCTTACGAAAAATAAACCAAAAACTTAAGCTTTTATCTCAACGCTAAAAAAAAAATGGCGGACGTAAAGTCGGGCGCGGACGACTTTAGGATACCCTGTACCACTAGCTTGTAATAAAGTCCGATTTCTTCACAAAAAACCAAAAACAGAAGAATTTTTAAGCAAAAATTTTTTTTTTGACCGATCGTTCCTATGGGAGCTATATGATATAGTCAACCGATTTCAATAAAATTTGACACGGTGCTTAAATACCTTAAAAAAGATATGAACGCCAAAGTTATTTCAAATATCTTTACAAACAAACAAATCACATCGAATTTTGTATAAAAAACGTGTTTTTGGACCGATTGGTCCTATGGGAGCTATATGATCTAGTCAAACGATTTGGATTAAATTTGGTACAGTGCTTAGGAACTATGAAATACTCACGAATGTCAAATTTGGTCCCAATATCTTAACAAACAAACGAAACACAACAAATTTTGTTAAAAAATCGATGTTTTGGAAGATCGGACCTATGGGAGCTATATGATATAGTCCACCGATTTTGTTCAAATTTGGCACATTGCTTAAGTGGTCTAAAAAATTTCCAAACGCCAAATCTGGTTAGGATATCTTTATTAAAAAACGAAATATAGCCAATTTTTCTTTAAAAAAGTTATTTTGGCCGATCGGTTCTATGGGAGCTATATGATATAGTCAACCGATTTTGATCAAATTTGGTACAGTGATTGGGAACTATAAAAAACTTTCGATTGCCAAATTTCGTTACGATATCTTCATAAACAAACGAATTATTCATCTAAAACGCTTTTTTTTTTTCGAGGTCGTCTCAAACACCCCCATGGGAGCTATATAATTTATCCCCGATATCAAAAAAATAAAATAAACTTGCCTCCTATGGAATAATATGGGATCTAATGTGAAAGTTTGGTAACTCTAGCTCTTACCATCTCTGAGATCTAGGCGTTCACACGGACGGACGGACGGACAGACGGACGGACAGACGGACAGACGGACAGACGGACAGACGGACATGGGTATATCGACTTCTCTATTCACCCTGATCATATTTTAGGTAACTTTGGGGTGTCTCCGACGTCTCCTTCTATATGTTACATACATTTTCGGCTTGCACAAACTTAATATACCCTTGGACCATACGGTACAGGGTATAAAAAACACCTCTCACTAACAAATAATTTTCTTTTTTAATATTTATTTCAAATTAGTTATTACTTATAAAAGTTACTAATATTTTTTATTATTTCAAGTTACTACCTGCTTTTAACTAAATGCAATAATATTAACAATAAAATAGGCAAATAAAAAGTTTATACAATAATAAATATTTTACCTGTTATTGAGGCTGCAAAATAGATTTTCGTATTTCAAATTTTAAGTATAGTAACCAGCTTATAATAGTATTCAACCAGGTCATTGACGTTATTGCAATTGTCTTTGAAATATTTTTGGGAAATGGATTTAAACATATTCAAAAAAGCAAATGAAAGACTTTTTTGAACTTGTGTCTTTCAGCGTTGCATTCTCAACACTTTATTTCAAGAAGGGTTACCTGTAAAAAATTATGTATTATATAAGTAACTTTTTTAAAGGATTTACTACTACAACTACGAATCCTGCACTCCTAAGTGGAGCATCGAGCCTCAAAAATGCATCGTGTTGTTGTAATAACGTAAAATTAGCACTTCCAAATCCTCTGTGCTGGCTGCCGTTTTGGGAAATTGACCAATAATTGTTGGGCACCCATTGGAGACATGTTTCCATTACTATTTTATTCCAAGTTATTCTGACATCTTTTATGAGAGTTAATGAGTGATGGGTTCCAAGATACTATAGTTAGAAGCCGTCCCTGATATGGGGAAACAGACGCTTACCTGATGGCAATTTGGCTGCCAAAAAGGCATCAGGGTTTGTTGTAGATTGCTCTTAGCTTCAGGACTCTACCTCGGCCTACCGGCATGGGTGGCCCTTCCGCCGGCATTGCTGTTGGATTCATCACCCCTAATGACCCCCTCACCACGACAAGGTGGCAATCCCCGAGAGGGTAAACAATTTATAGAGCACTTAAAATTTTATTTGCAAAATATTAATATTTGTTTTAATATTTGTGTTAATATAGTTTTCATCATTACTTTAAAAAGTCGTAAAATGAAAATTTCAAATCGAACATTCACATTAAGTTTGAACTTATGGAGGTGCTGCCATCACTTAAATAAGCATAACTCCCTTAATTACAGGAGTTACAGATTTTTTATTTTATTTTTTTGTAAATTCTTTCATCGATAACTCTACTTATCGAGTTAAATCAAAATTTGGCAATAAAAATCTACGTGGGCTAGTAGCTTTATCCAGGGCCGTAAAGAGAATATCCGGGACGCGGGGGAAATCTCGGATCCGGTCGCCTATCAATTTTTCTTAATTTATGAAAATACGTATAATTGTTGAAAAGTGTGAGATCAACATAAAAAAATTATAGAAAAGATTTCCGAGAGAATCTCGGAGCTCTGGTAGATTGATAATTTACTATATTTTTTTTAAGCAAAAAATCTCCCGAATGACTCTCGAGTCAGGGCCCCTACAAGAGCGCCGGGCCCGAGGAAAAAGTTCCCGATTCCCCCCCTCTCGGCTGGCATATAATATATGTAAAAATCATATAGCTCGAAGAGGTTGACTTAAAAACTTCTCCGTAAATGAAATTTTATAAAGTAAATAAAGAAAGTATTGTAATACAGTAGAGCATTTTTTTTAGTATAAAAATGCTCCTAAAAATTTTTTAATGGCTAGCTTTTAGCAAATCTTAAAAATTATAAAATAACGCAAATAACTAGTTAAACTAAAAAATTAAATTAAAAATTTAAAAAACCCCGAACTTAAGTAATTTTAATTTAAAAAGTAAAAAATAATAAAAGAAACTTAATGTTAAAGTACCTAAGAATCTATTAATAATTCTAAAAAAATGCGTCGCGTTGGGGGACACGCGAGGGCAGACGTCGTTGACGGTCATATCTTACATGCAAATTTTTGAAGTAATTCTATGAAAGTTTTTGAAGTATTTTCTTAATTTTGTTTTTAAGTTAATCTTTGTTGCTTAATTAGACTATTTCTATTTAAATTGTTAGTTTAGGAGCGGTCCCCCAACGCGACGTATTTTTTAGAATTATTAATAGATTCTTAGGTACTTTAACATTAAGTTTCTTTTATTATTTTTTACTTTTAAATTAAAATTACTTAAGTTCGAGTTTTTTAAATTTTAATTTAATTTTTATTTCATACTTTTTATAGGTAGGGTAGGTTAAGTTAGACTTTAGTATATTATAATATACTTACTATAATTTAGATTCTTGTTAAGGTATAGATCAATTTAAGGTCAAGCTCGATTGCTTTTTTTACTTATTTCGTCGATATTTTTTATTTCAGTGTGATTTCATTTGAGACCCCATCGAGTATATTTGCAGACATTCGGTTAATCTCCCCACTTTCACTCCACACAACTTTTAAACGGCTTAACCGATTTTCATCAAACATGTCTAGGAACACTCGCACATAAGTCACCTTTAATACAAAAAAAACTAAATTGAAATCACTGCATGCGTTCGGGAGCTACGATGCCATAGACAGACAGACAAACAAACAGACAGACAGACAGACACGTCAAACTTATAACACCCCTCTTTTTGCGTCGGGGGTTAAAAAGGAGACTTACAAAAATAAAATATAATATAAATTTTTTATTTTCAGGTTTAAACAAGGCTTCTTTAAATTAGCAAGAAGTTAAAAATATTTAACGAGAACTTTTATTTGAATAATTTTGTTGTATATTGTTTATCGATTAAAACCAAAAAGAATAGTTATAATTTTTGTCTTTAAATATATTTTTTTTCCTGTACCGTTTAGTATGGAATCGTCGGAGACCCCAAAAAGTTACCTAAAGTATGACCAGGGTGACTAGAGCAGTCGATGTCCGTCTGTCCGTTTGAACGCCTAGATCTCAGAGATGGTAAAAGCCAAAGTAACGAAACTTTCACATTAGATCCAATATTATTCCATAGAAGACAAGTTTATTTTATTTTTTTGATATCGGGCTTAAATTAATAGCTCCCATAGGGGTGTTTCAGACGACCTCGAAAAAAAAAGATGGATAATTCGTTTGTTTATGAAGATATCGTAACCAATTTTGGCATTCCAAATTTTTTTTTATAGTTTGTCGAGTTTGATCAATATTGGCTGGCTCTATCATATAGTTTCCATAGGAACAACCGGCCAAAAAAATATAGTTGCTTAAAAATTCTTCTGTGTTTGGTTTTTTATAAAGGAACCTAGTTTGGCAATCAAATGTCATTGATGTTTTTAAGCAATATACCGGATTTTATTGCATGGTAGTGGTACAGGGTATCCCAAAGTCGTCCGCTCCTGACTTTACGTACGCCATTTTTATACATATAGAAGGATTCTTTCGTGTTCTTCCACATTATCTGAACCATTATTAAAAATGTGTGTACACACTGGCACATACTGGCACCTAATGCAACACAATTTGTGCAGAAGTGCCCTACTTTTCGTAGTCAATGCGTTTCAATGTAGCAAATATTCAAATTTTTGTAGTATAAGTTATTGTTACTAAATAAATATTTATTATAAATCTTTATGTGAAATAAATTCACAACCTTCTAAAATAGTAATGTGGACGTGAAATTACGAAACTCTCATCTGCATCTAAGGTAGGTTTCGCAACTGTCCTTGCACCAGATCAACTTTTGTTACAGCCTAAGTTCTTAACTTGTTACAATAGCAGAATAATCAAATACATATAATAAATAATCAAAAGCAATTAACTGCAGATATTCTGTGGGAATTCTGGTGTAAAGTGTATTTTAAATTCGTATAGAGCGTGTGTTGACCAACTTCTTGACTGCAGTGGCACGCATTGCGTGATACCCTTGCCATGCAGATGCTCCATTCGAATCTTGAATTATTTGACATTTAATTAACTTTTTTTTTTTGTGCAGAAATTGAAAATGAGAAACGGCACTTTCACTGCGATATGGGAGAGACGGAGAGAGAGAGAGACAGAGTAAGAGAGCGCGCGCGGAGGGCAAACAGGGGCACGAAGCCTTGAAGCGAACTTGCCCCATGCTGCTGCCGTGCCCCTGAAGCCTCAACTGCCCCGCTCTGTATTATGCGGTGCTGCGTAATTGAATGATTGGCTCAGAGTCAAAGTTTAGCTTGTTCTTTTGTTGTGAGAGCGCGTGTGTGTGTGAGTGTGTGTGAGTATCTGTGTGTGCAACAGGTTTGTGTGTGTGTTGTGTTGTTGTATTGTTGGTTGGCTTTGCCTCATTTGCTTTTCAAATGAAAATTAAAAGTAAAATTCATAACAGTTCAACTAGTTTAAGCGTGTCTGGCCATAAACTTGCACACACACACACTGTTACAGATGCAGATACACACACACACACACACAGCTACAGAGGCAGACGCAGTACATATTTTATTTTTATATATATGTATTATTTTTGTTGCTGTGATTGTTTTTGTTGTTGTTGTTGACTGCATGCAGTCGGCAAAAAAAGAAAGTTCAACATTAATTTTCCTTTTTCGTAAAACATTCACTGACGTCAGCGTCAGCGTCGTCGTCGCAGCAGCAACTTTGCAACATTCAAAAACTAAGCTAACAAACTGCATGAATGAATGTTGACTGACTGACTAAGTGATCAAATGAACAAATGACTAACTGACAATGTTAATATAATCAAGTCAACAGCCAAAGGAGTCGGTGCAAGCAAGCAAGCACTTGTGTGGGCGTCATCTTGTCATCAACAACATCATCAACATCATCATGATCATCAGCGTCATAATCAGCAAGCTGCGTGTCTTTTGAATGTGGGCGCAGTTGCTCGCATAATGCAGACACTAATTAGAAGAGCAGCGACGTTCGAAGAAACCTTGGGAACCCTTCAGGCAAATTAGCATGTTGACTGTTGTAATCGTTTAGTTTTGGCCAACAACGAGTTGACAACAAACTTGGAACCTGATATACCAAATTTTGAATGCACGAATCATCACAGCAACACTTTCACTTTCTGGACCAAAAATCTACAAATCCTAGGTTGAGTTCAAACTCAACCCATGTGACGCACGTTAATATTATCTAATTTGACAAACATCGTAAAAAAAAAGCGTTAAAGCTGTATCTTTGACGCTTGCAAAATGCAATCTTGTAGACCACGTTAAGAGACCTGGCACGAACGGATGTGGCTTAGATACATTTTTCAACTTTTTTTTTTCATCTGTGTTTATGTTTTCTTTTACTAGCAGCTATTATTCAATAATTTATTGGAGTTTAGTGTTTGTTTTTTTTTTTCTTCTTTTTTTTATATATATATATATAGTAGCTTGGGTTTTTTTTATATAATTTGTGTAGCTGCTGTTGATTAAATTAAATATTGAATAATTGATTGAACACGCTTTGTAGCCCGTCTCTGGCGTTGCCAAGTGTAAACAAATGATGGCGCAACAAAGTCAAGCATTAAGTTTTTTTTTTTTTTTATTATACTATATTTTTAAAGCTTATATAATAGCCATATTTGATGAAAAACTTTTTTATGGCTAAACGACTGCAGTCATTTGTTTAAGTTTTAACGCAATTCACACGCCAAAAAAAATGTACCCAGGCTAAGTACGGCTACATACCAACTAAACGAACCGCTTTCTTTTGAAAGAGAAAGGGTTTTTCTGCTCGCTTTTGAGAAACTTGCAAAATTGCAGTTCATTTTTGGTCTTGGGTTTGGTTTTATGACCGCCGCACGTGTGCCCAGCCCTTTCGCTTTTTTGTGAGGATAACGAAAGACAGCGACAGCTTCCGCCTTAACCGGTCCATCATGGTCCATGGTCCAAGCAAAAACGACTTTCACGCAAAAGGGCGTCGCGTTTTGGTGGCTCTTTCCTGGTAATGCAACCTGGTTTCACCCTACGCTGATGCAGCACAGCCGATAAGTTGTGCCGCAGGCGTAGGCGGTCTGGAAGACGACTCTCTTTAAAGTGAAATTTTGATTATAGTGACAGTCGTAATGATGTTGCCGGCCTGCTGTTAATGTTGATACAGGTTTGGGAACTGAAATTGTTTATTGCAGTCAAAAAAAATGCTACAAACAAAAGAAAAACTGTAATAAACAACGCTGTTAATTAAATTAAGCTAAAAGGCGCATAACCAACTGGTTCGGTTCACTACACAAGAAAACTAACTAAACGCTATCAAAGTATCTACAGTCAGTATAGAAATTATTCGCACACTCTTAATTTTTAGGTAGAATGCGCTCCGACTTTGTACAAAGGCCCGACGAGAAAGTGGGGGATCGGGAACTTTTTCCCCCGCGTACGGAGCTCTCGTAGGGGCCTGGTCTCGAGAGTCATTCAGGAAGTGTTTTACTTAAAAAAAATATAGTAAATTATCATTCTACCAATGCTCCGTAACATACTTTGGTATGACAATGATAGATCATAATATGGTGCCACAAAAGTGTATGTTATAGAGCTCCAATTAAGATATTTTATATGTAACTCATTGATTAGGGGACGGACGCTATAGGGCCTGTCCCATATAGTGCGCACCTTAGCTTTTTTGCCTATATAAAATAGAGTATTATGCTTTTTCGTAATTTAAAATTGTTTCGAAAACTAGACACGATTCTTTACGATTATTTTCGATCGATGTAAAGAATAACTATGTTGCGTAGCAGTCGGAGAGTTTTATGAAAAGCATTATTACGATTTTATCAAATCATCAATTCTTTCAGAAATCCTTTACATACTTTTTTTATGTTGATCTCACCCTTTTCAACAGTTATACGTATTTTTCATGAATTAAGAAAAATTGATAGGGGCTCACATCCGAGATTTGCCCCGGGGCCCGGATAGTCTCTCTACGGCCCTGTATATAGGAGATAAATTAATGGTTTCGTCATAAGTTCTTTTAATATCTTTTTAAAAATCCATCTGAAAAGACCGGTTTGGCAAAGATTTAACCGAAGAGTTCTATCAGCAGCTGGTTCAGGATGTTTCAAAAGGGGTCTCCATTTAAGTATCGCAAAAGCTTTTTTTAATTTTATTTAAGTATCGTAAAAGCTTTTACAGATATTTCAGTCATAATGATGGGAAAAATCCTTATGCGCTCTCAACATAAAAACTTTACAATTTATTAAAAAAAAAAATGTTTGGTAAAACGTTTGTTTCGAAGCACATTTTGTCCGTTTAAAAAATTTTGGAATATACGATTTAGAAGCCAATTAGTTAAAGAATTCTCAACAGCTCCTTTACCTCTTTGAAAAATTTGTATGTCGGTCTAATTTCAAGATCTACGAGGGTATTTCAGATTCTTAGAAAATCATTTCAAAATTCCAGCTGTTAAAATGTTTTCTAAAAGATTTTCAACTTTTTAAGAGATATTGCTTTCATAAATCTGATTTTACGTTCTAGTGTTAAAGTTACAATCTGCCCAACAAAGACTATATAAACTTTGTATGAAAGTGCCCTGTTTGAACATGAGTATCCAAATGATTTTTGTATTATAATAAAATATTTAAAAGGTCACTTTTTAAGTGCAAAATTATTATTATTAAGCTTTTCCGATATATAACCAGAACATCGGCCTTGAAAAGGTCAGTGCGGAATCGTCAGATAGATAGACTAGAGCATTTAAATAGGAACTGTTTCCGCTGCTCTGTAAGTCTGTTATTCTAGCAGATTATCTTTATATATAAAGAAACTTATGTTTTACGTGTTACGAATGTTCTCATAAACGCGTCGATGAATTTCAAATCTGATATTTGCGTGCATTGGAAGCTGTCAATATGAAGGTTTTAAGCGATTACGATGTGTTTGTATGTATGTATTGGATCGTAGAGAATCTTACGATGTTTATTCACTTTTAAAGTATTCAAAAAGTTTGGGAAGGACAACGTCTGCCGGGCTCACTAGTACAAAATAAAAAAGCGAATCACCTTTCCTATACTCTTGTTTTAGAAAACTTATTTAAATAATCGACACTGCGGAACTTCAGAACTATACAATATTCCTTCATAAATTCCTTTATAAATATTCTTTTAAACAATATTTAGTGCTGATCTTCCGTTGGTAAGAGTTACTTAATTAGCCTTCAACTGTAGAGCATTCAAACTAAAATTTAAACATGCACGAATACAATTTGCGCCGACTGTCTGCACATGTGCTTGTAATTGTGTATGTAGTTGACAGCATTGAAAAAACTTTCTTCTTTTGCTTTCAATGGTATTTCGGTCAAAAACCTCATAAGGAATAATAATTCGCTTCAGTTCCAAAAAGTTACATCCCGCCTAAACATTGGAGCATTGAGCGCCATCCAATCCAATTGATAAAACGGTATTTCCGCCTATAAAAACTGCATCTAAAAAAAAACAACTAAACTTCAACACTCTTCAAAAATCAAACTGTTTCTTTGTTTTCAGTTTGTTGCGCTTCAATTTGAAATTGGTTTTCGGTTTCGGTTTGCTACCAACCAATCCATCCATTGTGGGTAACTGGAGCATGGTCAACTCTCAACGGTAGCGCTCGACGTCTCTGCCCCCCAATTGACGTTATGTGTGATGGGGGCAATTAAAAATTTTAATTAATGCTTTTGCCTCTGGGGGGGTTGTGACTACTCCGACGTTTTGCTACTTAATTATGAGTTGTTGTGGGCAGCGCTGTAGCCGAATGTGTCCAGCTGAGTTATCATAATTATCATTTAATGCCAACTCAGTTGGCTAGTTGGCTAACAAAGGTATATAATAAAATGCTTAATAACGTTTAAACTGGTGCAAGTTGAGCGCTCCATATTGAACAATATGTTCTAAATTGTTGCAAAAAGGTGATTTTGTATTCCGGTGGAACGGTGTAAGGAGGGTATTTGCATCTAAATCCTGCACGTGACGTGACGACTCATTATTGAAGCTGGTTCAAAATGTTGGCTCAATTACACAACCTCCACGTGGGGTCGTCTGTTACGCTCATGTAAATGGTCAAGTCTTTTGTTGCCTTTAATGAGAATTTTGTGCAATGTTTATGTTTAGGAACACAACAAACAGTTTAAAGAACTATGATTTAAAGATGAACATATAGGGTTAGTTAAGGTTAGAGCGGCAGTTGGGACTGACGCCCCAACTCACATAGGCCAAAGATAGGCCCGTTTCGATACCGATACAGTGAGCTATTTCACCACTCTTCGCCGCTTGAAAAGTCCCTTATAAAAGATGAGGAAGCCATCCGGCAGCCTTAATAAACCTTAAAAGCCATTTTGGACTCTGTTCAGAGAGCTGAAATAAATCATCAAGAAAGTGTTACTTTAGGAACCTAAATCTTTTACTGCCCAGCCCAGGGCAATGACAGAAAAAGTGTTCCACTGTCTTCAGCTCCTCCTCATCGCCTCAGCTTCTACTGAAGTCATGGTGGGGAGCATTCAACCTGGATGCTAGGTTTCCCACTAGACAGTGTCCCGTGGGCTCTGTTCAGACAGCAAAGTTCTTTTGTTCTTTTATTGCAGTATGTCGGCCAAGTTTGCCGCGAGATCCTACAAGTGTTCGATATCCGATTCCACATTATATTTGCACAGAGTGCGAACAAATTTGGAATTCTCAGTTTTCAGCTGGCCATGGGTATACCCAGGCCCTCCTTGTCTTACAGGAGGATGCAGGTAGTGCCTTGTCCAGCAAGTTCATCCATCCCATATGAAATGAATTGAAAACGGCTCAGCCATCTCCCCAGAGACAAGCGGCAGTTATTCAGTGACTTCTTACACGAAGTCATCGAAACCAGGGACTTAGCCGCTTGGCTGTCCGATTAGATACAAATATTCTTATTTCTAACTTGTAGGTTTGTTATTAAAGCCTCTTGGTTTGCAGTGACCTCTGCCTGAGAGACACTGCAGTGGTCCGGGAGTCGGAAAGCAGTTCTAACGCTGAAATCCTCAACATAGACATCTCCGCCTACACGGTCGTCCAGCTTGTAACCGTGCGTGCATATCTTTATCGAGCCTGCTGGGCCTGGTACACCTGTATTCCACTCCTCTCTGGTTGGAATATAGGCTCTGAATTTGACATGAAATGTTCCTCCGGTATGCAGTAGTCTGTGCTTTTGGGAATAAGTGGGTTCGCCTTAAGAATCTTTGCATGACCGAAATCTTGGTCATTCCAATTTTTCGCCTATCTCATGCGTTAAGCTGATAGAGTGGCTTTTTGTTTCCCCACATTGTTCAGTGGTAGGAGGTTTGGAATAACATCTAATACTTCTTTTGGGGTGGAGCGAATAGCACCATTAATGGTAAGTTCGGCGCTTCGCTGCACCCTTCTTAACTTTTTGAGGTTGGTCCCTTTATCTAACGGAGGCCACCATATCGAGACTCCATACACCAGAATAGATCCGACAATGGCAGTGTATAGCCAGTGAAATGTAGGGTTAATGTACTATAAATAGTTAAATTCGATGCTTTCGCTATACTTTAGTAACACGTGCAATCTGATTTAAGATTTGCGACTAAAATTACTGTATCTTTATTGTCAGCAGCAGGAAATTAATATTGAGCCTCGTAAGCACATAAAGCGTGAAGCTGTTGGAGCTTTTAAAATCTCTTCTTTCTTCGACCTTGCACCTTAACCTCAGACTGGAAACCGTCTCCAAATTAACCTCTATATGAACTGCTAGAAAGACTGGCTTTTAAGGCATTAAAACAGATTAGCTAAAAGAATTCCGGGAGAACATTCCATTAGAACACCAAAAAAGAGAGCTTTCAAAACCTCATCAACCAAATAACGTTATTCAATGAAATCTCTCAAGCCAAACTATCATGAAGGCGACGAAATCCGGTCATTAGGTACATAATCTACCACATATGTTTCCAGGCACCTAAGCTGGAATGGCCTTCAATATTGGACAAAGCTGGGATTTTGAGAAATGATCTTTATTTTTGATTATTTGTATAATAAATATACAAAAAATCAGTTTCGTTAATCTTTAAATTACTCTGATTAACGAAAATCGCCAGAAATGTTGAAGTTGGAAGTTATTAACCTCACTTGAAGGGTCACGTTAACGAAGTCGCAGATCTTATAAAGTTCGTTCCGACGAATGTGGAAGTGCATTAAATGTTATTATCTCCTATTTTAAGCACCATAATATTATGAACGTCTTGTACAGTACATAGTATAAGCGTCTCGGGAGAGTGGTTTCTTCTCTTAAATGGAATGAAAACAAAAAATTGTTTCTTAAGAAGTTACTCCGGTCATTATTGATAAATTTGGATCCTTCGCTAGATACTCAAACTTTAGGAAGTTACAAATAAATATCGTACGGAATGGTTCTTTTGTACTCTGATGCAGCTGCAGGTTTTAATCAGTTTTTACTCCAAATGACGGAGCAGTTAAGAAATAAAGTTTTGATTGTGTCGATCCGTAATTCTTAGAGGTACTTAATTTAAAACATTAACATTATTCATTTATTTGGAAGACCAGAGCCAAGCTCCATCCGGAATTCTTAGAGGTACTTAGTTTAAAATATTAACATTATTCTTTAATGCGGAAGACCAGAGCCAAGCTTAACCTGGACCAACGATATTGATTATCCACAGATAATTGCTCAGAACAACATGGCAGATAAGGTGATCGAAGCAAGTCGTGCGAAGTTACTTATGGAGAGGAACTCTTCTATGATGTCAGGTACAATACTTAACGCTAAGAAGAAATATATATTTTGATATAAATTACGTATGATAAACTAAAATCCTTGAAATGGGCCATTCTTTATTTACTTACGGGATATTAGATTTCTATGGAAAAACTTACAATACATTCTTGCTGAGTTTGAAGCGGTAGCCAAAAAAAATCTTTTATTCTTCATTGAACATAGAATTTTAATATTGGATAGAACCCGTCCAGATAATCTAGTTTGCTTCAGGAAGCAGACTAGCTAGCCTGGTACAATAGATCCCAGAGAGGAGTTATTACTTTAATTGAACAAGTTCTAGAAATTCTTATAAATAAATACTACAAAAAAGAGGAAACTATCAGTTCGGCTCTATTGCTAAATATCTTTCTCGTAAGCCTGATAACATTTTTCTTTTTTTTCTTTATTTTAACCTTTAAAATTCTCTTGTAAAAAAACTTGAACGTGATTTTAAAAATCCCATTAGTGGATTTCCAAAGCTCTTAAGAGAACATCGCTTAGCCGTACTTCAAACGCAAAGGTATGTAAATTAGCAATCTGGCCAAGATCTTCAAGCTCTTACAATGGTACACGTACGATTTTATTTGCCAAATGAAAGTACAGTGTTTACTCAAATCACAGATTCCCAGCTCCGAAAAGCTGATCCAAGTGCAGTGCAAAACAAGTGTCAATGTCCAGTACATGGCTCAAAGTGACCGAGAGTTGCACTTGATGGGCTTTCGTCACGATTGCGCGGCTTATGTTGATGTACATCATTATGAAGTTGATGCTCTTACTTAGATGATGATGATGGAGATGCTGGAAGCTGATCATGACTGAAGCTGATGTTGGACATGCCGGCAATGGCTAAGTGAAGTGCACACGCTTTTTGACAGGAGCGCGCGAAAAGCAACCAACTTCAGTGAAAGTTTTTTTTGCGGCCGGCTGTGCAAAATACAAATAAAAGATACAAGATACAAGATACAAATAGCGGCACAGGCAAATAGCTAAATAGTCGAATACTCGAATAGTTAAACATTTAAACATGTGTAAAATAATAAACAAAAAAACAAAATGAACGAATCGAACTTGGAGGGAGCAGCCAAGCCGTCGCACCATAAAAGGCGCTATGGGTTCACCTCATTGGATTCCAAACTGAAGCCACCCATTTGAGTTGGCATTGGTCGTAAATATTGTTTACCTGTTATTGTTATTGGTAATACTTGTTGTTGTTTTGGTTGTTGTTACCTGCAGCTGGTTATGCGTAATTAGTATGCAGCGAAATGTTTGGAAAATATTTAACCTATGCATATTGACGCTGCCGGGCATTTGGCCAAGTGGGAACCAATGCGGGTCCATTGATGTGTTTATTGTGCGCTGTAGTTGTGAGCTTGAAGAAGACCCAAGACCCAAGCAGCCAGCACCATATGCAAAGTGTCAGGATTTTTCACGCTTGACCTTTGATTGCTTTTTACAGTGCCAGTTGTCACTAAATCATTGTCACCATATGTCAAACTTAAGGAAAGATACTTATTTCCAAATGCAGCTGTGTGTGATTACCAGGGTATGTCATCAACTACATCTGCTTTAAGGATCTAGTTGCCTCACAAAATAGAACGCGAAATTGAACTAGGGATACGGATGTCTTTGGATTTTAAACTTACTTATGGCTTGGCCATATTACTTACGTTACTGTAAAAACTAGTACGAAAACATGAAAATGAAATGATTAATGAGGGCTCGAGATCTGGCGGAAAGAAAATGGGATATGGTTTTTGGTTGTCGCATTACCCGAGCAATCTGTCCGAGATATGATCCAAAGCGAATATCTGAACTACTGCGCCTCCACATAAACAGGGCTAGGATGGTGGTAGGCGATTTAACAGGGCACTGCATCATTGGCAATACGGCTGAGACGTTGCACCTTCCTCATCATGATTTCCGCCGCAGCTGCAGAGATGCGAAAGAGACAGAAAGCATTCAACACCTGCTATGTGACTGCCCAGCGCTTCTTAGAAGACGAACCCAGTTTCTAGGTAAATCATTCTTTGAGGATCTGGGTAGTCTAGCCTATGAGCTCATAGAGGGTCTGACTGCTTTCGTCGATTTCTCAAAATGGTTCTGCAACATGAGAGACTTATACGATTAGGGGTGCCCTACTGTTTTTGATCCTCCCTCTACAATCCCTCCCTTCCTTTAATTCCTTTTCTCCCCTTCTTTTAATTAGGCAACACAATTGCATTCATGGTCTCTGGGTGATCTTTGTCACTATCTGAGCTGCCTATACAACCGAACCTAACCTAAACTTGGACTTTGGTTCTGAGGGTTCCATTAGAACGATCCTGTATATTGAAAGAAAGATATTTTATTTTCAAAATTTTTGCCATAAATACTAGAGCGATAACTTTGCATTTCTAAAAACATCTCCTTCTTCACTCCTCTAATCCCTGCTGAACATTGGTGATTACCACATCACTTCTACAACGAACCCTGTTATGTGCTATTATTTTAGGTTCCGTCTTTTATTGCACTTACGCGCTTCTCGAACTACTTTTCGCAACCAAGTTTACTTTGGTCTATATCTAGTATGCTAAAATCCATCGAGTGGATTCCGTTCCACTTTTGGCTATAGCACTAACAATTTTAAACCCCTCCCCCATAGTTGTCATGTAGTCATTCCTAACACATTGAAAAACTTGGAATTTTATAGAACAAATAAGTCAAGAAAAAAGGTCCATTATTTCTGGAATCGAATATAATTGATTTTTATTTTCAAGACCCCCCTCCCTCTGAAGGGGTTAAGAAAAAATTGTTTCCTTTGTTTTTTTAAATGGATTTTATGAAAAAATTAAGTTGCATTTGGAGATGAACATTTTTGTTTGTAATTTTTTGACGGTTCCTGTTAGACAAATTTCGAATGTATCGCCATTTTTTGGATTATGAAATTATATTAATGTTTGAAAATCATATTTCACTTATGAGGCATTATCGAAATAGAAAGAATATCTTTAAGGGGTCCCGGTGGTCTAAATTTTTAAAAAATCGAATTTTTTTCCATATATTTCGAAAGTATAGACTTTTAAGAATATACTGTCAAATTTTTGGAAGGATATTTCCAGTATTTTCGATTCTGTAGCCGTATGGTAGCAAGGGTATATTAAGTTTGTGCAAGCCGAAAATGTATGTAACATATAGAAGGAGACGTCAGAGACACCCCAAAGTTACCTAAAATATGATCAGGGTGACTAGAGAAGTCGAATACCAAGACTATGCCCACTGTCCGTCTGTCCGTCTGTGTGAACGCCTAGATCTCAGAGATGGTAAGAGCTAGAGTTACCAGAACTTTCACATTAGATCCCATATTATTCCATAGGAGACAAGTTTATTTTATTTTTTTGATATCGGGGTTAAATTATATAGCTCCCATGGGGATGTTTGAGACGACCTCGACAAAAAAAAACGTTTTAGATGAATAATTCGTTTGTTTATGAAGATATCGTAACCAAATTTGGTATTCGACAAGTTTTTTATAGTTCCCAATCACTGTACCAAATTTGATCGAAATCAGGTTGACTATATCATATAGCTCCCATAGGACCGATCGGCCAAAATAACTTTTTTAAAGAAAAATTCGCTATATTTCGTTTTTAATAAAGATATCGTAACCAGATTTGGCGTTTGGAAATTTTTTAGACCACTTAAGCAATGTGCCAAATTTGAACAAAATCGGTTGACTATATCATATAGCTCCCATAGGTCCGATCTTCCAAAAAATCGATTTTTTAACCAAATTTGTTGTGTTTCGTTTGTTTGTTAAGATATTGGGACCAAATTTGACATTCGTGAGTATTTTATAGTTCCTAAGCAATGTACTAAATTTAATCCAAATCGTTTGACTAGATCTATAATAGCTCTCCAACTATTTGATGTTGTTATTTTATATAAGCACTGTGTCAAATTTCTATTGAAATCGGTTGACTATATCATATAGCTCCCATAGGAACGATCGGTCAAAAAAAAATTTTTTGCTTAAAAATTCTTCTGTTTTTGGTTTTTGTGAAGAAATCGGACTTTATTACAAGCTAGAATATGGTACAAGTTAGGAATATCTACCATATTTTTTTTAAATGTTCAGAAAATATGGTCTCAAACTATTAAATCGAAAATTTCAAAAGCAAATTTTTTTAAAATAGAATGGATAGAAAGAATAATTTTTTTATTTTAAATATGCCTAAGTATTCATTAAAAATGTGTTATTACAAATTATTAAGATTTACGTAAATTTTCATAAAATAAAAATAAAATCATCGGTTTTCATAGACTTTTATTATATTGATATACTTTATTTTATTTTCGGATATAAATCGAACTAAAATTTCTTATAAAGTCTTTTCTTTTAATTTAGAATTTGTAAAAGAAAATTTAGTTTTAAGTTTAATAAAGATTATACAACAGATTATAAATTGGTTATTTTTGAAACTTTTTTTATTTTTCTTTATTTATACTTTGTAAAATGATATTTAAACACTTTTTTAATTAGTATTAAAACATTTTTTTATTCAATTTTTAATAACAACTTAAAAAATTTATTATTAAAAAATTTGAAAGTTTTAGATGAATAATTCGTTTGTTTATGAAGATACCATAACCAAATTTGGCATTCGAAACATGTATTTAGTTCCCAAGCACTTATACCAAAGTTGATCAAAATCAGTTGACTATATCATATAGCTCATAGGACTGATCGGCCAAAATAACTTTTTATTCAAAATTCGCTATGTTTAATTTTTTAATTAAGATATCGTAACCAGATTGGGCATTCGAAGGTATTTTAGAGTATCCAAGCATTGAACCATTGGGCCGATCTTCCAAAAAATCGATTTTTGAACAAGATTTGTTGTGCTTCGTTTGCTTGTGAAGATATTGGAATTAAATTTGGCACTTGTAAGTTTTTTGACAGGTCTTAAGCATTGCACCAAATTTTATTCAAATCGGTAGACTATGTTATATCATTCATATAGCTCCCATAGGACCGATCGTTCCAAAAAATCGATTTTTATACAAAATTCGTTGTGTTTCGTTTGTTTGTAAAGATATTTGAACTAAATTCGGCATTCAGATCTTTTTTAAAGTATAAAGCACTGTGTCAAATTTGATCGAAATCGGATGACTATATCATATAGCTCCCATAGGAACGAATCGGTCAAAAAAAATGTTGGCTTAAAAATTCTTCTGTTTTTCGTTTTTATGAAGGAACCGGATTTTATTGCAAGCTTGTGGTACAGGGTATCCCAAAGTCGTCCGCGCTCGATCTTACGTACGCCATTTTTTATTTCCTATTTTATAAAATTTTTAATTATTATTTTGTACGTAAATATTTTATTTGAATATATTATTTTGAAATGTAAATAAAGTTTTGTATTTAGCGTATTATTTTCATTTTTATTTCTATATAGAATATACGCGTTATTTATATTTATTCCTTTTCAATATACTATTTTATATTTTATACGTATTTTTTCTAAATTACCATTAACATAAATGATAAAAAAAAATAAACTTTTCTAAAATATTTCCGATGAAATAACATGTTAGTGATTTTTTTTATATATTTTAAAATTAAAAAAATTATACATTAATTTATTAACCATTTTTTACAATATAATTATATACCATTTTATATACATTTTAAAATAATTATTTTTTTACTACAATCTACCTTGAGAAATAATAAAATAAAAGAAAAGAATACGATACATTTGTCATAAATGACAAAAATATTTTTTATAAATTTAAATAAACAAAAATTCTTGACAAATTAGTTATATTTTTTTAATAATTTTTAAGGAATCGATGTCCAAAAAATTTCAGCAGCACTTCAAAAAACAAAAATTTAAACAAAAAAATAAATTTAAAAATGTATGAATTTTAGATGCTGCCAAAGGCTTTAAATATTTTGGTCTACTTTTTGAATGACATTCAATATCATAAAATTGGTTACATTATTTGTTGAATACTTTTTTAAGCCTCTTATCGCAGACTTAAATTCAGATTTAAAGCTACATCGTGAAAACAACAACTTTTTTTGTAGCCCTGTTGGCAGGAAAGTAATACTATCGATTTAGAGATTAATGTTGCCTTGTAATCTTTTGAACTATAAGGTCAGTGTCAACACACACACACACACATGCACATAGGCACACATACACACATACGCACAGCTGGAAGGCAAAGGTCCAAAGTCCACACTTAATCATTGTCTAAGCAAACAAAAAGGCAAACTACTAAAATTACACATACGCAACGTTGACCTACAAATTGATTTCCTTCTAGAGAAAATCGCCTCAGGTCGCATTGATAATCATTGTCATAGGGCGCACTTCCTTTTTCATGTTCCCAGTCGACGCATCATTAATCCTTGTGCCTCACAAACAGATGATACCGAGAAGACGACGCCAAGCCAAAACAGCAGCCATATTTATAACTGTAGTAACTGTAAACCGGCGAGAAAGTGAAATTTTTTTTTTTCTTAAATCTTTCCGATTTATTTTGCGCCTCACCTACGGCGTTGACCAGGCGGCGCACACAGATACAAAAGTTGCACTAGTGTGAGTGTATCTGTATTGGCTGCTTTAAGATGTAACTCAATGAATATTATACATCACACGTGCTGAGGTGCTTACTATGTGTGTGTATCTGTGTGTGTGTGTATCTGTGTGTGTTTTTTTTTTCTTTATCAAAAAGCATAAATCGAGCTAAAAACGGATATGGCCAGCATTAAATAAACAGTCAGCAAAAGTCAAAGACTTTGAGATCGGCCAAAAGCGAGCAGAGGCTGACGCTGAGGCTGTGGCAGCAGCAGAGGCTGTGGCAGAGGCTCTGGCACTTTCTTTGCTAAGGCCACAACTCGTTTTGGCCGGCTGCAGCAATGTTGGCCATGGTAGAAATTCAAAATTGATTAAAAAAAAAATAATAAAACAGCTAGTCAGCAAATGCAACAACAACAAAAAGAGTCACAGATAAGCTGAATGAAAAAAAACAACGAAAAATACAAATGACAAGCATAAAAATAGCCAACTCCAAGGCCTGGCCTGGACTGGATACAAACAGACCAACACAGACCAACACACACACACAAACACACCTTGATCTTGGCGTTTTAATTAATTGTCTAGGAGCTTTGAGCCAACACCTGGCTCAATGGGCACGACGTCTTGACTGATGGCACTTGTAATCTCGGAACAACTACGTCTATTGGTCTATCGACAGCTACGCATCGCTCCAATTTGTACATTGATTGTTTTCCCATAGAGAAAGGCTTGACCTAGTTTGATGGCTACGGCTTAGAGCCCTACCCCTAAATGCCGGCATTTTGTTTTGTTGTACTACAACTAATAACTTCTAATTGAGATATTTAGTGCTCCAAATAACATGGGAACTTGTTTGAACTTTCATGCTGCTTAACGCGATTAGGCCAATCAGCGGCAAAACTGAGCATAAAATTGACTTTTAAGCCAGATAGTGTCTTGAGAGCAAGCCTGCGAAAGTCAGTCTAATATCATTATGAGACATAATAACAAAAGAAAAGACAGTCAGCCACGTTTGAAAGCCATAAGAAAAATAATCGTAAAAGTGAGAGTTTCCACTACATAATCAGTTTTTGGGTTTGGGCTTTGGTTAGGTTTTTTTTTTCAACTCAGCTTCAGCTTCTTTTACTATTTTTCTATTAAAAATTTACGTACACTTGAGTTGGAAACCTGCTTAAAGGCGTGCAACACGCCCACCAAAAAAAAAAAAAAAACATTGTGTAATCGTTAAGGTTGCTGCTGCGGTTTGGTTCCTCTGCTTTTAATTGCGCGCTTCGCGTTTCACTTTCAAGACGGCAACATTTCATTTCGTTTCAATTCATTACAAAAATTGTCAAACGATATGATCATCAAGCCATTTCACTTTCGTTGTTAACGTATTTGTTCTTTTGTTGCCAAGCAGCTGAGCAGCGTCACGTCAGTCAGTTAGTTAGGTAGTGCCGCTTTTTGTGGCACAAGTGCGACACGCTTTACAATCAGCAACAATCACGTTTATATGGTCATCTGGCTTGGCCTGGCCTGGCCCTCATCATCGTCCATTAATACTTACGTTTGACAATAAAAGTTTCAAACTGACAACTTTCACACATTTGGCTGCGAAATTCATATGATTTGTGCGATTTATGCGAAAAGTTGTAAAAAAAAGTATCTATGAATGACAATTTTACAGTTAGCAAGCGCTATGTGTGTATCTGTGCCGCTCTATGTATGTATCTGTGTATGTTATTCAATGGCCAACTCTAACTACGCGCTGCCTGCCCATATTAAATTAATAACTAGCAATATACTGCAACACTTTCACACTTTGCGGCCTGACCGCAACTCCATGAACTGACTCTGCCACGCCATGTCGCACATTTGGCATATCTGTATCTGTGTTTGTGTCTCTGTGTATGTGTGTGCAGTGAAATGGACATTTTTAAACCAAATCCGTAAACTGTGCATTGACCCAACCGCAGCACAAACTTGCTTGGGCGTGTTGCCGCCACACGGCAAGCCGGAAGAGCGCACGGGGCGTGCAGCAAGGTGCAACATTGCCAGTGGCAGCACCAAAAGCCAGAAACCACACAAGCACAACTATAACTGCAAAACAAAACATTGGCAATAAATGTTCATATGTGTGAGTGCCCATATGTTTGGTGTGAATGAAGCGTTTTTGCCAGTTGTTTAGACCATAAAAGACCATAATAAAGGCGCACGTGCATGGCATATACGAGTGTTGTTAGCCACAAATACGAATACGTTGGGAATTGTTGGGATTTGTCGAAGTAATTGGTTGAAACACAACCTAATCTGCCATCTGCCACAAGGCCAAAACTTTCAACAATGATTGCAGTTCAAAATATCATTGCATACTTGCAGGCTGCGCTGTAAAAGTGAAGCTTGTGAAAGCTGCTAATGACAGCAGTAAAGAAAGCTAAGCCCAGAGTTAAAGCTTAAGCTGGGTTTTAATTGCTGTTGCATACTTTTATGCGCTGCACTTTGGAAAGCTGTAACAGTAAAGTGAAAGCTAAGCTTTAGTTTGGGTACTTTACGATGTCGCCCTTAAGATACCCTGCGCTATTAAATAGGCAACTTAAGAGTGTAAGAGTAATCGTCCAAAAAACGAATCGGAAAATTTTTTATTCGAATTTCTTTTGAAACTGAATGTTTGGTGCTACCAATTTCAGGATAACGTACTTTTTTATGTTCTTTTTTTCGAGATTAAAACGAATTGGTAAATAAAAAATAAAAGTGTATGAATTTTAAAGTGAAAAAATGTTGAAAAGTTTCTTTGATATTCTTAGATTTAAATTAATTTTGTTCATTAATTCTTAAGCATAACGAATACATGTGACGTTTAATATAAAAAGGAATACAGAGTTCAATCTATATTAATTTCCTTTTTCACTGTGAGGTAAATTATAATGAAAATATGTATATAATATTGTAGCATTAGAGTCATAGGAGATGGGCAGAAAATTACAATAGCTCATGATATTCTTAAATTGTATCTATAGCAACTTAAAGTTAAAGTATATACTGATAACTTTTTATAATTTTTTTTTTCACTCAACAAATAAAAGAATACAAAGAAAATTTCTCTTGTAATGAAAATATTAGTTAAGTCGTCATTAATTTTAACAAATATTGCTGCTAAAGTAATATTTTTTTATATAATTTTATTTAAAAGACAGAATAACAATGTACTAGCATTATTGAATGCAAATAAAATATAAACAATAAAAATGCTATAGAATACTAATTTGGAGCCAACACAACATGAGAATTTATTAGAAAATAATAAAAAATAGATTTTTTTATTGAAAATAAAAAGGAAATAATAAAAAATTGGTTGCAGTTGTATACCCTATAACTATAACTTTTATTATTAAAAACAATTAAAAAGGCAGGCTGATAAAAAAGAATCCATACAAATTTATCAAACAAAATAGCGTTCTGCAACTAATAAATTTAATTGTATTTTTAAACGATTTCATAATAAAATAAAAAAAAAAATAATTTATGTCAACTTTGGAAATTTGACTGTTATATTTTTATTGTTGCAAAATATAATCATATTAAAGTTTAATCGGATTTTTAAAAAAATATTTCAATTTTTTATTTCATGTATTAAAATGAGTTTGAAGAAGGAACTGGGTCAAAATATATTCGATATGAATTTGCTTATTAGGCCTAAATAGGTCTTAGTATATAGCTAGTAACTTTTAATTATTTAATTTAGTTTAATTTATATAAAGCTTTTTAGATATGCAACGAGTCACTGAATCGGAAACCAAGTTCAAGGATTAACTTCAAAAATCCCATTAATCGTAGTAATCGGCAAAGTCCGGCAGTGCAGAACATTAGAGCTCAAAAATCGAATATTTTTTTATATTATTAGCGGAACAATTTTTTATCTTAAAGTTTCCTTTAGGAATGCAAAGCCGAAGTTTTAATCAAAAAATACCTTTAAACGTGACACAAGCTATTAACGAAAAAATATTATGCATAGGAACTTGGTGATGAAATTTTTTACAGGCTATGTAGTCGGATATCAACGTTATGAAAAGGAAACTTATCTATTTACGAGGTGTGTTCAAAAAGTAAGGCGGCTTTTCAAATTTCGCGGGCAACGTATTTTCGACTATCGATTTTTTTTGTTGTGTTGGTACACTCTTCCCGAACATCTGTACCAAATTTCAAGTGAATGGCATTTTTTGTTTGGTTGTGAGAGGCGTAAAGGTTAAAAGTGTTTTGCGTGCTCGGCGATATTAAAATTAAAATGAAATGCTGTACGTTTATGATAGCATAACTCTGAAACGGCTGGACGAATTTGCCAATTTTTTTTATATTTTGTTTGTTATAGTGTGTAGAAGGTTTATAGCACAAAAAGTTTTGAGTAATTTGTAAGGAGGGGCTGCCAGCCCTTAAATTTTTTTAAATTTTTCGACATATATTTTTATTTATTTATTTTTTTTTGTGTGGCGTTGTGTACATTATCAGATTTACTAATGTTAATGTTTTCATGTTACGAGTGTTCTCATGAACGCTTCGAATAATTTCAAATATGATTTTTGCGTGTATTAAAGATTGTCAATACGGAGGTTTTAAACCTATTGCGATGTGATTGTGTGTATTGGTTCGTGAGATATTGGCATTTTTGTGAGTATCGTAAAATATAGCATAGTAGAAAATTGTTTAACATCGGGTATTGGGCATTAAGTGCAAACTGAAGCGTAGTCGCAAAGGGGTTAAAATGTAGTTTCTGTGGGGCATGCATTTATTAGAGATGCGAGCTCTCTTAAGAATACTTAAGTTCGTCCAAAAATCTTATATTGTCTAGATAAACTAAATAGAGAATCCTTTCGATGTCTTTACACTTTAAGAGTATTCAAAAAGTTCGGGCAAGACAACATCTGCCGGGCCCTCTAGTAGAAATTTAAAAAATGGAAATTTAACAGAATTTAAAAATTAATTTTCTGTACGTCTGTCAAGTTTTATAGGGAGAGCTTTTTAATCTTAACCCTAAGTTCTGGTAAAAGGCTTTGTATGATCTTACTTTATCTTAGAAGATATTTTGCTTGGATTCCTAAAAAAAGTTAGAAAATTAACCTCAACATTAAAAAAGTTCAATTAATACAATTTAAAAATTAATTTTCCATATGTCTGTCAAATTTTGTACGGAAAGCTTTCTAATACTAACCGTAAATTAAGCTTTAAATTAAAGGGATCAGATATTTATCATAAGAAATATTTCTTATAGTATCTATTTTAAGCTTTAAAAACTTAGATGTATTTACAGATAAAGAAATATTCGACTTGTAGTTATTTTATTCTTAACGTCCCATAATTAGGGTATAAAAATAATAAGATACTTAAATTTTTAATGTATTGTACTAATTAATATTTTTTTTTCTTTTTCTAGGTGAGTTTAAAACGAATTCATCAAGATATGGGCTATACTGTTACGGTGAGATTTTCAATAAAATTATCTTTTTGTAGAGACCTAGATGGGTTTTAATTCTAGTAAATTATTAATTTGTATACCCTTTACCGTATGGTACAATGGGTAAATTAAGTTTGTGCAACCGAAAATGTAACATATAGAAAGAGTCGTCGGAGACACCCCAAAGTTACCTAAAATATGATCAGCGCGAATAGAGAAGTCGATATACTCTGTCTGTTCGTTTGAACGCCAAGATCTTAGAGATGGTAAGAGTAGAGTAACCAGACTTTCTCATTAGATCCCATATTATTCCATAGGAGACAAGTTTATTTTATTTTTTTGATATCAGGGTTAAATTATATAGCTCCCTTAGGGGTGTTTCAGACTACCTTGAAAAAAAATTATAGGCTCTGTCCCATACCAGCGCTGGACAGCCACAGAGACTTTGTTCCGGTCGGACCGGGTTTGGAGGTAGTTATGGCATTTTTTAGTCATCCTGGAGGAGATGCTTCAAGATGACAATGCCTTAATTGCAGCTATCCGAATAAATGCATATGATTGCTCCCCTTGTTCCCTTGTGAAGGATACTAAGAGCGCAGATCTCTATGGCATGAATCTCCGCTTGAAAGACGCTGGGCCAGATGCCCATTGCGGATGAGATTCTGGTGTTGGGTCCAACGATTCCAACACCTACACTCTGCTCAGTTTTGGACCCATCCTTGAACCATTGTTGCCACAGGGGGTTCCACAGGGGCTGACATCAGACCAAGTCTTCCGACTTGGGAGAAGATATCTAGATTTTGTATTATGAAAAAGTTCCGTGATCATTAAATCTGATATGGAGCAGATCGATACGTCAGAAAGAAAATATATAAGTGCGGCATGACCAGTGTCACTTGCTAAGAGTACATATGTGATCTGAAAACTCTTCATGGCTGACTTTTTGATTATTTTTAAAATTGTATTATAATTCATTAAAAAAATTTAGACTTAGCGTTTTTGATCGTTGTAAGACATTTTACAAATTAGAAGATTTTGTATTCGACTATTAAATAAAATCGACTTGCAATTACCCAATAAGGGCTAGAAAATACACAAATTTTTAAACCAATTACTTACAGCTGTCAAAAACACTTAACTTATGAGTCTTCAATATCCATTTTTTCTTTAAAGAACATATTTCACAATTCAACCGATTTCATTTGCCTAGAAATTCGTTAAAAAATGATTTGGGCACATTACTGACAACTACAGAATTTTTTGTTATTGTAAAAAAATATCGTAGCATACTTTCAGGCTTTTCTCTGAAAGATCTGGCATCTTCTAGTAACTCAGTAAGAAAAATACAAAACAGTTGATTTTGAATAAAGTTTTGTTTTTAATTATAATCCTTTGTAAGTCACAAATGTTTTTTTCACTTACTTTCCATATAGTATATTCCAATCAATTCCGAGAGCAGCCACAAAGAGCCACATAGTTGCCAAGAATTGTAAGTGTCTGGAATTTTTCATCTGTTTTTCCTGTACAGACGCACAAATCTTATATAAAGTTCAAAGAAGAAAACTTGCGCAGCAATGTGGCACAGTTGCAATGTGGCAGTGTGTTGCACCCACACGCACTTTCACTCTCTTAAGCCCTCAATAAACTCAGTTGCAGCACGCACAGCAGCTCTGAATGACATTCAAGAATTGCTCTTGCCGCTGCCCCTGTTGATCTCCCTCTGACGTCTTCTGTATCCCGCAGAGTTTTTTCCACTTTCGAGCACAACGACAAACAAAAACAACAAATGAACAATTGATTTCAAGCGTGACACCTTCAATAGAGAACAACTTAAAAATTTCACTTTAAAAATAGTTGAAAATAAATAAAAATCATTTTGGTTGGTACAGTTGACTGTCTGATACTCTAAGGTGGATAGAGGTGTGGTTCATTACACTTTTAAAGCGCATTTGAACCTTAAAATCGGAAGAGCTCGACTATAAGTTACACTGCTTTAGATTTGGATTTGGTCTGTGAAGACCTGGAGTGTTGAAATCGGGTCACTTAGATCATAAGATATTCTATACTTGATATAGACAGTAAGATGGAACTTGGTTCTTTAAATCAAAAATACTAGAAAATATTTTTTTGACTGTTTTAGTTTGAATATTTTAAATATTTGGATGTAATTACGGCTAAAGTTGGTTCACAACGACTGTCTGCTACTCTAAAGTAGATAAAGGTGTGGCTGATTATATTGTCGCAAACGAATTTGAGCCTTGAAATTGAAACAATTCGACTATAAGTTACCCTGCTTTAGATATGGATGTGGTCTGTATGGAACTGGAGTATTGAAATGGGGGCACTTAGATTATAAGATATCCTATACTTGATATAGACAGTAAGATGGAACTTGGTTCTTTAAATCAAAAATACTAGAAAATAGTTTTTTGACTATTCTAGTTTGAATATTTTAAATATTTGGATGTAATTACGGCTAAAGTTGGTTTACCACGACTGTCTGATACTCTTAAAATAGATAAAGGTGTGGTTCATTACATTTCCAAAGCAAATTTGAGCCTCGAAAGAGGAACAAATCGACTATGAGCTACCCTGCTTTAGATATGGACGTATTCCGTAAAGACCTGGAGCGTTGAAATCGGGCACTTAGATCATCAGATATCCTGTACTTGATATATGACAGGAAGGCGGAATTTAGGTCTTTAAATCAAAAATACTAGAAAATAGGTTTTTGACGGCTCTAGTATGAATATTTTAATTATTTTCGTTATATTTACGACTAAAGTTGGTTCACCACGACTGTCCGATACTGTAAAGTAGATAAAGGTGTGGTTGATTACACTTCCAAAGGGAATTTAAGCCTTGAAATCGTAACAAGTCGACTATAAGTTACCCTGCTTTAGATATGAACGTGTTCTGTAAGGAACTGGAATGTTGAAATTGGGGCACTCAGAAGAAGATATCTTGTATTTGATGCGGACAGGAAGGCGGAACTTAGGTCTTTAAAACAAAAATACTTGAAAATAGGTTTTTGACTGCTCTAATTTAATTATTTTAAATATTTTCGATATAATTACTTTTATTTTCAACAGGTCCATAAATACATATAAAGTTTTTAGTTTTTTTGGATAAACTTTGAGATTAAAGTTTTTAAAATCTATATATAAAAGAAACTTATGTTTAGCGTGTTACGGGTGTTCTCATGAACGCGTCGACTAATTTCAAATCTGATTATTGCGTGTGTTAGAGGATGTCAATACGGAGGTTTTAAGCCTATTGCGATGTTTGTGTGTTAATTAATTAATAATTTTATTATTTTAAATATTTTCGATATAATTAATTTTATTTTTAACAGGTCCATAAATACATATAAAATTTCTATATTTTTGGAGAAACTTTGAGATTAAAGTTTTTAAAATCTATATAAAAGAAAATTATGTTTTACGTGTTACGGGTGTTCTCATGAACGCGTTGAAGAATTTCAAATATAAATTTTGCGTGTGTTAGAGGATGTCAATACGGAGGTTTTAAGCCTATTGCGATGTTTGTGTGTAATGGTTCGTATGATATAATATCGTGAATATCGTGAATATAGCATAGTAGAAAATTGTTCAACACGGGTTATAGGAAATTAAGTGCAGACAGAAGCGTAGTCGCAAAGGGGCTGAAATGTAGTTTTTGTGGGGGGTGAATTTATTAGGGATGCGAGCTGTCTTAAGAATATTTAAGTTCGTCCATACGGCTTTTTAGAGAGTCATGAAAGTCAACTAATCCAAAAATCTAATGATTGTCTAGATAAGCTAACTAGAGAATCTTATGATGTTTATACATTTTAAGAGTATTCAAACAATTTGGGCAGGAGAACGTCTGCCAGGCTCACTAGTACTCCAATGTTTGAAAAATGAATTGTAAGCCTTTTGCAAGTTCTGATACGTCCTTCCAAGATCAAATCCTAGATCCGTACCATGATGGTGAAGATTGTTGAGCATCAGTCGTATTTACGAAACAAATTCAATCACCTTATTTACTTTTAGCCAAATAACATCAAGCATTAAGGCCTCTGAATAGGGATTCTCTAGTTCTGGCTAGAGCTTCATACTCAGTCCATACCTGTAATCATCACTACTAAGTGAATATAACTTCCTAAAACTACGAACGCTTTTAATCAAATCTGTGTGGGCGTAAAGTTTTAGTCTGAAAGTTCGAAATGGAATTTAAGTATGTATAATATTGTCTTAGATCTTTTTTGCAGTTTGGATTCTATGTACCCGAAGTTCGAAGAAGAAAGAGAAAAAATTGGAACATTTAATGCAATTTAAGAACACTTTCACAAGACGCATTAGATCTATCATACCAATCATTAGCTGAAAGAAATCGGTCTGATTTTTTATCACGCAACATTTGGTCGCTTGAACTGCATGTACCCCTAACCCTTTTTGTGTAGTGTATAAAAAGCAATAACAAAAGCAAATAACGCACATGAAGAATGTAGATTCATGTGCGGCAGCCACATTAAACCCACGACAAAATAAATAAATTCACAATAATAGCCAAAGAGTTGCCAACAAAAAAGAAAATAAAGAGTCGTTAAATGCTAAACAAATCAAATAAAAAAAAAATAGATTTAAAAAAAGCCGGCTATAAGCGACAAACGGCCTAAATGAGCGTGACAAAAAAAAAAGAGAGACGAGACGCTTCAAGAGCATTAATTGCTGCCGCAAGTCTGAAGAAAGTCAAAGCTGGGAGCGCGCTGAGAGCCAAAGCAGTGGCGGCAGCATCCGCGCTTGGATGTCGCCACTTAACTGGGTCATATTCATAAGTAAAGCACTTGGCCTGGCCCAGCGGAAGAGCACAATGTGAGCGTACAGTGCACTCTGGCCAAGTTAAACTCGGCTCAATTGGCAACAAGTCGTCAGCCTCGAATGCTTCAAATGCTTCGAACTTTCTTCAATTTGTTGTTTAGCACCTTAACAATGGCCAACATCATAATAGAGCCATTGAGTTACAAAAAGGCCAAAAGCAGTGGCTACACTTTAAAGTTGGCTGGCTGTCTGGTTGGCAGGTGCAAATATGTGTGAAGCTTTAGTTTGGTAGTTTGGGGCCCAAATGCATTGAGTAAACCGTTGGTTGGAATGAGCCAAAATACGCGTAGCTAAATGTTTGTTTTATTTTTTAGCAAATTTCTGTGTATTCTTTTGTTGATGTATTTGAACAGCCGAGAGACAATGGAAATGGATGGACAGAGTAAAGAAAGTGCAGTGAAAATGAAGATTAACCAAAAAAAAAATATCAGACCAAAGAAATAAAATAAGTGGGTGAAATTAGTTTTGAAGTGTAGAAAACATTTTTCCTCGATTTTTGTTTGATAACAATAAGACAGCGAAAAAAAAAATGTATAGAAGAATGAAATGAGTTAAATGGAAAGTTTTGGAAAGAGTTTGGGAGTTATAGAGATGCAAATTGTTTGGCTAGGCGCACAATGAGGCGTATGAGTGATGGATAGCTGTAGATGATAGAAATGAAAGAAGAGCTGGGTTTATAGTTAAATTTTTTCTTTTTTTGATGAATTATTATTTGATTCTTTGATTTTGCAGCATTTGATAGAGTTTTCTTTTCGGTAAAATAGGAAACACAGATAAAGTTATAGATAGAGTTACAGATAGATACAGATAGAGTTGGACAGTAAGAGACAGTAAAAGATAGAGTTTTAGATGTACAGTTCAAGAGTTATAGCGATAGTTAGTGAAAGAGTTAAGAGTTCTTGCTTTGATTTTTGTGCTCGACTAGTAGCAAGTATGATGTAAACACAAATTCAAAACAAGCCTTGAAAATAAGGCGAAAATAGAGGAAAAGTGAGATGAAATGATAGGTAGAGTATAGAAAGAATTTTAGATGGTAGAGCTCTGCAGTTGCATGAAGTCTTGTGTGTGTTTTTGTGTACAGTTGTGATTGTTTTGGTTATGGTTTATGGTGGTTGTGTTTTTTGTTTTTTTTTCTTGTTTTTGTCTCTCAGCTGAGAGTTACTTAGGGAAGGCACTTTCGAGGCAACAACTTTGCCCCACTCTCGTTCTCGTTTAAGGTAATAAATTAAAATAAATAATTTATAAATAAATATAAATATAAACATTAATTAAATGGTCATCATTTTAGCAAATTATTCTCTCTCCTTGTCTCGCTATCCATTCATTTATATGTTTCCGTTTGGGTCAGACTTAGCTTACCGCCTGGCCTGCTTGTAGCCCTGATAGGCAATGGTCTGAGCCACGGGTGAGCTGTAGGCACCATGTGAGTCCCAGCCACCGGAGCCGCCGCCTGAAGACCAGCCACCACCGCCGGAACCACCACCGCCTGAGGACCAGCCACCGCCGCCGCCGCCTGAGCTGATGCTGGAGGAGGTGCCAGAGCTCTTGCCACCGAAAAGACCACCCAGACCGCCGAGCAGACCACCGCCGCCGCCGCCGGAACCGCCCAGACGGCTCAGACCGCTGGAAGCACCAGCAGCCAAGGCCAGGAAGAAGGCCAACACAGACACAATCAAAGCCTTCTTGGCCAAGAAGAACAAACCAAAGATGGAGCCAATACCAAGCACGGCAATCTTAGCGCCCACACCCAACAAGATGGGCAGGAACTTCTTCAAAAGCTTCTTCTTGCGTGTACGTGACTCCACAACCAGTTCACGCAAATCAGCCTTGATGTCATCGGGAATGGCGCGTGCAACAGAGCGTGCAGCATTGGCAAAGTTAAAGTTCAATGAGCGCTCGGCAAAGAAGCTCTTGGCATTGTCCATGAAATAGTTGCTCATCTCTGCGGTGCGTGCCTCAACGCTGGGTGCGGCCTCAACAGCCACAGAGTTGTCCAGCGATTTGCCCTGACGTCCTTCATCGGCCTTGATCAGAGAAACGCCGCCGAAAAGTTCGATTTGTGGATTGTCAAAAATGGATTTGGCCTTGCGGAAGAGCTAGAGTGAGATGAAGACACAAAGATGAAGAGCACAGATTAGCGTCAAAGCTTGTTATAGTTTACAAAAATCATATAATAAGTTATGACAAGTTGGGTATTATATATTCCAAGTGAGCACAGTATGCGGTGATGTAACAAGACACTTTCACTTTTAGGTCCTGGGCTGATGCAATCAGCAGATGGCTGCATCAATCATATATTTTTTTTTATGTAAATTTATCACAATATTTTGACTTTCACTTTCAAGCAGTCACTTTGTTGTGTCCCTTTATGTTTGATAATTTAGGGCAGCATTAATCGATAAATCGACTAATATTCAATGCTTTTGTTATATTCACTTTCACTGTGCCACTTAATGTTCTTTATATATAAAAATAATTAATCCTTTGTGTTGTGTATGTGTGTGGGTTTTCTGTTTTTTTTATATAATCCGTACCGTGAGCTGCAGACACGAAATTGAATCAGACTCCAGGCATTTGGCAAATGCGCTGGGCTGTTCTTCAGTTTTGACAGGATCGGCCGAAATGCCGGATGCCAAGAGCAGGACACATGCGGTAGCTATGAAGAACTTCATGGTAATATTTCTTTGAACTAAACTTTTTTCCTTAAGCACCACCGAATTCGCTGCTGCTGTGTTCATTCGAATGGAACAAGCTGCGGTTTGATAATTTTTCGATGCTGTCAGGCTGTTTTTAAAGAGTTTCCAACTAACGGACGCCGCGGCATAACGAAAAATTATGTAAAAAGCAGCAGAAGCTTCATACAGCAGCGCCGGCAGAGGCATCAGCAGCAGCCAGCGGAGAGGGCTAAATGTTCCCTACACCAAAAGCAAAGCTCAGCGCTACACGTGCAGCCAGCAAAGAGCGCGATAAAACTCTCACGAGCGAACACTGGGCAGAAGAGACATCGCACTCCATACACATTAGGCGCTGCTGAGCAAGCTTAGCTTAAATGCTCACGCGCTTTTGTCTGCTTCCGCATGCGCGCACGCTGCCGCGAAAGAAAGTCCACGGCGCCGCCGACGGCGACTGCGCAGGGCTCGCTGGCAAAGCTTTGTGCGAGAAAGTGTTGTAAAGAGAGCGCAAGTGCCAAGGTTGTCTGTTTGTGCTCTCACGCACACCATTAAAGCTTAGCTTGCAGCTTCTTTGCTCACTTTTAAGAATTTTGTGTGCCGTTGAGAGCGCATTTGGAGCAGCGCTCTTGTTGTTGTTGCTATTGTTGTTGCTGCAGATTACAACACATGAGGTGATAAACAGGTGCTGCCGCTGCCTCTGCCTCTGTCTCTCGCTCTGCCTCTTACAGATGCCACAAAAATTTTGTGCCATATTCTTCTGCCGCTTTTGTTAATTTCGAATGCTTTTGATTTTATTTTTTTTCTGTTCATCTTTTTTTTTGGCCTCAAGAAATGAAAGTTTTGTATATTATAAGATATTTTCATACTACTGTTACTTTGCCCCCTCTACCAATACGGCTGCTGTGCTGTTGTGTTGTTGTGTGTCATCTTCGTTGTTGGGGCTACCTTTTTTTTATACCCTGCTGGCAAGGGGTAAACGGGTATATTAAGTTCGTGCAAAAAAAGTTGTGTAAGATCACACTTCAGATGAGGACGACACAAGAAATCGATGTAGACAAACAACAAATTTATATACCTACTTAATTATATTATAAGGAAAATACTTCAGCTCATAGCATTATTGGGAGCTTACCTTTCGATACAATTAATATTTTTAGAGACTACTTAAAGAAAGGTCAAAAAATAAATTTTACATTTTCAAATATCCGAGCCTTATCTTCTAAGCCAATAGATTGGGCATGCCGCATATTGACAACTGTAGAAGCTGTCTGGAGGTAGAAGAGGAGAAAACAGTGGAGCATTTCCTGTGTGGACGCTTTGCACTTCTCAGGAGGAGACTGAATACACTGGACTCCGAAACTTTTGGGAATATTGCTGAATTCACAGGAATCAAAATAAAGAAGATAAATTCGTCCATTAAATCGACAGGTTGGTTCTAAGAGGATACAGGAGAGTTAGGACTAACTCAAGGGGCATCTAAGGAAGAAGGAAGGAAGACCACCACTTCTACCTACTTTTATGCTTTAAAAGGACATTTTTTTAAACAAAATTAAAGCTCGCCATATGAAACTTTTTAGCATCTAATTCTTGTTACTCTGGAACTTTTGCATTTTTAAGGAATTTTCACGTTGGAACTTCGCTTTTATGCATTCTTGAAATAAAAAGTGAATAACTCTTATCATCTTTACAATGAGTAAATATGTTTTTTATATTTTTTTAAACAAAATTTAAGCTCGCCATATGAAACCTCTTAGCATCTCATTCTTGTTACTCTGGCACTTTTGCATTTATGCCTCATTTTTAAGGAATTTTCACGTTGGAATTTCGTTTTTATGCATTCTTGAAATAAAAAGTGAATAACTCTTAGCATCTTTACAATAAGTAAATATGTTTTTTATATTTATTTTAAATGTTGTAGTTTCTAGGGAATAAATAGTTAAGAGCCAGAGCAACAAAGGCCTTTAGTCTGGATGGTATATTTACCCAATTGATGGCTTTTTTCTAGATTCTATTTACAAGATTTAATTTAGAAATTTAATTTATGAAGTGGCTTATGTTTTTTTGAGAAGCGCCTTTGAGACGTATGTTTAATGGTGGAATTTTGAAAGAGTTACAAATAGACTGGAGTTTTTGGCAGTTTTGGGTTAAATGTTTTATTGTAAGGTTGGGTAGATTTCATAAAGGACAGTTAGGGAGCGCCGATTTATTGAAGATTTATTCATTTGTGAGTTTTGTGTGTCCTTGTCGGAATCTTGAGTATTTTAATGGCTAATTTCTAGATTATATTTACAAGATTCAATTTAGACATTAAATTTATGATTTATGGCTTTTGTTTTTTTGGGAAGCATATGTTTAATGGTGGAATTTCGAAAGAGTTACAAATAGTTTGGAGTTTTTGGCAGTTTTGGGTTAAATGATCTCTTGTCAGGTTGGGTAGATTGCATAAAGTACAGCTAGGGAGCGCCGTTTTATTGAAGATGTGTTAATTCGTGAGTTTTATGTGTCCTAGTCGGAAACTTCTGTATTTTATTGCAAGTAAAACATATTTATTATAACTATTGGATCCACAATTTTTAGTAAATTAATTCTAAAAAACTTATGACTAAAACCATTATAGTGGGAATTAACGAAACGTCGTCAAATTTACAGATACTACAATACCAAATAGGCCTAAAAGAAAGATTCAAATCCAACTTAAAAAGCTTAAATAGTTCCCAACTCGATAAAAATTGCAAGATTTTAATCTACCTAAGCTAAAATCTATATTTATATATTCTATATTTTGTCTCATCTCGTAGATACCAAGCGTATTTTTGTCAGTCAATAAAATGCAATTCTTTGACAAAATTTATATAAATACATATTTGGTACCAATGTAACGTCACGCCAAAATGCAAGTGTTTATATGCCTATTGTCAGTTTGATAAGTACCGCAGTTTGGAAAGTCTATTCTTCCATGTGAATCGTATTTGGGGTACGAATGTAACGTCACGCCAAAATGCAAGTGTTTTTATACCTATTGTCAGTTTGATAAGTACCACAGCTTGGAAAGTCTATCCTTCCATGTGAATCGTATTTGGGGTACGAATGTAACGTCACGCCAAAATGCAAGTGTTTACATAAATGCCTATTGCCAGTTTGATAAATACCACAGTTCGGAAAGTCTATTCTTCCATGTGAATACCTCGGTTTTATACTTCTCAAAGTCTAAAGACATCAAATCGAAGCATTGCGAAGAGGATGCATTTTCTTCATATACAAAATCTATTAAAATTCGAAAGTATGTTGTTATATAGCTTTGACCCCCAAATTTGCTATTTATCCTCAAAATATTCTAATTGGGAACTGCTTGTTAGACTGCATAAAATCAGTTTTAAAAGAAATAATTCCCTTGACGCCTTGGAGGGGCATGGGGATTTCTTATAATAACTGTTCGAACAGGACAGGAACCTACAGTTTATAGCCGAATCCGAATGGACGTGTCTTTAATTAATAGATACTTTCTATGGCAAATGCACCAGTGCTACTGCAGGAAATCGAACCACCGACCTTCGGTTTAAGAGGCGAGTACGCTACCACTTACGCCATTTTAAAATATGCAAAAATTTATTTTCTAAGCAGAGTATCCCAATGTCGACCCCCACATTGACCATATCACATTTTATTCGGGTTTTTTTTTACCTTTTCTTCTTCTCTGTTAGTTTTTGGGGCAGTGTAAAGGGGCTTACAGAGTTTTTGTTTATCGCATATGCGCGCCTTGAAATTACTTTTCATTTTCGTGACTATATAGTTGCCACCGCAACAACAACAACGGCAACACCAAAAAAAAACAAGAGATGCCGCCCTTGCCATTGTTGTTGTTGTGGTTGTAGCTGTCAGCGCATTTATTACGCAACATTAACCGTGATTTGTATCAGCCATTACGTAATTATATGGCAGTGATATTATCTCTCTACATAGACTTAGAAAGATGACAATAAGAAACATTCTCAGAGCGAGAAACTTGATCCTGCCTTTCAGCAACAAGTGAAAACAATAAACAACACGAACACACACACCCACACACACACAAACTCTTCCACATAAATCGCTTTGTAACGGTTTAATCATAAAAAGTGTCATCTCTGCTAAGCTTCTCCTCTCTCCTGACCCTTCTCTCTTCGGCAAATTGTGACGCATTAGTCAACAATTTCAGCAAAAGTGCAAATAACAACGCGCTTCAATTGCTCAAGTGAAATGAAAGAGAAATTGAACGAAAAAAAATAAAAAAACAAACAATAACGGATGCGAGCAATACTCGAAGCAGAAACTGAAGCATCAGGCAACAGGCAACAACTTAGAGATGGCGAGAGAGAGGAAGAGGCAGCGGGGCAGTAAGTGCGGGACTAGACGATACTTGCAACAGATGAACGATACCGTCAAAGAGTGAACTCACGTGTCTAGCAAGAGTACAGTAGAGTACAGTGAATGCACGTTAATGAGAACAGCGTGGGAATAGATTTCTAATTTATGAAAGAATTTCTATTTCGGACACGAAACGTTCGCTTCAATTTGGAAATTAATATAATCGCTCTACTGTTTAAGTATTCTAGCATAAAGAGAGTAAATAGTAATGAGTGAGTAGCTTAAAATATTTTGAAGAAGGTCACACAAAAAAAAATTATTTTTATTCGGGTAGTGTGCTTTAGTTAGATGGAGTGACTAGAGAGTGCTTTCCGTGACTCACTTACTCTCATCCAAATTGGGGATTATATAAGGAGATTCAGATCTGTAATAAACAGATTTTTATCTTCTGCTGACTAAAGCCCGAAATATGCAACCGAGTATCGAGCATCGAGTATAAACGTATTTGTTACTGATTTTTCCAAAATGCCTGACAATGAAAAAAGTAGGAAGACTTTAATGGTATTATGTTGATATTTAAACATTTTTGATTTAAATAAGTTTAGACAATTAATGCATTTGGCTACAAATAAGTACAGATGAATATTTTTAAATCGATCTCTTAGATTTTTTTCAAATTTTACCTATATGAAGTTTAGGCTAATATTACTGGCACATTTTTTTTAAGAAAATTGCGATTAATAATAGAATTATCGACTACAACAAATTTGGGTAAAAATTTTAAGAGTTCTCAAGCGTTTTTTTTAATATACCTTAGTGTCATATATGTATTATATGTCATTGTTTTGTTACAAATGAATGTCTAGCGTGATTGTTTCCAAAGAATTTACAAAAATGTTATATATTTATTGTATTGTTGAATATAAAAACGGGGATCAGAAAAGGATGGGATTATGGATTTTGAGATTATGAGGGATTAGAATAGAGATAGTTTTTTTTTTTTTTTGGGTTTGAACTTAATACAATTTTTAAACGTTTTGTAAAGATTATTTTTTAAATTTTAAATTTAAGATTGATCTAGACAGTTCGAGGGTTATAAAAATAATCTTATTTTATGCGTGTAAATTATTGTTTATTTCAAAGATCGTACTTCCAACGATCGCCGTATCAATAAGTACCTTCTAATAATAATAAATAGGCATAGCTTCCCGGAATAGTAACATAATTACTTTAAAACTGCTTTGAATGCTCGTTTTGATATTCTATAATAATTTTTTAACATTATTCCGTCTAAAGAAATTAAAAATCCACGCAAACTACTTTTTTGCAATTGAAATTTTTCATGCAGTTAAGAAATTGAAATATATTCAAAATTGATCTTTCAATTTAAGCTTTTTATTCTCTTAATCTTAATTATTAGGCTCCCAATTCGCAGTTCCTACCTTAATACCTTCTGAACAAATATATGACATTTTTAAAGCTTTTCTTGAAAAATAAAATTTCTGTTTTTAAATAGGAAAGCTCCTATACTTAATAGATTTATGATCTTAGGCACGTTAGAGTGGCTAGAATTTTGAATAGATCTTGGTAAAGGAAAATTGGCTTCTGTACAAGGTTCACATAGTCTATAAATATTTGGTATAAATATATGATATAATTATATGGTATAAAGAGCTTTACATATTTCAAATTTTTTCAGGCTGTTATGATATTCTAAGCGTAAATCAGCTTCATCTAACAGCAGGCTAGTTTTACTGTTTTATTCTCCTGCCTCAAAAAGAGATCATGTATCAACAGTATATAATAAACTTTAATTTCTAAAACAAATTATTATCAATTTTAATGTTCAATCGTCTCTAATTTTGATACCTTTAAAAGTTGTGAAAAGAGATTTGTCCAAAAATACACAGCATTTTCTACAATAACATTTAAAATCTACTTTTTTTGGTCTACACTGAGAAGAAAGCTGCTATTTTTCTCGAAAAACCAGAATTTTCCGACTGAAAACTACCCCTAGGTCGAAGGGTAAACAATATATTAGAGATGTAATGTAGAGATTCTTTTTCCAAGAAAATTTTTTAAAATTATTTTATACTCGTTGAAAAACTTCTTAGTGTTTATTCTGAGATTATTATTATTTTTAGCTTAATGTAAAGGAAATTACGAACATAAACATATAATGTATAAAATAATATGGTTTTGGGCAAATAGGAACATAATTGAAAATATGGATTTTTTCTTAGTGTATTTCTAATAAAATAAATCTACATTTTCTTACATTAATGGTCTATTTTGTATTCATCACAAATTAAAATGATCTTTGAATAATTCTAGCTTTCCTTATACATTAATTTGAAAAACATCGTATTAATATTTTTATACCCTGTACCGTATGGTACAAAGGGTATATTAAGTTTGTGCAAGCCGAAAATGTAAGTAACATAGAGAAGGAGTCGTCGGAGACACCCCAAAGTTACCTAAACTATGATCAGAGTGAATAGAGAAGTCGATATACCCATGTCCGTCTTTGCATCTGTCTGTTTGAACGGCTAGACCTCAGAGATAGTAAGAGCTAGAGTAACAAAACTTTAACAATAGATTCCATATTATTCCTTAGTAGAGAAGATTATTAAATTTTTTTGATATCGGGGTTAAATTAAATAGCTCTCTTAGGGGTGTTCGGACATCGAACACGTGTAGAATCTCGCGGCAAACCTGGCCGACATACTGCAGTAAAAGAACCAAAAAACTTTGCTGTCTAAATAGAGCTCAGTGCTCATCTGTCATTCGTGCCATCACGGGACACTGGTTGGTAGGAAACCACGCATCCCGTTTGAATGCTCCCCATCACGACTTCTGCAGAAGCTGCGGCGATGAAGAGGAGCTAGAGACGGTGGAACACTTCTTCTGTCACTGCCCAGGACTAGGCAGAAAAAGATTTAGGTTCCTACAGTCACATTTTCTAGACGACCTATCTCAGCTCTCTGAACGGAGTCCAAAATGCCTTTTAAGGTTCATTCAGGCAGCCGGATGGCTTCCTCAACCTTCGTAGGGGACCCAACAAGTGGGGAAATGTGGTGAACTGGCTCACTAGCGGTACCACAAAGGGCCTATCCTTGGCCTAAGTGAGTTGGGATGTTGGTCCCAACTGCCGCCCTAACCTAACCTAACCTAACCTAGGGGTGTTCCAGACGACCTCAAAAAAAGAGTAAAAGTTTTAGATGAATAATACGTTTGTTTATGAAGATATCGTAATTTGGAATTCGAAAGTTTTTTATAGTACCCAAGCACTGTTCCAAATTTGATCGGTTGACTATATCATATAGCTCCCATAGGCCCGATCGGCCAAAATAACTTTTTTTATACAAAATTCTCTATATTTAATTTTTTAATAAATATATCGTAACCAGATTTAGCAATCTGAAGTTTTTAGAGTACCCCAGCATTGTACCAAATTTGAACAAAATCGGTTGACTATATCATATAGCTCCCATAGGGGCGATCTTGCAAAAATCGATTTTTGAACAAAATTTGTTATGTTTCGTTTGTTTATTAAAATATTGAGACCAAAGTTGGTATTCATAATTTTTGTATACTTCCTTAGCACTGTACTAAATTTGATCAAAATCGGTTGACTATATCATATAGCTCCCATAGGACCAATCGGTAAAAAAGTTTTTGTTCAAAATTCGTTGTTTCGTCTGTTTGTAAAGATATTTGAACTAAATTCGGCATTCAGATCTTTTAAGGTATTAAAGCACTGTGTCAAATTTGATCGAAAGCGGTGGACTATATCATATAGCTTCCATAGGAACGATCGGTCAAAAAAAGAAAATTGCTTAAAAATTCTTCTGTTTTTGATTTTATTGCAAGTTAGTTGTACAGGGTATCTCAAAGTCGTCCGTGCCCGTCATAAGGTACACCATTTTTTTTATGTAACATTAAAGGCGACAGTCAAGAACTTTGATTAAATTTAATTCAGAGCTCGTCGTTGTTAAGTAATGACATAATTAAATTTAATGTCCGCTTCAAAGCATTCGTTGCTCTGGCTACCCACCTTTGATAATTTAGATTCAAATTGGACTTTATTATTATATACTTAAATAAATAACTTCAGTATTTATAAATACATCAAATAAAAATATGCCATTAAGGCAGGCAAATTTTAATTTTTTCAATAGATTATTTAGTATATGATAAATTTTATTTTAATGAAAATATTTTATATGCTATTAGTTAAAAAGTGAGTAATTAAAATGTACGTATGTCCTTTTATTCCTAAGTAACCTTTATCCTTTTGCCATATGTATAATAAAATATTTATTGCAAAAATATAAATTATTAATTTAGCAAATGTTACAAACAAAGATAATAAATAGTTTTTGCACTTGAACTTTTCTCTGAAAATTTACATTTTACACAAGCTTTAATCTCTGTTTCTGAATGTTGTTACTGTTGTTTTCTAAATGGAAAGTAAAATTTCGGGAAATACCCAAACCCTTTGGGGCATTTTCTATGGAAATGCTTAGCTGCAATTGCTGCTTTCTGGAGATTCAGAGATTCATGCTGCAAGCTATTACTGTAGTGTAGTGTTGTTTATGCAAAGTCTTAGTTTTTTGTTTCCACTTTTCAATACTTTTTTTTCTCTCCTAGTTTTTTTCTTTTTCATTTCAAGGTGAATGTGATAGTCAACATGTCAACAAAACATGAACAGCAACAGCAACAAAAAACAAACAATTGCGACGACGACTCTATCAAACGGATCTACGTTTTGGCTTATGAAATTACTGAATCATCGTCTGCCTCATTATGCGGATTTGCAAATCTTTCATCTTTCATCTGCCATCTTTGCAACTCGCTGCTTGGTTTGTGCCAAGGTGGCGTATGAGCAATGTGCTCGACAAGTGGGCGACATTTAACCATAACCATAAGCCATATAGGCTTTAATAGGGTTTCATGTGCAGAGCGAGCAGTCGCCATCATAACTGGCACATTAATGACGTCAATGGTGCGTAGAAAACATTAGTTCACATAACGGTAAAAGCGTAAAGCTGGCACAAAATGGCGGCCTGCCAAACAACACGTAACCCAGAGTTGGAGAGAGAAAAACAAATTTCAAAAACATTTTCGATTTTCTCCGTTGCAGCCTCAGCATTTTAGCCACATTTGGTCATAGTTGGTCACATTCAGGTGCAAATGAGTTCAGTTCAGTTCGGAGGCGCAGGCATATCCGTTTGCTGTAAAATTATGTTTGCACACGCGCTGGACGTCAGCCAGCCATTCATGCTAAACATGGCCAACACGGCGGCGCACTTGGTCAAGTTAACGCGCATTTTATGAATGAATTTCAACGTGTTTTTTTTGTTGTTGGTTTTTATCTCTTTGTTGGTTGTTGTTTAAGTGGTTGGTTATGCCGCTGCTGTTGTTTATGTGGCCACAACAGATTGCAAAACAATTAAAGATTTCGCCGAATTGTATTTTTTTGGAGTAGCCGTTCGTTCCCTGCCCATCAGCACATTACATCAGCCAATAATAATGATAATGGTAAGGTAAATCCTAGGCAGCAAAATTTTTTCAAACAATAGCCGCGGAGCGCACAATAAACCCCTCGAAGTAATTATAATTCTCACTTTCATTTTGTTTGACATAAATTTGGTTTGAAAGTCATTAATGATGACAGCTTTGACCGTTGGTGTCCCACACAGCGCCCAGTTTTATCAGCAGTCCAGGTCGTTGGTCTAACTATTTGAATTAAATTAAAAAACTAAATAGTCGTGAAAGTTTTTTTCTTTTTTAACTAATTTGCATAAAGACCGAAAGCGTCAAGCGACAAGAAAACAATGTCTCTGAAAGATGTTGAGATGTTTTTTTTTCCATTTTTTTTGGCGCTCAGCAAAGGGAAAATTATTATTACTAAATACGCACAAATTAGAAAAGATTTTCATTTCCAGTTTGTATTTTTTGCCGCTGCACTCTAACATTGATCTGAAGATCTGGCCTAACGGCAAGCGCTGTATTTAACGGTAACTTAACGTTAAGCTAACAGATTTGGAGCAGTCTCAATCACTCTCAGTCAATCTTTAACAATCGCTCACGTGCTCTTGACTTGAAGTAATACCCTACAGCTATCATCACTATTTTATCACTTAGTGAAAAATGGGTAAAAGACGCGAATAATTATTTTTAGCTGATTTATTTTAAAATTTGAAAAAAATTTGGTCAAAAGGCGTGTCATCCGATTTATTTTTCAACTAATGAGCCCGGCAGACGTTTGCCTGCGCAAACATTTTGAATACTCTTAAAGTGAATAAACATCGTAAGATTCTCTAGTTAGCTTATCTGAAAAATAGAAGATTTTTAGATTAGTTTGCAACTCGATTCAAACTTGCTCCATTATTAGTCGAATGTCGCGCTTTGTAATGGGTTTAAAACCTTCTTATTGACAACCTCTAACACACGAAAAAATCAGATTTGAAAGTCATCGACGTGTTCATGGGAACATCCGTAACACGTAAAAATATAAATAAGTTTCTTTTAAAGTTTAATATATAGACAACTTTTTTGAGGACGAATTCTCAATAGAATTTTTGTATACAAATATACAACTTTCTGGACGCAGAACTGCATTTTTCCAAATCCAACTCCACTTAAAAATTTGTAAATTTATTTAAGTTGAAGATACCCATTTTTTACAAAGATGTGTGTAAGAAGTGGTTTTTGGGATATTTCTACATTTATTTATTTATTTTATTTATATATTTATAAACCAATATTCCACATTTATTTCTATACTTATTACTAAAAAGCATAAAAAATTGATTTTATTAAAAAAACTTTAACTGTCTTTACAGTGAATGTGAGTTTTTAGATGAAAATGGTTCAAGTTTATTATTATTCCGATATTGAAGACATGGCCTTCAATTCTTTTTATTTTTACCATTAAACACATCCTAATATAAAAAAAAAACTAAAAATATTTCGAAATTTAAAAAAAAAATTCAACAATTTTTTTAAACTAACAAATTTAGTTTAAGATTGCAGATATGACTAAATTAAAAAGGCATTTTTATATCAAAGACTTCAGAAAAAATGAAAATATTGCTAACACAAAATAGGAATAATTAAAAAACTTTAAAAATGTGAGCAATTTTTCGAATTTTGAGCAGAACAAAAATCAATGGATAGTTAAAAAATTTTTTTTTAAATTAATTTATAAGTCCATGGATACAATAAAAATCAAATTCTCGATAATGAATAGACACTATAACTTTATAAGAAAAATATTGACAAAATGGCGTACATAAAGTCAGGCGCGGACCTCTTTGGGATACCCTGTACCACTAGCTTGCAATCAAGTCCGGTTCCTTCATAAAAAACCAAAAACAGATGAATTTTTAAGCAAACATTTTTTGACCTATCGTTCCTATGGGAGGTATATGATAAAACTGGGATGGCTACACAACCAAAGATTAAATTCGCCGCATGAACTGTCTGAATACTGTCTAGTTTTAATTATAATCGCAGCTAATCTTTATTTTTTAACTAGCTAAATGTGTGTGTTAGGTCTAAGTAAGCCTTAAATAATATATAGCATGATTTTTTTTGCTTAAAACTAAAGTTTTCTGGTTTTCATTGTATTTGGAGTGCGGGAAGATATGGCTTTTCTAAAGGAATTAGTTCCCAATTCCTAATTCCTAAGGCTTTTAGGCCTGAATTAGTCATGAAATCATGGATGAATTCAGGTCCTGAATAACCGAACTGCAGGGTTAGTACAAAATCCAAAAAAATGTTCACAGTATTTTCAGATGGATTTTGATTGGATATTGCCGTCAAAACTAGTTTACAGATTTTGATTGTACTAAAGCCAGTGGAGAAGATTTATCTAGAAAGAGGAGTTATTACTGTGTATCCAATCTGAATTTTTTTTTTCTGCTTATCCAGCATTTGCCTGAGTCTCCTTTGATTACCATTGACGATAATTTGAAACGGGAAGGCATCGTGTTGGCCTAAAAATTAAATATCTCTACCCAACTTTTTACATGACGAAGATAAGAAATCGTCCGGCAATAAATTTCGTATCTAACTCATTTTTTATAAATTTAAATTAAGCCAAACAGGCAATAATGCGAAAATCTTTGAATTCGTCCTTATAAAACTAAAAACTATGCAGAAAATTGTACACTCCATAAATCTTTAGAATAATCAGAACGTTTATTATTTAGTTTTACAAAAATATGTCTTTAGTTTCTTTTGACCTTGAATACAAAATTGTTAAAAAAACAGGTAATGCATCCAACTTAGTAAAATTTCTAAAGTTTGATCTACAATTAATTAAAATGGTGTTATAGGTATTTTCTTTCTTAAACGGCACATAACTTAAAACTTGAAGCTATCAAAAGATTTTTACTATTATTTTTACTAGTATTTGACCCTTAAAACTTTCATTTTGGTTCTCACGTCCTTTGGAAACTCATATCTTTAACAATAGTCTCCTGGAGACAGCTGAGAAAGATTTCCAAATTGGTATATGTACATCTCTTGAGAATAAAAAAATGGCGGACGTAAAGTCGGGCGCGGACGACTTTAGGGATACCCTGTACCACTAGCTTGTAATAAAGTCCGATTTCTTCACAAAAAACCAAAAACAGAAGAATTTTTAAGCAAAAATTTTTTTTTGACCGATCGTTCCTATGGGAGATATATGATATAGTCAACCGATTTCAATAAAATTTGACACAGTGCTTAAATACCTTAAAAAAGACATGAATGTCGAATTTAGTTCAAATATTTTTCCAAACAAACGAAACACAACGAATTTTGTATAAAAAACGTTTTTTTGGACCGATTCTCTCCTATGGGAGCTGTATGATATAGTTAACCGATTTTGATAAATTAAGTACAGTGCTTAGGAACTATAAAAAACTTTTGAATACCAAATTTTATTTCAATATCTTCGCAAACAAACGAAACGCAACAAATTTTGTTCAAAAATCGATTTTTTGGAAGATCGGCCCTATAGGAGCTGTATGATATAGTCAACCGATTTTGTTGAAATTTGCACATTGCTTAAGTGCTCTAAAAATTTCAAAACGCCAAATTTGAACAAAATCGGTTGACTATATCATATAGCCTCCATAGGCTGATCTTCCAAAAAATCGATTTTTGAACAAAATTTGTTGTATTTCGTTTGTTTTTTAAAATATTGCGACTAAATTTGGTACTTGTAGGTTTTTTATTGTTCTTAAGCATTATACCAAATTTGGTTACGATATCTTAATGAACAAACGAATTATCCATCTAAAACCTTTTTTTTGTCGATGGAATTTTAATTTCCTTGTTTACAATAAGCGTCGTAACTTAAACATTTATCGACCGATTTTAATAAACCATAACTTTTCTTACTCGGAATTAATATTTCTTTAAGATTAAATGTAAAAAAGTAAAGGTGTTTTAACAAAATGTTATATAAAAATGACTTCAAAGTGTGAAAATCGAAAAAAAAAGTGTAAATCTTAGATAACTTTTAAAAATCTCATAGTTGCTTTGTATAAAGTATAAACAAGTGTATATCATCTTAAAGCTTGAATCTTCTTCTTTCCAAAGCCGTAAAGCAATCGAAAATCGGTTGAAAAATTGCGACGTTGTGATAGTGGGAGTGATCGCAGTACCCGAAAAACGGTTTTTTTTTTGTTTTAATTGCTCCTTAAATTTAAGTTAGTCGCATTTTTTTAAATGTCTTTTTTCTTCCAGGCAGACCAAATGATTAAAGTGGAACATAGGTAAGAAATTAAAAAAAAAAAAATAATTTTTAATTGTGTGAAATTTTTGTTTCTGCATGATGCCAAAAAATGTACTTATTTTTTTTTATATTTAATAAAACAAAAGAGTCATAAAAAATCTGAAATTAATTGATCCATATTATTAGGTTTTTAGTTTTTACAAAACGTTGGGGCAGTTTTTTGCTCTAAAAAATAATAAATTTTAAAAAATTTGATTTAAAAATGAATCGTACTCATCGTTTTTCAAATTAAACTTCTTTACATGGTTTGAGCGAAATAATAAAAACATTTTGCATATAAGCACAAAAAAACTTAAACACATATTTACAATACTAAGAAAAATCAGCAACTTTTTTTTAATTTTAAGCTTCAAAACTTGAAAGCTTAGAAAAATATACCCAAATAATAAATAAATAAAATAATTTAACGAAAATTAGACAAATCGAAATTTTTTTTTAAAAAATTCAAAAAATTTAAAGCCGTCAAAATACAAGAGATGGATTTCGAAAGTTGTTAAATATCTTAAAAATGTAAATAACTTCTTAAAAATTATGAATATTTTTTTAACTCAAAAACGACCAAAAAATTTTAATTTGAAGTGAACAATCACATTTTATTTAGCATATTAAACTTGTATGAAAACATTAGACAAAATTCAGCTTACAGAGTATATTTAAGTCGGTGTGTCTCAACCAAATTCGTTCCACTTGTTTTTCCTTTTGTTATTATTATTTTTTTTGCCAATCAACAGCCACTTTGTAGTTTCTGTGTGTAAGTAATTTACCTCACAAGTGCTCAAAAAAAAATCATAAAAAAAGTATCTTGTTGATTTTGCATTAAATTTTTATTTGTCATGGAATTCATGCAAAAAATATTCCATGTATGTTATATAGGAGTGTTTTTTTCCAACAAATAACAATAACAACAACCACAATAACGGCTACATTAACAACAGCAGCAAAAAATTTAATAAATAAATAACATTTTTTTTTTTTTTGTACGGAGAAAGTCTTGTCCAGAAGTAAGCCATAGAGATAGCTCGTGCCACGGATACGCTCAGCTTCAGTTACAGATACACAAATGCCATCCATATACATGGAGATACTATATACGATATACGATACGATACGATATACACAATATTTGCATTCGAATTCGCATAAATTTGGTTTCAATTTGTTTGGGTTGGGCACAAATCATTTATTCAAATTGACCAATGAAAGTAAAATGCGGTGACACAATAAACAACAACAAAATTCTTGGCACTATTCTCCATCTCCAGTGCTCAGGAATTTCTCTATAATGAGATTTTGTGGGTAGTTTAAGTGAAAACGGTCTTCTGTCGGGGTTATCATCATATTTCGAAATGTGAATTTGGATTTCATTATTGACAAATAAGCAAAGCAATTCGTAGTGAAATGATTTCAACACATGCGTAAATTGAATGAGATTGGAATGAAGAGAGGAATTCCTTAAAAATATTTGATTTAATTAAAAGACGGAAGAGTTATTTTTATACTTTCAATGAGATGCACAACCTTGAAAGGAAAACAACTCTATCTTCGTTTTGCATTATGAATATAAGTTATCTTATATCAAATAAGATATTTTATATATATATTTATTTTATTGGCAAACAACCGATACAAAAAAGTTATGATCTAATATTGAATACAATGAGTTAATCGCTACACATAAGATATAATTTAGTGTGTGGTAGGGTGAAATAAGATAATAATCTAGATTAAATTCTAAGGCAAGTTAAGGGCTTTGCTTTGTTTAAGAATATGCCGATATTTGTTTTATGGCAACAAAATTGAAAATAGCTAATATGTTTAGTAAAAATATAAAATATTGGACATGACAACGATACGTATTACAAATATATATATTTTGATATTAAATATTATCTATACTATGAAATTGGTTCAACATTAAATGAGGTCAGACTAAAATATCTTTTTGAAAAATAAGTGAAGCGCTCCACTTTTCAAGTCGATCTCTAATACTTATAGTTACTATTTAGATCATATGAAGTACGGAAACTTTTTCAATATCCCGCTTATTTATTGAATTATCGATAACGAAATATTTTGATTCAGTTTTCTTTGGCAAGACCTCTCTTTAGTGAATAAAGATACTTAAAAAATATTATTTAACATTTAAAAATGTTTAAAATTAACAAATTTCTTAGAAAAAAATCTTTTTTAGAAAAATAAATTTACATTCACATTCCAATTTCTTTGTTCTTACTTAAGATTAACTAGGAAAAACTTTGAAAAATAATTAAAAAATAGTTCGGCCAGACAACGAAAGTTGCTTTTACATTTTTACTGTACTCAGTATTGAATTTAGCTCGCTACCAAAAAGTTGCTCCAAAAATTAATGAAATGGTTCATTAGTACCAAATTATTTCTCTTAGGTTTTTATCTTGCTTTTTAGTATTTATATAAAAGTTTATATGGTGGACTCAAGAACAGTCAGACTTACTTATAAAAGGACATGGATACATCGAATTTCTTTGCCGCCCTGATCATTTTAGGTAAAAACTTTGTATAGTTTTCCCAAAAAAAATGTCGTTACTAATCACAAATACCTACATTGCAGTCATTTCACCACCCAAACAAATGCTACAAAATTAAGGAACTGGATCTTAAGACGTATTTATATAATTCATTTCATTCAGGTATAAGTTTTATCGGGTTCAGTCGCATGCAAATTTTACCCACCTAGCAATAATCGACATCCTTGGCATCATCTCCTATTATTTTAAAAATATTATTATAATATTATTATACATTAATATTTTTTAATTAACAATGGAACATCATATCACATTAGCTTTAAAATGTGAATGATCAAGTTGTGAAAATTTTCGAAAGTTCTATTTTTCTCGGCTTTGGTTTCTTTAATAAATTTTACTTAGTCTGTAATTATGTTTCATGTCGATACACGATTTTTTCACGAAATATTGAAGAATACCTAAAAATAACTTAAAAGGCTCCCAATAATATGTTTTTAAAAAAAAACTCGAAAACGATTCTCTCGACCCAAAATTACCCTAAAAAAATACTTTTATACGAAGATTCAGATTATCTCTCTCGGGAGCTATGCGACAGCTATCATGGAGTCAGTCCTTGGACTCACACCACTGCACATTTTCATCAAAAAGTCAGCCATGCAACTACGTATCCAGATCACATCTGGACTTTTAGATGACACTGGTCACGCCGCGCTTATATATTCCCTTGCTGACGTATCGATCTGCTCTAGATCAGATCTTATGATCACGGAACTATTTCATAACAAGAAATTTAGATCGTCTCTCCCAAGTCGAGACGCTGATGGCAACCCTGTGGAAACCTCCGGTGGCAACAATGGTTCACGGATGTGTCAAAAACTGAGCAGGGTGCAGGCGTTGGAAACGTTGGACCCAACACCAGTATCTCTGCCCCAATGGACATCTGGCCCAGCGTCTTTCAAGCGGAGATTCATGCCATAGAGATCTGCGTCCTTAGTATCCTTCTCAAGGGAACTCGGAAAGCAAACATCTGCATTTATTCAAATAGCCAAGCTGCTATTAGGGCATTGTCATCCTGGAGCTTCTCCTCCAGGATGGTTAAAGAAAGCCGTAACTACCTCCAAAGCCTCTCCGTTTAGAACAAAGTTTGCTATGTTGGGTGTCTTCACCCTGACTACATCTCCTGCGCCGCTTTGTGGTATTGGTTTGTCCACAATTAAAACCATGATAAACAAATGGGCCGCAGGAGAACATAGAAGATACTGGTTCTCCTTTACGGGGCTTCGTCAAGCAAAAGTGCCTGTCAAACGTCTGGATGCGATCAAGACAAAAGTTCTTGGCAGAGCGGACTAAAGCTCCTGGTTGCATACCTATTTGGCCACCATACCATCTACAGAAAATTGGCCTATCGGACTCTTCAGAGTGCAGACTCTATCTAGAAGACGATAAAACCACCTGACATATTCTCTGTGACTGCTCAACGCTGGTATGGGACAGAGCCCGTCACATGGGAAATGATCGGATTAGTCCCTTCCATCTTAGGTCAATACCAACAAAAGACCTGCTGCTATTCATGCGCAAACCGGAAAGTCTATTGCTTTAATTTAAGGGTATGGTACAAAAGACATTTTGGTCGCAGAGCCCCACCTCTTTGTGAAGAACTAGTTTTGGAAAAAAAAAAAGGATCAAAGCCATTCGTTTATATATTGTAATAGTGGGCCCGGCAGACGTTGTCCTGCCCAAACTTTTTGAATACTCTTAAAGTGAATAAACATCGGAAGAATGTCGCGCTTTACGGGTCTGTCTTGACCGAATTCTTTCACGTTCATTGCGATGTTAACGTTCCTGGGCATTGATAATTAATTTGATTCGTTGCATTTATTCCATAAAACCTCCATATTGACAACATCTAACACACGCAAAAATCAGATTTGAAATTCATCGACGCGTTCATGAGAACACTCGTAACACGTGAAATATAAGTTTCTTTTATATTTGGCAAAAACAATTAACTACAAAATATTATTTAATCTGACAATGTACTCAATGCCACACTATAAAAAAAAATACAAAACAAATTGGCCAAAAATGTAAAAAAAATGTTAGGGCTGGCCCTTACCTTAGGTATGAAAAATAGATGTTGGCCGATTCTCAGACCTACCCAATAGGCACACAAAATTTCATGAGAATTGGCTTAGCCGTTTCGGAGGACTAACATTATGATATATACAGGTAAGATAATGTATTGTAGTTGACGAATTGATTAATTCGTTGAGTTCAGATTTTTAAGCCTTTCAGCATGACGTTGATACTTATAAAAAATAATTTATTTTAGCAACTTGACATGTTCAATATTTTTTCCAGATAGTTTTAATGTTTTCATCTCAAACAAATTCATTCTCAAGAGCCACTCAATCTTTAATTGCAATTATTAATCCGAAACATTCATGAAACTGCAATTGATGTAAAATACGTCAGAGTTCGTATATTAAGAGTTATGAGTTGCGAACTGGTATTATTTTATGACCATACTTAACATGTTGCACGTTTTTTGAGGTTCATAAAATGCAGAAAACTGGCAATAATAATAAAAATAAAAGCCATGGATGATTTTACGTTGGACAAGCCCCAAAAGCGCACATACAGGCAATTAGGCAACTGGGGCAATTTTCAAATTATTTTTAAAATAAAATTGTATAACAAATATTTAGCGTTTAGCGATGCGATATACAATATATTGTAACTATTAAAATAATTCCCAGTTTATTGGCGTTTATTTAAGTGTAAATCCCCTAGTTGGTCATATTAGAGAAACTCAATTTAAACGAAAAATCGGCAAATAAATAAAATTCATTAAAATAAATCGCTTTAACAGCTTCACAGCCTAATAGGTTTAATAGTTATGAATAAAAGGTAAAACTCATTTATAAACTGGAAATTCTAGAGCTACCACGTGTAAACCAAAAAAAAGATTTCAAACAGAAAATTTCACAAACGATAAAAAAGAGTAAAAAGCGAATAGAAGTTTTTTTTCCTTTTCTGGTCATTTGATTTAATAAAATATTTGCATAATAATCAAAAAGAGGGAATTAAACCCAAAAAAAAAAAGAATATCAGACAAGGTAACAAAAAAAAATTAACAAAATATAAAGGGAGATTTAATTTTAGCCAAGTTAAGCTGTGCAGCAGGCGCGTTTCGTAAAAAGAATTTGCGGTATTTGGGTTAAAAATTAATTTACATGTGAAACGGCAAACGGAAGGGGCTGAGGGTCGGGCTGAGCTGCCACAGCTGTTGGTATAGCCTGATTATGCCACGCATCTCAGACATCATAAACATCATAATCTTAATCATCATCATCTTGGGCATCATCTTTTGGTAAACAACATTAGCAGGCAGCATAATGAAGTTGAAAAGTGAAATTTAACAGAGCTAAAGACTGAGACTCTCTGACTATATAAAGTTGAAATGTAGGCTGCGTGACACTTTCAGAGCTGTATCTGAGCTGAGCTGAGCAAAGCATCCATCCAAGCCATTTTCCAAGCTCATCGAACGTCTATTAATCAGCTAATTTCTTTATGAACTTTCATTCCATCATCTTGGCTTTGTTGTCCAAACAACAACAAATAGCGAAACTGAAACCCTCAAGTTAAGTTTTTTTTTTCTTTCAAAGTTTTTAAAGCTTTTTTGTTGTCAACGAGCTGCGGAGAAGCTGCCTGCGATGATTATGTGCAATAATATCAAAGAAGACCAAAGACCAAATTTTACAAATTTTAGAAAATCAATTTGAAGCGCAGCCAAGTCGCAGTCCGCATTTCACTCGCTTTATATAAAAGCCCCAAACAGCAGAGTTACAAGTCTGTCAATTCGTGGCCATAAACACAAATTATTATGATTATTATTTGTTGCCTTTATAAATGCTTATATGGACTCGACTCTTATGTATTATAAAACATCCCATTCGCATGATGAACTTACGTACTGCTACAATACGAATTTTATAATTTAATTACACAGCTGATGCAGGCGTCGCTGTCGACGCCGCAGTCGCTGTCGCGCTGACCAAAGTCGAAAAAATGCCGTTGAAAAGGGAAAGTTAACATCATCTTCTCATCGTAGACCCATCGCATGCTCATCGTATAGCGCCAGAGCATCATCGTTTCCATAAAGCAATTAGGTAGAGCAAGTTGTACGCTGTCGCAGTCGCTGCCGCTGCTGCTGCTCAAGGGATACGTCAAAGTCAGCGTCAATGTCTTGACGTTGACGTCGGCTTGACTGGCTAACGGGTTTTTCAAGTACCCGGCCGGGGTTTCGGGGCTTTAATGATATTGTGTAACAGAACGCAACTTGACTCTTCAACAACTACAAGTATCTGTGTGTGTGTGTGTGTGTTATGTATCTGTGTTAGTTAGTATATCTTATAAGTAGGTCTCTCTACCCATAGCTCATTGCCCAGAGCATGGTAATTGCTGGTTAGTGGTTTTAGTTGTGCTTGGTTTGTGGCTTAATAGGTGTTAGTTTTTATAATTTCTATGCTCTTGAAAGGCGTAGCTTAGCTTTGGGAGAGAGTTTGTCAAGCGTAAAACGTTAAGGGCTCTAAGCTAATAACAGGCTTCTACAATCAATTTGAACTGGTCTAATGCAATACGAATCGGTGCATGACATTTGTCTAATATCTAAAGAATTTATGATATCAGTGGAATAATAATAAAACGTTTGAACGCTGAAGATTGCCAACGGAAAAATTTGTATTCTTAATATTAATTTAAATATGTCAAGTGTGTACAACTAATAATGCCAATCTACTTATGATAGTTTAATAGTTTTACTGTCGGTTTTCGCAAGGAAGAAAAATGTAAAACGGGATTAGTCCAACTATAATATTTAGGTTGCCACGCGGTTCCCAACCGATCTCCTTTACCAGTCATAAAATTGTAATGCTTTCTAGAATAGGCAGCTTGCCATTAGTTGTGTCCAATTATTCTTTCTCTACATGCACAGACTCGACTTGAATGGATACAGCAGACCATGGCCGGAGACCTGTGGGTGGCACCGTTTTAACTCCCTTCGTGCATCTGGAAAACGGTCTTTATGAATTCCGCAGTCTTGCTAGCAAAGTTGGATGAGATCAAAGACTCTCTTAGTACTTCTTGGCCTGCAATTCTACTTCATTTTCTATGGCGCGACGAACCCGATGTGGGTTTAGACCTGTATCGCTCGCCTCCATCTTTCGAGGTTTTTTTGATTCTTTCGTAGTCAAGGGGTTTGAAAAGTAAATGACGGCTGACTTTGCTTTCGACTCCCTTGCATGGTAGTAGATGTCCACTTACGCTTCCATGCAAAACGTCCTCAAACGCAGGCCTGAGAGGCTGCCTTCTTACATTAGCTTACCCCTGAAAAGGGGTATTCAGGGCCAAACCAGAGGGTACCTAGGGTAAAGCTGGAGGTTGTGAAATACTTGGATCGGCCAGTTAGGGAATCGTCGCTGGTCACTGTGACAACCACACAACTTTCCACGAAGCGCAATTGGATAAGATCACTTTTTTAGGCTCCCTCAAATCTTTTTAAATGTCACTTTTCCGCATGTACCAGGAGCGCTGTACGAATTTTTTTCTTGGCAACTGTAATTTTAGTTAAGTTAGATTTTTATGCAATTCCGTAAATTGGAAGCACGTACTTCCATATTGGGCTTATAATAAAATTGTGTCATATCTTTATTAAAGAAAAAAAGTAAATTTTTGGAAGAGAGCAATCATGCCATTTTCCTCGCTTTGGATCTCACAGTTCATTGACTCAACAGATGGCGTGCGTTTAAGTGCGGCGTGGACGACTTTGGGATATCCTGTACCACTGGCTTGCACAAAATCCCGTATATTACCTAAAAACACCAAAAGACCATCGTTTCTATAGAAGCTATATGACATAGTCAACCGATTTTGATAAAATTTTTTTTCGATGTTCTCTGAAATGCCCCTATGGGAGCTATATAATGTAGCCCCGATATCATAAGTGTAAAATAAACTTTTCTTCTTTGGAAAAATAAGGGAAATCCCTAAGGATGATCTTCACGTCGTGGGTTGGTCAGCGGTCGTATGTATTCTTGATTCTCGCGTGGAATGCTTCTTAAACAGCGTCGTCCTTTTCTTCCGTCGGGGCGTGCGCGCAAATTAGGCACATACAGGAGTGAATCTAAAGACGTGGTGAAGAAGTGTCCGACTGACTACGAATCCGCATCCGAATTCGCGCCTCTCGGCATGGCAGCTGCAGTACATATCACAGTTTGTCTGCTTAGAGCATCTCATTTCCTGGATGGCGGTTATATCACCCTTAATTTTTTCGAGGGCATCTGCCAGTTGGATAGAGGCCCTTTCCCTATTGAGGGTCCGAATATTCCAGGTGTATATGCTCAAATCATTGTCCTTTTTCGTTTTATTCGAGGCTTTGGTTGTGGTTTTTATTGGATTGTTGTTTAACGAGGCAGGTGCCTAACCCTGCGCTCAACCGTTAAATGTCCGAGTGACTCGCTGCACACATTAGTTCACTATTTAGCGGATTCAAGATAGGCACCGCGAGGAGGCTGTGTGTCAAATTGCAATCATTTGAGACAGAGATCGCTCTGGCAGTTGACAGGTTGACAACACCCCGGGTCCGAACCCGAAAACCCCCCGTGGGTCCGCCACTGCTTCGTGGTATACAGTAGAGGGTATAAAAAGAAGTCCCTTAAATAAAATTATATAAATTACTTTCCCATCCATCACATTCCTTGCTGAAAAACGATTTCGGTTTCCAAACGTAAAGAAGTGACTGAAGGCAAGAGAGTTATAACGAATTATAAAGTGATCACAGATAAAAACATTTGTTTTAAAAGCCTTGGGGATACTTTTTCTTGGAAATAAATAAAATTTGAAAAGCGTTGGACTATGTATACTCAGCTAAAAGGAGACTTAGCCGAAAAAAAAAAATTTTTTTACATTGTTATTAATACAGATCCAATTCTCCGCCCAGGGGTGACTGCCAAAATAGTCAGTCAGGGAGTCCTAATATTTTTTCTT
>JBAMAX010002393.1:0-44117 GCA_037043745.1 Chymomyza amoena
GAGATTGAAAGCCTCCAAGAATTATCGATGGTGTCAGATACAGCCACATGGGCGCCAAAATATTTACAAAACTGCGCTTTAGTCCCTATTCCAAATATTTTAGAAAAAATTCGAAAAATCAAGATACAGAACTGTAACATGGCGCAGACCCTTCGACTAGTGCAGACCACTATACCATATATCTAACTATCTGTCAATAGTAAACACTTTTTAAAGTGTATCTACCAGCCGGTCACGCTATCCTTTAAAGTACTAAATTTTGGAATAAGTCCGATATATTGCTGGAGAAATCGAAAAGATATTTCTTTGCCGAATTTGATTATGATAGTTTTATAAACAAAAGTTTTTTTAAACGAAGCCCTATGGGCGCCAAAGGTCAGTTAACCGATTTTGATCAAATTTTGTACAGTCTCTTGGAACTATTAAAAACTTAGGAAATCCAAATTTGGTTACGATATCTTTAAAAACAAACGAAGCACAACGAATTTTGTACAAGAAACTTTTTTTTGACCGATGATTAAGTCAACCGATATTCATCGAATTCTGCACAGAGCTTGAGAAAACTAAAATACGATGTCTTTATAAACAAACGAATTATTCATCTAAAACTTTTGGCTTTTTTTCGATGTATTCTTCTCAAGAATATTTACCATGCACATATAACGATGCACCAACGAAAAAGGTATTTGAAGCGACAGCCGACGAAGGCAGACGATGGGGACGACCACGACTCCGATGGAAAGATCAAGTGGAGGAGAACCTATCCTCCATTGGTATTTCTAATTGGAGAAGGCGCGCGCAGAGAGCTGCTGAGGTCGGCCGTAGCCCGAGAGCGGGTTGTCATGGTCGCACGATATAGTGAGCCTAGAAAGTATTCCGTCACTTTTTTAAGTACATTGAAAAATAACATTTAAAAAAAAACTATTCTTATTTAGTGCTTATTATATTATAATAGTCCCATGGTTCAAAAAATCATTTTTGGTGCAAAAATTAATTTTTCTTTATTTACGAAGATATCATAATTAAATCGGGTAATCAAAAGTATTTTAGAGCATACCGAATTTTATTGCGATGAAATAGGACAAAAAAATAAACAAATAAGGTAGTAAATTAAACAGGAAGCCAAATTATATAGATTGAATCATATTCTCACAAGGTAAAAATAATTTTTAAATATAAATATAAAATCAGATATAGTTTCATCTCATCATCATCAACAAAGATACCGACAACGTTCCCATTCTTAAAATCTTGAAAAGCAGGGTTGAAAAGCTGGATAATCTAAATATTGGATAGAATGTGATACCAGTTTCATCTCATCATCATCAACAAAGATACCGACAACGTTCCCATTCTTAAAATCTTGAAACACAAGGTTGAAAAGCTGGATAATCTAAATATTGGAATAGTTTAACATAAAACTAAAAATAAATTGAATTAAAATTTAACCTGTTTCCGATAATCGTTTTTTTTGCAAGTGGGACTCATGTCCAGATTTGATTAACTAATTAATTCACATTTCTATACAAATAAGGTTCAGCGTGGACGTAATAAAAAATCAACGAGCTAGCGGATCTACCAAGCCACGGCAGGCCAAAGCTAAATAATACCGGATAAAGAAGATTCCTTAATAAGGTAAGGAAGCAACGTGAAGAGAATAAGAAGACGAATCCCAATACATTGCCTCATGATTGCATCAAGGGCTGGAATGAGTTTTCCGAAGACCTATGTAATCATTAGCCAATGTGTTTGGATCCGTATCCTTATTCCTTCGCGTTGTTTCCTTACATAATTAAGAAACCCGTTTTTCTTCATCCGGTCTTCTTTAGCTTTAGTCTGACGCGGCTTCGTAGATCGGCTGGTTCGTTGATTTTTCATTGCGTCCACGCTGGAATCTTATTTGCATAGGAATTTAAATTATGTAGTTAGCTGGACATGAGTAATACTTGTCTGAATGGATTGTTTTATGCAGCTGACAACTTATTCCACTCTTTTTCACATCGAAGTTTGAAATCTTCATTTAGCTCAGGATATTTGTTCCTAATTTCCTTTTTAACGAAAAGGAATGTATTCGGAACTTCAGATTCACTATTTTAAAGGTAAATCTAATTAGTTGGTTTATCAACGCTTGACATAAGGTTTACTAACCTGGAACAATTATTTTTCTATAAGAGACAACTCTCCCCATTGTTCCTCGCATCGTATTTTGAGCTCTTCATCGTTAATTTGGGATTTGGTTTGATTGTTGATTTGCTCGGAAATCACGTTGAAAATTAATAAATTCTTCGTCTGGTTTAGTTTTATTGATTTTACTTTTTTTGTTTACAATTATTATGAAAGCAGAATTAAAAAAAAAAAATTGTTGAAATTTTTAAATTTGAAAAATTGGAAGAAATAATATTTTCGACTACTTCTATGTAGTTAATGTTCTAGACTGACTAAACTGAAAGTATGAGCATAAACTAAAAGTTTGACAATAAACCAAAGGCATGCTTCTTTCGATATACAATTTGTAAAGTATTTTTGTACACTCTGCTCAAGTTTGTGTAAATCAAAAAAGTGTCCAGGAATGTTTCCTAAAGTATGATCTCTGTATGAATGCTTAGATCTGAGATGCTAAGAGATGGAAAGTGTTCTTATACACTCTGCTCAAGTTTGTTTAAATCTAAAGTGTCCAAGACACAGTTGAAAGGGGCCGCAGACTGGCTAATGTTTCCTAATGTGTGATCTCTGTTTGAATGCCTAGATCTGAGATGTTATGAGATGAAGCAACCAAATTTTCAAATACCGTTCTTAATGACTCCTTTCTAATTCGTCTCGCGGTTTTAACGTATGCAAATTTTGTCGATGATGTTGCGTATAAATTTGCCGTTCCAATGTTATTATATAATACCAATATCTTATGGAAATGTTACTATCTTAATTGCCACGCAGCAACAGTCTGTTGTCCTCATCCAAACTCTCTTCTTATTAATTGTTTTTATTTCAGTGTGAATGTCTGTTTCAACGATTCACAAACATTCCATGCGTTCCATGCTTTGTCCTCAGTGTGAATGGCTTATGAGTAGCTGTTTCATTTACCATTCGTTCCGCTAAAATGCGCTTTCTCAAGCCACACAAAATGCTTTTCGACTAGTTTTGCACAATTGAATTTTTTGTAGACGGAAGAAAAAACTATTTAATTTCATACAAAGCCAACAGATACGATGGAATCGGTTGAACGGCCTGCTCAATAAGTATCCAAGTCGTACAAACAAGTCGCAGCGTGTACGCTATCGATAACAATGCTATCGACTGTCTTGTCATAACTCACTGCAAAATTGTATTCACATTGCATTTTAATTCAGGCAAAAAAATTTTATTCTGGAATCAAAATGGCTGCAGCAAACGCTCAAGAAAATGTCGCAGCTCAGCTTAGAAGACAGCAGCTGATACACTGGAATTCAAACCTTTATACAGTGGAGGTCTCAAAGGAGCCGCTGCGTAATTCATTGGCGTGCATCTTGAGCGATAATAAATTCCAGACAATTCAAATTACTGTGCAGGGAGAGGTGTTCGAATGCAATCTAAGTCTATTGATTGGCAGCTGCCGCGCTTTTTCGAAGATTCCAATACCAGAGAACAGAAAAGTGATTTTACCTGCAGACCTTATCTCTGCTGAAGGTTTCCGCATTTTCTACAACTGTTTGACAGGTGCCCAAAATGTAACAACCGAGCACGATGCGTTGTTGGATGCCATGGCTGTTAGTAAAAAACTGGGAGCTTACGGTGTTTACGGCAATATTGTAAAATGCCTCAATACCAAGGATACGTTTTTCACATTAGGGACCTTCGCTATTTTCTGGCGTGCACGCTGTTATGGGCTGGGCACAGTTGCCATCGATAATCTTAACCGTATATCCAAGTCATTTTTGTTGATATTATGCACCAAGAATTTTCAACGCATTCATCCCCAAGACTTGTTGACGCTCTTGAAATCGCCCAAATTAGGCGTACACTGCGAATTGGAAGTCTATTATGCTATTCATCTCTGGCTGAAGCACGATTACGAAGAACGTAAGCAGTACTTGTCCGACCTTTTCAACGCAGTGCGTTATAATCTGATGCCACATCAGGCGTTAGCTATGCTATGGAAAGACGTTAAAAAGATGCGCCCAGAGCTGAGTGCAGTTGTACATTCAATAATTGTTAGGGAGGCAATGAGACTAGACGTTGATGGTGAGTCCTCTGCTGGTCAGCGTACTTGGATTTATGATCCACTTTGCAATTATGCCTACGACACTTCGAAACTGTCTATGGCTGAGTTTATGGAGTATTTAGTCGTAGTACTAAAAACCCACGAAACTTTTATGAAACGCGTTGAATTTGTCGAAAAGCAGAAGATTAAGGTGGAAAAAGGGTATGTTTTGAAAAAGGAAAATTTTTTGAGAAGTAATATAATATTAAACGGACTTTATTTTGCGCAGACCAGAGGCAAAACCAGAGTGACGAGTAAGCACATTTTAGATGTTGTGACTGGAGTAATACTATCACCAAACACATCGAATAAGGATTGGATCAAGCGTTTTCATGAACTAAAAATATAGCTGCAAAATAAAACCAGTTTGTATACAACATTTATATATGGCTTTTGACTATGCGGAGTATATGGGAATCATTCGTAGCACTAAGAAAACTGTTCCAGAAGTATTTGCGGTCATTGAAAGTGAAGCTTGCAGTCCGTGCTTAGACGCTTTATTCATATTTTCCGTCAATAGCTCTTTTTGTGGAATTGGCTTCAGTGTTGGTGATTTCAAAGGTTCCTCTATTTTCGCTGATCCAATCGATGGTTGCATTTCCAGAGGACTTTGCTTCGGTTGTGCTTCCGCTTTTGGCGGTTTCTTCGATGGAATCAATCAAAGTGGAGTTTGCTTCTGAAGTTTCAAGTTTACTTTATCTTCCTTTGATGGGTGTTCTCTGTTGGTACTTCCTTAGGTGTTTGTTTTTTTAGCTGCTTTCGCTTTTTGTGGCTCCTTCACGGGCTTTTCCGTCGGCTGCTCTTTTTATGGAAATGGCTTCCCTTATCCAATCGATGGTAAGGAATAGTATTATAAATGAATAAGGCATACAAAGTTAAGACAAAGCAAGATTTTTTTCTACCAGTATTGTCTCTTGTCTCTTCATGAAGTAAGCCGTAATCAGCTTTATTTATGAGCACCTAACACACAGAGATCAAAGCAATTTAGTCACGAATCAGATTAAAGTTTAAAGCCGTCGCAATTTGAAATTTCAATGGATTTGCTACTAACAAGCTACCCAGTAGGAAACATTCTGCAACAGGATCCCGGAAAAGTTTTTAATTCTAAGCGCTAGCTACATTTACTTGAACCGAAAACTCTTCCTAAATATGTAGCTATCGATACAAAACCAATATTTTGGAAAAATATTGTGTATGTTAAAGTCAGGCGCGGACGACTTTGGAATTCGCTGTAGAACCCATTGTAGAACATTGCAATTAAATCCATATAGCTTAAGAACTCCAAAATTTGCTAAAGCTTAGGATATCTAACAAGCAAAAAAATAAATTTTTCCCTAAAAACTTTTTTGTTAAATGATAAAAAAAGTTGGTACAGTGCTTGGGAACTATAAAAAATTTGCGAATGCCAAATTTGATAACGATATTTTGATATTTGATTGATTGACTATATTATAATAGACCCATGGATCAGAAATGTTTATTTACGAAGTATCATAATTAAATCTGGTACTCAAAAGTATTTAGAGCATACCGAATTTGATTGCAATGACTTGGGACAAAAAAAAAATAAATAAATAAAATAAAATAAACAGTAAGCCAAATTATATTGATTAAATCATATTCTCACAAGGTAAAAAAAATTTGAAATAAAAATATCATAAAATCTGATATCAGTTTCATCATCATCATCATCAACAAATATACCGACAACGTTCCCATTCTTAAAATCTTGAAAAGCAGGGTTGAAAATCTGGATAATCTAAATATTGGAATAGTTTAACACAAAAACTAAAAATAAATTGAATTAAAATTTAACCTGTTTCCGATAATCGTTTTTTTGCAAGTGGGACTTATGTCCAGATTTGATTAACTAATTAATTCACATTTCTATACAAATAAGGTTCAGTGTGGACGCAATAAAAAAGCAACGAGCTAGTGGATCTACCAAGCCACGGCAGGCCAAAGCCAAATAATACCGGATAAAGAAGATTCCTTAATTAGGTAAGGAAGCAACGTCAAGAGAATAAGAAGACGAATCCCAATATATTGCCTCATGATTGCATCAAGGGCTTGAATGAGTTGTCCGAAGACCGATGCAATCATCAGCCAATGTGTTTGGATCCGTATCCTTATTCCTTCGCGTTGTTTCCTTACATAATTAACAAACCCGTTTTACTTCATCCGGTCTTCTTTAGCTTTAGCCTGACGCGGCTTCGTAGATCGACTAGCTCGTTGATTTTCATTGCATCCACGCTGGAATCCTATTTGCATAGGAATTTAAATTATGTAGTTAGCTGGACATGAGTAATACTTGTCTGAATGGATTGTTTTATGCAGCTGACAACTTATTCCACTCTTCTTCACATCCAAGTTCGAAATCTTGATTTAGCTCGGGATATTTGTTCCCAATTTCCTTTTTAACGAAAAGCAATGTATTTGGAACTTCAGATTCACTCTATTTGAAAGGTAAATCTAATTAGTTGGTGGGTTAAAGCTTGACATGAGTTCTACTTGCCTGGACAGGGCTTCGCCTTTAGGACACAACTTTTCACGAATTTTTTCCATTCTTACTCTCAACGTATTTTGAGCTCATCATCGTCAATTTGGGATTTGGTTTGATTGTTGATTTGCTCGGAATTCACGTTGAAAATTAATAAATTCTTCGTCTGGTTTAGTTTTATTGATTTTACTTTTTTTGTTTATAATTATTAAGAAAACAGAAGTAAAAAAAAAAAAATTTGTTGAAATTTTTAAATTTGAAGAAATAATATTTTCGACTACTTCTATGTAGTTAATGTTTTAGACTGACTAAACTGAAAGTATGAGCATAAACTAAACGTTTGACAATGAACCAAAAGCATGCTTCATTCGATATACAATTTTGAAAAGTGTTCTTATACACTCTGCTTAAGTTTGTGTAAATCTAAAATGTGTCCAAGATACAGTTGAAAGAGGCTGTAGACTGCGCAATGTTTCCTAAAGTGTGATCTCTGTATGAATGCCTAGATCTCAGATGTTTTGAGCTGGAACAACTCCAACAACAACATTTTTAAATACTATTCCTTATAACTTCTGTATAATTCGCGGTAATTTTGTCGATGATGTTGCGTATAATGCGCTCGCTCCAATGTTTTTATATAATACAAATATCTTATGGAAAAGTTTCTATCTTAATTGCCACGCAGCAACGGTCTGTTGTCCTCATCCAAACTTTCTTCTAATAAATTGTTTTTATTCCAGTTCATAACACTTTTTAGATATTGAATGGCGTGAATGTCTTTTTCAACGATTCACAAGCATCCCATGCGTTCCGTGCTTTGTCCTCAGTGGGAATGGCTTATGAGTCGCTGTTTCATTTACCATTCGTGCCATCCAAATGCGCTTACCCAAGCCACACAAAATGCTTCCCGACTAGTTTTGTACAATTGAATTTTTTGTAGACGGAATTTAAACATTTTAATTTTTCGTACAAAACTATTAAATTTCATACATTACCATCGCATACGATGGAATCGGTTGTACGACCTGCTTAATAAGTATCCAAGTCGTACAAACAATCACAGCGTGTACATACTCGATAACAATCGAGTTATCGACTGTCTTTTCATTCATCATCAAAATTGTGATCACAATTATAATTCACACAAATATTTTTAATACTGGAATCAAAATGAATGCAGCAAACGTTCAAGAAAATGTCGCAGCTGCGCTTGGAGAGCAGCAGCCAATAAACTGGAGGTCATTTGTTACCCACGCAAACATCAAAGTGGATCCCAAATTCCAGACAATTCACATTACTGTTCAAGAAAAGGTCTTCGAATGTAATCTATGTCTATTGATTGGATTGATTCCAATACCAGAGAACGGAAAACTGATTTTACCAACAGACCGTATCACTGCCGAAGGTTTCCGCGTTTTCTATAACTTTTTGGCAGGTGCCAAAAACGTAATACCTGGGCACGAAGCATTATTGGATGCCATGGTTGTTAGTGAAAAACTGGGAGCCCACGTTGTTTACCGCAATATAGTAGAGTGCCTCAATACTACGGATAAGTTTTTCGAATTAGGGGCCTTCGCTAGTTTCTGGCATGCACGGTGCAATGGCCTGGGCAAAGTTGCCGACGTAATGCTAAACCGTATATCCAAGTCATTTTTGTTGGTATTGTGCACCAAGAATTTTCAACGCATGCAAGCCGATGATTTGTTGAAGCTCTTGAAATCTTCCAATTTAGGCGTACACTGTGAGTTGGAAGTGTATTACGCTGTTCATCTCTGGCTGGATCAGGACTACAAAGGACGTAAACAGCACATGTCCTACCTTTTCAATGGCGTTCGCTATACACTGATGCCAATGCAGGCGCTAGCTACTTTATCGAAGGACGTAAAAAAGTTGCACCCAGAGCTGACTGCAGTTCTATCTCCAATGATCCTTAAGGCAGCACAAAAATTAGACGTTGATGGTGAGTCCTCCTCTAGTGAGCGTATTTGGATATTAGATCCACTTTGCAAGTATGCCTCCGACACTGGGAAACTGTCTATGGCTGAGTTTTTGGAGTATTTAGCCGTAGTACAAGAAACCCACGAGACTTTTATGAAACGCGTCGAAGTTGTCAAAAAGCAGAAGTCTAAGGTGGATATGGCTAATAATGGGTATGTTTTGAAAAAAGAAAATTTTTGTAAAAGGTAATATTATATTAAACGGGTTTTGTTTTGCAGCACACCAGAGGAAAAACCAGAGATACCAGTAAGCCCATTTTAGATGTTATTGGAGTAATACTATCACCAAGCGCAGCGGATAAGGATTGAATCAACAGAGTTCTTGATCTAAAAATATTGCTGCAAAATAAAACCAGTTTGTATACATCATTTATATATGGCTTTTGACTATGCGGAGTATATGGGAAGCATTCGTAGCACTAAGAAAAGTGTTCCAGCAGTATTTGCGGTCATTGAAAGTGAAGCTTGCAGTCTGTGCTTAGACGCTTTATTCATATTTTCCGTCGATAGCTCTTTTTGTGAAATTGGCTTCGGTGCTGGAGCTTTCGAAGGTTCCTCTATTTTCGCTGATCCAATCGAAGGTTGCATTTCCAGAGCACTTTGCTTCGGTTGTGGTTCCGTTGTGCGGTTTCTTCGATGGACTGATTTAAAGTGGAGTTTGCTTCTGAAGTTTCTCCTTTGCTTTATCTTCCTTTGATGGGTGTTCCTCTGTTGGTAATTTCTTATCTGGAGTTTCTTTTTTAGCTACTTTCGCCTTTTATGGCTCCTTCATGAGCTTCTCCGTCGGCTGCTCTTTCTGTGGAATTGGCTTCGGTGGTGGTGCTTTCGAAGTTTGCTCTATTTTCCCTGATCCAATCAATGGTTGCATTCCCAAAGCACTTTGCTTCGGTTGTGGTTCCGTTGTTGGCGATTTCTTCGATGGACTGATTTAAAGTGGAGTTTGCTTCTGAAGTTTCTCCTTTGCTTTATCTTCCTTTGATGGTTGTTGCTCTGTTGGTACTTCCTTGGGTGGTGTTTCCTTTTTAGCTGCTTTCGCGTTTTGTGGCTTCTTCACGGGATTTTCCATCTGTGGAATTGGCTTCGGTGGGAATTGGCTCTTTTTATGGAAATGGTTTCGGTGAGGATGCTTTTGAAAGTTGCTCTATTTTCCCTGATCCAATCAATAGGTGCATTCCCATAACACTTTGCTTCGGTAGTGACTGATTCAAAGTGGGGTTTGCTTCTGAAGTTTCTCCTTTGATTTATCTGTCTTTGATGGGTGTTCCTATGTTGGTACTTTCTTATGTAGTGTTTCTTGTTTAGCTGCTTTTGCCTTTTGTGGCTCCTTCACGGGCTTTTCTGTCGGCTGCTCTTTTTGTGGAATTGGCTTCAGTGGATTTGCTTTCAAAGGTTCCTCTATTTAACCTTGATCCAATCGATGGTTGTATTAGCAGAGCACTTTGCTTCGGTTGTAGTTTCGTTGTTGGCGGTTACTTCGATGGACTCAATCCCAGTGGAGTTTGCTTCTAAAGTTTCTCCTTTGCTTTATTTTCCTTTGATGTGTGTTCCTCTGTTGATACTTCCTTAGGTGGCGTTTCTTTTTAAGCTGCTTTCGCCTTTTATGGCTCCTTTACGGACTTTTCCTTCGGCTGCTCTTTTTATAGAAACGGCTTCAGTGTTGATGCTTTCGAAGTTTCCTCTATTTTCGCTGATCCAATCGATGGTTGCATTTCCAGAGGTCTTTGCTTCGGTTTTAGTTCCGTTGTTGGCCGTTTCTTCGATGGACTCAATCAAAGTGGAGTTTGCTTTTGAAGATTCCTCCTTTGCTTTATCTTCCTTTGATGGTTGTTGCTCTGTTGGTACTTCCTTGGGTGGTGTTTCCTTTTTAGCTGCTTTCGCGTTTTGTGGCTTCTTCACGGGATTTTCCATCGGCTGCTCTTTCTGTGGAATTGGCTTCGGTGGTGGTGCTATCAAAAGTTCCTCTATTTTCCCTGATCCAATCGATAGTAGGAAGGGCATTATCAACAAATAAGGCATACAATGTTAAGACAAAGCAAGATTTGTTTCTACCAGTATTGTCTGTTGTCTCTCCATGAAGTAAGCCGTGTTCAACTGTATTTTTGAGCACTTGGCACACAGAGATCAAAGCAGTTTACTCTTGAATCAGGATGAAGTCTGAAGCCGTCGCAACTTGCACGTTAAAAATCAGCCAATAGGAAACCATTTTTAAAGTGTACCTCCCAGTCGGTCACGCTACCCTTAAAAGTACTTTACAAATCTCATTCGCTTTTTCCTATTTGCGAACAAGTCACGTAGCATATGCTGCTCCTTGTTGTTGCTTTTGTTGGCATGTCTATGTCTGTATTGATTGAGAAATTCAAGAGCACACACACACACGTACACACACACACACACATGCCTGTACAGCTTCTACAAACACATGTGCCAAGGAAATCATATTCAATATTTTGTTTGCTCTGCCTGCCCCAAAACCAGAGCCTGCAACAACGACAACAACAACTTGGACTGGCAGCATATTGGGCAGACAAACCGACCTTGGCAAAGGCATCAATAACGTCAGTGGCAAAGGGTAGGGGGTAGAGGGTCGAGGGAGGCGGCAGGAGGAGTGGCAGCAAACATTTTTGCATGTGTGTGTGCTTTTGTACGGCTGTTGTAAAAAGTTTTCACATTAAAAACATTTCATGTTGAGGAAATTGTGAAATGAGTTAACATAGAAACAGTTTTTGTTATGCGTAGAACTTTTTATTAACTCTTAACTGGGCTAATAATGTTGCACAATTTGCAAGTTGGGCTAAATTAGATATTTTATTGAATCGTAATGAAATTTAGGCTGCGTCAGTAGACAGCTAAGAGATTCGAAAGGTGTTAGGTAATCTCTAGAATCTAGTGTGAAGATATTTAGTTTTTAACAAATTAAAAGAAGGCCAAATTGATATTTAAGTCGCATTCTTTTGCGAAAATTTTCCTGGATCAGTAATTTTGGGTATGGGACTCTAGTCAAATTTCCCTACGCACCAAGTTAAGGCTCTTCGAAGCCTGTGAAACCTGGAGCGTCGCTACCTCCATCTCGAGAAGATTACAGGCATTGGTAAACCACTGCCTTCGATATATTCTTAAGATCCGATGGCCGCAAGTTATATCGAATCAAGAATTGTGGGGCATAACGAGTCAAAAGCTTTTGAATGTCGAAATTAGACAGCGGAAGTGGCGCTGGATTCACGACACGTTGAGGACGACCAAATGACAGCATCGTGAAGCAGTCCTTCGAATGGAATCCTCAAGGTACACGGCGAGTTGGTAGCCCAAGAACTACTTGGAAATCAACAGTATTGGGCGAAGCAGCAACACAGCGCAAAACGTGGCCACAGCTGAAGTATCTGGTCGCAGATCTGGAAGGATGGAGGAAGTTTGTCGCCGCCCTATGCCTCACCCGGGGTTGAAGGACTTGAAGTATTTCTGGAATTGCTAATTTTGAATTGTTTTATAAATTCTAATGTTTATTTAATATGGCGAATCGAACATGTATGACAAATATTAAGATATTGAAAAGAAAATTATGTGTATTAATTTGTAGACCAGACTGAAGGCCTGTATAACAGGTATAACTTAGAATTAATTTCTATTTTACAATTATATAAATAAAAAATAAAATATGACAGTTATATTGTGGCGACTTCAAAATGACAGCTCCATTGCAGTTGAAACTTAAACAAAAACATTTGCATATGCGGTCAGCTTAATAAAATAATATTCTTGCGGGAATTTACTCTAACTACGAATTAAGACTTTAATAAATTGTCAGACTTAATATGTCCCATGAGGCTTTTGCTGGCTATTTTTGGCTAACCAAAAAATTAAAATAAATAAAACAAAAGCTTAGAGAAGTCTCAAAGGAGACTGGCCATTTCTGTTGCTGTTGAAATAATTCACTATTTGTTTTGGAACAAAACCGACATTGTGGGTAAACCCGACCACCCACTGTTTCTCTAAAATGGCAAAACTCAGCAAACTCATATTAATGTTGTCGTGTGGAGCTTTAAAAATAGCTAAAATGGTAACAAGACAGTTATCTGTCAGTTTATATTTAGTTGCTCAAACGATAAAAAGTATATTTTTAAAATTTATTTCATTTTTATAAAATGTGATTAAATATTTTTTCTTTTTAAATAAAATAATGAGAAAAATAGATTAAGTGACTTATATACTATAAACAATATACAAAAATATATACAAAATTATCGTGTCACAATTTTAGTTACTATACTGCTCCGAAACGGCTGGACCGATTCTCATGAAATTTAGTGTGCCTATTGGGTAGGTCTGCGAATCGACCAACATCTATTTTTCATACCCATAAGTAATAAGGGTTATCCACCCCTAACATTTTTTTTTTTAATTTTTGGACAAATTTTTTTTAGTGTTACATACTGTCGTATTTAAATAATGATATATATAATTTTAAGGAATAAATTATAAAAATTAATGTTTGGTATTTTCCTTCATCATTCACAGCGCTCCATACCTCCATAGTGGTATCCTAACAATAAGTTAGTTTTTTTTTCTACACTAAACTCGAAATAATTTATAATTATATGACAAAACAACGTTTGTCGTGTCAGCTAGTAGTTCTATATAATTTATGTACAGTATTGGTTACAAATTTCGCACAGTGGCACGGCAGCCGCAAAAAGTTTGAAAAATTGATTTTGCGATGAAATCATTTTGTAAAGGTAGTATATGCATCTAATTTAGAATTTCCCAGAGATCAAGAAAATATTAATTTTATTCGGATGCATAGTTTAGTTGCTATATAAATTGGAGTATATTTTTAACACACCGAAAAACTCAACAATTTTGGAAAAAAAGTTCGTGTTTAAGATTGGTTTGAAAATAAACTACGCAACCAATAATTATTTTCTTGATTTCTATAAAAGGGTCTTTTTTCAATTTTTTCTCATTAATGTTTAAGGTATAACATTAATGAGAAAAAATTTAAAAAAGATTCAAATTTTCAGATATTTGCAATACTTCCGTTTATCGTATCACCATTCATAAATTTTTATTTTAAAGCTTAGAGATTTTTCTTTCAACTACAAATTAATTCTTAAAACATCTCAATTGGTTCAGAAAATATGATGTTTGCAACGCTTTTTCGGTTTCCGTGCCACTGTGCGTTTTCATGAAAAGTGGCACACGATATCTAAATGGTGGGGCCAACCAGACGTACAGCTTGAACCTAAAATATTTAATTTTTTAGACATTTGTTAAATAAATGCATTCAGTGTTGTTAAACAATAACAAGCCTTTCTAATTTTATAATGGAAAAATTATTAAAATACGATCATATCTGTGCTAAATCAGCCAAAAAAATGGGTTGTCGGGTTTACCCCAGCACTTTTGAAAATGATCAAAATTATGAAAATTTGTCATATAAAGAATAAACAACGTATTGCCAAATATTTTTATAGCTACTCTTAAGAAAATCGGAAGGAAATATGGGTAATATTTTAACTTTTACCTCCAGTTCTCATCTACCATTTTTTGCTCGAAAAAGTTTTTAATCGACAGACTTCTTTTAATATGCTCCACATTTGATACGAACTTAAATTTGAATGAAAATTATAGAAATTAAAGAAAAAATAAAGAATTGTATGGATGGTTGGGATGTCCAGACAGTAATCATTTTGATGGGGTTCGCGCACCATGCAAGCAGGGGAAGGAACTATCTGGTTTAGTATTAGTTAGAAAAATTATTAAATTAGATCATACATATTTGTGCTAAATCAGTCAAAGAAAAAAAAAATGTGCGGTCGGGATTACCGCATCATTTTTAATATTGTCCAAATTTACTTTTTTGAAATTGCGTTATATGGATATAGATAAACAACATATAGCTAAATATTTTCATATCTACTTTCACCAAAATGGAAAGGATATATGGGAAATCTGACTTTTACCTCCAGTTTTTTTCAAGGCTTTCCTTGAAAAAGTTTTCAATCGATAGAGCCCTTTTAATTTGCTCTTAAGTTCGGATAAAAATTGTAGAAATTAAGGAAAATATAGAGAATTTTAAATATAGTTGGGACGTCCAAATATAAATCGTTTTCAGCAGCTCACGTGCCAAACAAGTAGGGAGAAGAGATATCTGGTTTTGTTTTAGTATTTTTTCCCAAAATTAATCAAATTACGTTATTTTGGTTCAATTTCATTCATAGACTAAGGAATGTTGTGGAGGATTGAGAAAAGCAACTTTTTTATATCACTCAATTTAAACGATTTATTGATAATGTCTCCAAGACATTCACAACCAAAATTGGACCTGGGTTCGACAACGGCCAGAAATATATTATTGAGGCAGGTGGAGGATCTCTGTCATATTGTATAATTTGATGAGAATATTTTACCTGAAAACTGATATATAAGGGTCAACTTACTATAAATCTCTATCCTCTATTTATATACATTGTGACAAAAAAATTCTAAATAAAAAGCAAAACAGTTTATCTACTTCAATATTTATTTGGTCACCTTCAAAATACGCCCCTTCTGAAGCAATGAAAACGATCTTCCAATCTTCGAAACATTTTTATAGGCGTTGGCCGGGATGGATTTCAGCTCTCTCGTCGCATTCTTTTTTATGGTCGATATGAAGTCAAAACGGGTTTCGCGGAGTGGCAATTTTATTTTTGGAAAGAGGAAAAAGTCACACGAAACAGATCTGGACTGTACGGTGCCTGGTCGATGATATCGTGGCTCGATGTGAGTCACGAGTTATCGTCGTGCTAAGTCCACGAATTGTCTGCCCACAATTCCGGCCGAAAACGACGGACTCGTTCATGCAAACGCCTCATAACAGTCACATAATACTCCTTATTGACCGTTTGTCCCTCTGGAACGAATTCATGATGCACCACACCACGAATATCGAAGATTTCGGAATCGCGGAAACTTTTTTATCACAATGTATATTATGTTTTAAAATCATTATTTAGTAAATTTACTTAATGCCAAATAACAGCAAGATTGTAAATTATATATGAAAAAAATATTTATTTGTATATATATCCTATATGAGTCTGGATTTTACGAAACAGACTTTCTTATAAGTTTTTTGTACTCTTGACCGCCCAAAATAAACCTCTTAGATATTAGATATAATTTTTTTTTAAATACAGGTCAATAATATAGTAAATGCATCTTTTCATGCCTTTTAAAAGAAATTAAAGAAAAAGTTTCAAATTTCGTAGTTCGGGGTTTCCCTAATAGTTCAAAATAAAAAATTTAAATTTTGTTGCCAAAAAATTGACATCTGTACCACTGTACAGTGCCACTGATATCAGCCTAAAAAATTAACGCAGAGATTTGATTTCCATTCGAGAAAATTTTTTCTTTTATTCTTGTTTATTTTTAGAGCAGTTTTATATTACTACATATGCATAAACTGTATATCAGAAAACGAGTTACCTTATAATGTGCTGGTAGGGGGTTTCTCAAAGTCCGCCTATCTCGAATTAAACGTTTAATATATTTTTTTATAGTAATTTAAAATATTTACTGATTCTGTTGACTTTTTATTTTGTTAAGCTACTTCCATATTTAAAAAATTATTAACCCATTTTAAACTTTCATTTTAACGTAATTGATTTGTTTACAAACTGACATTTTGCAGGAAAAAAATGCAAAACTTAAACGTTTGCTGAAAACTCAGCAAGTCCTTTTTGCAACTTGCATTCAACTGTATACAAAATATTTTAATAAACAAAAACTAATTACTTTATGTTAATGATAAAATGTTGAGCAAGTAGTTGACTCCGGCAAGAAAGACAAGAAATGGTATTAAATTTAACATTTAAAAACTTTAAAAGTGTATTTAATATTTTTAAACTACATAAATACTGCAATTTCAGTTTCTGTAAGCAAAAATGTTCACACCATCAAACAAAAAGTTTCCAAACTTGGATCAACAAAATTTTGTAAAATATTAAATATTTAACTTCCTGTCTCATCCGTCTTTATATACTTAGTCGCTTGTCTGGAGCAGAGCATGGTAGGAACATTGTACACTCGATGCTTTTGTTGGTAAACATTTTATGGTATTTTGCAGTTTTACGGCTTTTTAAATGCATAAGAGTGGAGTGTATGTATGCTCTATAAAAGGACATGTGGCCTGGCACACTCTCAAGCAGCAGTAGGACAAACTATAGTAACAGCAACAGCAGTCATCAAATGAGGGCAAAAGCAAGTACACTGAAAAAAATTAAAGACAAGGAGTTGTAAAAACGGAGGATATTTTCAAAAGCACAGAAACTTTCAATCGAGCTGAAGCAGAGAGATGCTGAATGGAATTTCATTACTTGGGATCAGCTGCTTTAAATACAGACAGGAAGAGGTTTCCACATTGAACTGTGACCGGCAAGGAAAAATGGGTCTACTCGATAATCGTTGATAAATAAACTTCGTGAATGACTGAACATACCTCCACATCTACGGCTGAATATTCACGGCGCTAACATTACGCTCTTTATTCGGTGGGAGTATATCATGAACTCCTAAAAAGTATATGAGGCTGGCTTGGGCTCTTGCTAAGAAGAGACCCAATCGACATCAACCACAGCGGCATCGACTGGAACCCTCAAGGCTGCCGTCGCAGGGGCAGATTAGCATTGACCTAGAGGAGGAATATGTAACCTGACGTATTCAGAACCAACGAAACCTGGAGCGAAGTCAAGAGGTAGGCTCATGACAGAGGGAAATGGAGGAAACTCGTTGCGACCCTTTGCTCCTCAGTGGAGCAATAAGATCACTATGATCTATTGAAATCAAGTGAATCATCAGAAGGAATTGGTATCGAACGCAAATGATGTGTTTTAACCGAACATTGAAAGATAAGCGCACATAGTATCGAAAGGGGGAACACAAAGCATCCTTCAATATGACAATATCTTTAGACTGGTGAAGACTTACCTGGACACGCCTAAATGGAATATCTTACTTGACCCGCCATACTCTGTATATATTGCTTCTTTAGGCAAGAAAACCATAATTTATTATAAAGAACTTAAAAATGCATTAATTCGTCGATCGCATCAAAAGATTCATCGTTATTTCAAAATAGTATCCGACAACTATTAAAAAGATACGACGTGTGCACGTGACTGACCTGAACGAATTTTTGATAGTTTACAAAAAAATATTTATATGTCTAGTTTATAGTCAAGGAGGAGAAGATCTTAATAAAACCTATTTGCAATTTACTTTTCACATGTACTAACAATATTTATTACTGAGCGAAATTTGCACGAAAAATATGCCGAATTTTTTGGAATTCGATAGTTTTCCAATAACCACCCAAAGAAACACTAAAGGAAACAAAAAATTGAGTAAAGCCGAGTACGAATAGCTCGGAAATTTATTACAAGCGAAAAAAAAAATAACAGAACTACACAACAAAAAAAATTTCGGAGGTCAGAGCCTCTTAACTATACGTCTTTGGGGTAACAAAAACCTTTTTTGCTAATATGACTGGCGATTGTACGAGGGCAGTTTGATATGTCCGTATCTTTTGAAGTTGTAAGTTGTAGCGATTCCTTAAACCGTAGTTAAAGTGGAAAAATTCATGAAACTAAATTCGAATTTTCGCACCATTCATTATACTCGCCAGATCTGATTCAAAATCTAGGGAAATATTTGGACTGTGGGAAGCTTGGGTCTAGTGTTGAAAAACTTTTTTTTTAACGAATTTGTGTCCCTGTAAGCTGGTTTGGGCCCGATGAGCTTTATCAGGGCTGAAAACGCTTATTTTGGGAAATTGCCACAAGGGGAAAAAAAGCGAATTTTGCACAAAAAATATATTATTCCCGTAAAATAAAAAAATTAACAAAAATATCCTCTGGTGACTCTCAAAAATCAAATCATATGTCAAATATGGATTTCTCGACCTCAAAATATCGCGAATACATATTTGGGTAGCGAAAAATTAACGTTTTGGCCCTTATGAATGGTAAATCTAATTCGATATTTTAATACTTTCATAAAAAACACATTTTGAAAACCAGATAGTGTCACGTCAAAAATTCGTTTTGATTTGTGCATTCTTTTTTTTTAAGAATTTAAATAATTATTTGTAAATTAAACGAATTCGAATATTTCATTCATTTTCGTTGTCCGGAGCACGCCTGAGAAGTCATTAACTTATCAGACAATCCTCGTATGACTAGTCTTGTGTAATGATGTAACTCTTTTTATGTTTTCTTTGCGAAAATTTCACTTTTTTTCTCTCAGTGTGTCACCAATAGAGTGAATCGGTTAAGTAAAGCAACCATGTCAGCTCAGTTTAGTCCTTTTTTAGTAGTTGGGTTGCTTTTCGTTATATTACTATTGTTGTGTTCTGCTATTATATGGCTTTTTGCAGAGTAGAGTGGAGCTCTGTGCAGTCATCTTCTGTGACTCTTTCTTTTCGGCATTTTCCTCTTGGTTTCACATCGAAAAAGAGTACAGAGTGTCGTCTCCTGCACACCTCTCCCACCTCTTGCAATCCGATTGCCATTTTCTATATGAAAATGGTCAGATCTCTGGGCTATGTGTTTCGTTCTTTGTTGGAAAAGCTACTGTGTGCATTGTTGTTGTAGCCAATGTCGTTGTTGTTGTTGTTGCTCAATTTCAGTTAAGAGATAAAATTTTTATGACATCACTTTCATTATTTATAGGCATTTTTGTTGCTGTTGTTGTTGTTGTTGGTTGTGTCGTTGATGTTTTCAATGTTGTTGACTCTGTTCATGTTGCCGTTGTCGTAACAATCCGCTCAAATTGTGGAAAATGATGCCTCCAGAGCTTATGAACTTAATATTTATTGAAGTTTAAAATTGGTAGCGTATTGCATAAGTGGCTTTCCACCAAAAAGAATTTCGTTACACTATCGGGCCATTATGATTGATGTCTGTCAACGTATTAAACTATTAAAACCCATCAACCTATCTCGTAAAGCAAAAATGCACGAAGAATAAATAATTAATAATAGTGAAATGCTGATTGTAGGGTCGAGAATCCATGATCCATTTCTCGATTACTTATTTTGGGAGTGCCATACGATAATTCACCTGAATATGCTAGGAATATTTGGTGCCTTAGCGCCACGCCCTCACAGAGGTCACACAATCCATTTGGAGGTTGTATCTTCTCAAAATAACTCAACAAAAATGGGCTTTTCGACAGATGTCTTTAACATTAGGGTCACCATCATGTCTGAAGACTAAATTATGTTTTCATAATAAAATATTGACTGTAATCTTTGAAAAAAAAAACTTTTTATACTATGTTTTTGAGGTCGCTAAGTCAGAATCTAATGTCAAAAAACTGCAGCTTGTCAGGGCTCTGACATGATCTTCAAAATATTTCATTATTTGAGCTTTTAGAGCTATATACCTTAACCCAGATATCGAAAAAATAAAATAAACTAGGGTCTTGTGACATAATAGGATCTAACTGAAATTTTATGATATCTAGAAAGGGCAAACGGACACGTCTGTATCGACCTCTTTAGTTAAGGGAAGGTTCTTTCAAATTTGGTCCAAAAGAAGGCGAAGTTTGGGAATTATTTGTGGCATGATGAGAAGACTAACAAACTTCTTTTTTTGATTATTAAATGGACTTTTTATTGAGCAATAATTTGACATTTTTATCTCGATGAAATTCAAAATGGCGGCTGAAAAATGGCGACTGTTTTCTGCCTCTGCATGCAGGACATCGTCCCCGGATTTCAGTGTCCAGCATCTTGTAGTGAAATGAAATGAAAAATGTTTTTGGTTTATTGAAATTAATAATAATTAATGAAATTAACGGAAATGTGGACGTTCGAAATAAAAGTTTTTTTTAACAATTTTGTTGATTTCACCTTGCTTAAAAATAACAATTTAACAATTTTTCATATAATTGTTAATTGATTATACATCATACAAAAAATTATATCATTTTAAACATGCTTTAAATGAAGGAAATCGGAGCAAAAGACCAAGATCTGTGCTTGAAATATATACATCAATGCAAATATCGATCGCATTGAAAAATTCTTTCCTACTCATATTCCACGAATATGTGGCTTTCATTTTTGGTAAAAAAAAAATATTTTATTTTCGTGACCAAATTTGAAAGAACCTCCCCTTAACCTGATCATAACTTTGAAAGGCCTTTGAAACCACATTCTCTATATAAAATACATTTGTAGACCAAAGATAAGGGTATAAAACTTCGGCTTTGTGGAAAAGGGGCTCAATGAAATCTATCCAACGATTTTCCTTTTTGCATCAAAGAAATAGCCACCTTATGCCTAATCCCGTACCGCTCCAAGGTTACTCTTGTTTATTATGATTCCTTCTACATTTTTAAGAGTTCCTTGGTCACGTTCAACTGGCAATAGAGCTCAAATCTGGAGCATGGTGCAGAGTCCTTCAGTCGCTTACGATGATGAATTAGCCATTCTTGGACATGAAGCTCCGAGGAAAAGTACTCATTGATATTTTCGTTCACCCAAGTGGGCGAGAACGCTTTGGGAAAGGATTAAAATAATTTTTTTTTATTTTATTTTCTTATGAAACGATTTATATAGCCAGTTTTAAAAAAATTGTTAGCAATAGTTTTTCCTCCAAGCCAGCTGGACCCTTTAAAAAGATTTTTTTCACGTTCTAAACTTATTTTAGAGCTTTTTAAATTAAAAAAAATTAACTGATACCTTTTAAAACTCGACAAAATTGGCTGGGTATATAAATTGTTTTCAATTGGAAAACATATGCACCAGTTCTAGAAAAACATCGTTGTATTCGATACATTAAATTGGAAAACATCGATATCCAAAAGTTTAATATAACCCAAACCATATATGGCTACTGATTGTACGACTTGGCTTGTACCGATTTTATCGTGTACCATATATCACATTTTATAAAATCTGATAAGGTTGTATAAAAAATCAAAATATTTAAATTTTTCGATAAGAAACTTAATAGTACAATCAGTCGCATCTTGTTTGGCCAATGGGTAAGAAATGAATATTATCTTAATTTAAGCTTCGATATATCGATGCACCGATGTTTTTGAGTTAAATCTAGATCTAGTCCTGAGTGCCCCAGATTAATGTCAAATTTGATGCACTTTGGGGCACTGGGTGCTCAAAGGACGGGAAAGTTGAAGAACAGGTCTACGGTTAAAAGCATAAGAAATTGATGATATTGACTATAAATATGGAGCAGAAATGCAGAAATATATAGTTTTATATCTATAGTTTTGCCCTACCGAAGGCTTAGCTGTCTAGAACTATATTGTAAAAGCGACAATATCTATATAATAAAATATATCCCTCTATTATATAAAAAATTGTATCAATTTTATTCAAAAAATGGTAATTTTTGAAAGTGTAGAACATGTGTGTATAGCAGAAGATATTTGTTTCTCATGATTTTTTTTCTCATGTTTGGTAAAGTAAGGAATTTAGCAAAATGGGTAGAAAGAAGTTGAATTTAACTGAAGAGGAAATTAAAGAAGAGGGGTGAGAAGAATAAAGAAGTCGCTTGCGAAGATGGTGGGTTGGTGAGCGAAGCGAGCAGGGAGCGACGCCCCCTAGTCTATAAATAAAATACAAATTCTTTTTTTAGTATTATTTATCGCCCTACCACACACTTAATTATGTCTTATATTTTGCGATTGGTTCATTGATAATCTTTTTGAGTCGGTTGGATGCCAATAAAATAAACATATAGGTAACACTAAAAAAAAATATTATTTATCGCTTGTAGAATGATTAGTGTGACCAACTCAATGTTGAGCGAACCCGGGATTTTTTCTGAAAAAGTACTAAAATCTGACACACTTAAAGTCAAAACCGGTTCATTTCGTTTAGGACTAATAACTTTATTATTCAAATTAAACTTTCTAAGCGATTACAGTCTTCGTACTACGAAAATCCGGGCCACATGAACATAGTATTCAGGAAACTGGGACGTTGCTTCTAAAACCAGACTATGTCTCGCTTTTACCGGTCCAGTTGGTCACACTAAGTATGATAGATAAGAACTGAAGAAAAATATTATTTTCTCAAACTTTTACGCTTTTGAGTGAACAATAATTTATCCAAAAAACCAAAATACAACTTCGTAAAAAGCTGATTGTTTTTCCTCACATTGTAAGTCTGGCACTTTCGTATTTCTACATCATTGTTAGTCTTGCTTACGTCACGACGTAAGTCGAACAATTCTGCATTTCCGCCCGACAATCTGGACACTCTTAGCATGTTGCAACCAAAGCTCAAATTTGTTAGTTTTAAAAGTTAAATCTTAGTTTAATAAAATAATTCTGATAGCATAAATTTACACTTCTCACACTTCAAACAATTTTTTTGATGCAGCTGTCACCATTTTTCCAATTAAATCATTACCAGCTCATATGACGTCACTGTAATAACAATTCCTGTATTCATCTGCATTTGTTGTTCCTACAAAACAAATCTGCAAATCTACAAATTACCACAAAAGGCTAAACCTCACATTAAAAAACACTAAAAACCCATTAAATTCAAATAAAATCCAATATTTGTGCATTCAATATCATAAATCAGAAAATGTTACAGTCGCACCTAAAAGTATACGACCACCACAGCACACACTGTGGTGTGTGTACTCAAACAAATGCGTATAAACCGGGTTTAGCTCTTGTTACTACGACGGCTAAAAGCCAACAAAATGAAATTGTGCGTCGGACAGTTGAGCCCACAAGCTGCCAGGTCCCAGGACTACCATCAAAGGACGGAAACAGGAACGGACCACAAGACTTGTATTGTAAAGTGAGAGGAATATGTGTCTGGTTGGTTTTGTCAGTGTGTGTGTGTGTGTGTGTGTGTAGCCATTTTGTTTGTTGCATGTTGTTTGGTGTTGCGGTCGCAAAACATTTAAATGCCGCACATTAATGCAATACGGTTCGTTGTGACAAAATGGCAGCCAACGACAAAATGGTTCCCTGTTTCGTATTCATTGAGCAATAAAATCGAAAAATTCCAAAGCTAAAAACGAGCTAAACAAAGTGCCAAACACAAATACATATAACGCATGTATGTATGCACAGTGACACATACACATGTACATAACATATGTACATATAGTAGTATGCTATACAAACAAGCTGACGATGGTTGGCGGTGGCAAATATTTTGCCAGGCATAAAAGTTTGTCATTTGCAAATGTCAATGGCATCTATTTGGCCAACGTTTGACTGAGTCTGGCATCGTTTGTCATCGTTAGTGCAGTGAGAGAACAAATATATAGTAGAATTTTGGTGTTAGAATCCCCCCGACAAAAAAATAAATAAAAATTGATTCGATGTCAAAAGCTGGTAACCAAAAAAACCGACATTCGTGTAGTTTGCACAAATATTTATAGAATACAAAATATAGGACTAGATTGATAAGCCAAAAATTTGAAACAAAAAATTAAATAAAGTTGCGTAAGAATGGCTTTATCGTTTTTTTTTTATAGGTATTTAATTTTTTGAGTATCGCTACGAATACCATCAGTAGGTAGGTAGGAAAATATAAAAATTTCTTAAAGGCAGCTGAAACAGTGTTGAAATCGTGTAAAGCTAAAATGGGTTACTCTTTATTTAATTTTACTTTAGAGTACTCATTGCCAGTACTATCATTAGGCTAGAAATAATCGTAAAAGAATTCTCTTTCAGCTTAGAGCTTCACATCAATACAAAAAAATTTTTTCGTAATAGAAAGAATTCTAAATATTTTAAATTTTGAAAAATGGTCCAATATTACACTTTTTTTTACTCCTATAATTTTTACTTAATCTGTACATTTTATATACATATTATATTATATATAAATATAACATCAATACCTTTCCATCTAATCATCTTTAAAGCAGAAAATTTTGTTCATGAGATTTTAACGAATAACTGAAACAACATATTTTTCGAAAAATATCGAAAACGGTTCTTGAGACAAAAAAAAAGGTTGGCATTTTTGAGTTTGTCGACCTAAAATTACCCCAAAAAACTATTTTTTATGAAGGTTCATTTTTCGTGTAAACTAGTGCAATCGGAAGGAGCCGAACGCAGCCCAAAGTCTCGACCTACTGCTGTTGAAAGAGGAAAAATGAGCTTCGGCGTCAACACGTGTTTATCAAAGCATGTTCAGATCGCTTTAGTTCGATTATTTTCAAAACATTTGACCTCTCCATGACGATACCCTGCCTTAAAACAGTATGACAAATTAAAGCGCAGAAACTGGCAAAAATTTTATGTGGTAGCTATATTAAATAGAGAACCAATTTTGATCACACTTTACATTGTCTCAAACAAAATACAATATACTATAAATTTTGAATGCGATATTTAAAACAATTAAAAACAAATCTACCATATGTTTGTTGCGTCATGCATTTCATATGATCCTATACATTTGTAATAGTTTAATCAAAATTGTTCCACTATTTTATATAGCCAGCACACAGAAATTTTTCTTGTGCTCTCTTTTTTAAAAAGAGACAAATATCGCTAATATGCAAAGCGTCACCTTCTAATAGTGGATCATAATGTAACCTTCTCTTAAGTTAATAAACATAATATGTTCCGAGAATAATAGGTAATAACATAAATTACAATAGAATTTTATAACTAAGTGATTATTATTAATATTTGGGGAAAATTTGGAGGGGAAATAAAAAGAATGGAATGGATCATTTCCCGGTACATTGAGATTTATTAAATTTCGTAAGTCAAAATCAAATCATTCTTTTTATCGCTCCTCTAAATTTTCGCCAAATATTAATAACAATCACTTAGTTATAATATAATAATGTATCAAATTTAATTCTCTTAAGAAATATTATTATACAAAAATATATTTTGTATTATATAAACTATAAATAACAAATGAAGATGCAATAATTTTAAATTGAATTGAAAATCAAATCATTTGGCCATGCTCAGGAAAACAAATCCGAGCTTTTTTTTATCGAATTCGCTCTGAATCTGAATATTTAGTGCTACCAATTTCACCAAACCGAATTTTTTAAGGAATCGGCAAAATAGGTTCAATTGTAAGCTTTTTTTTACAATAACTCTCTAAATATTCTTTGTTCTATAAAATTCTGAGATTATATTTATGCCAACTCAAAGTAATTGTTTTTAATTAAATATTTTCTGACACAACTCAATTAATAGCAGGCACATCCAAAATAAATTTTTTTTGCACGAACACATGACGATAAAAGCGACGGGTTCTCGCATTACGAAAAGAAAATTTCCCTTGTAAGTTAGAAGTTGGGACAAAAATATCTTAATCGTGTTTAATTTCAATGTACAAAGCAATATTTTTGTATAATTTAATTTAATGCATAGAACAATAAATATCCAGCAATATTTGAATGAAATGGAGCTGCAACCCTGTGAGCAGTTTTTTTTTTTAACAATAATTTGTTGCCATCAATTTACAATTTATCAAAAGTTTAAAGGAAATATACGAATTTATCGAAAATAAAAGAGGGAATATGAACAAAAAATTCGTTTATCACAACACGCAATACAACGACGAATCCGAATATTATTGTTTGGTACGCATACTTCGTTTTCCGAAAATCAAATAATTATGTTTTCTTGAGATTTATAGTGTGGCAAAAGTTATTATTAAAAAATTCTTAGAAGACATTTGAGTAACGTTATGCCAAGTGACGTCACGCCATATACTAGAAAAAAACAGAAAACCTGTTTTGATTCAAAAACTTGCCAAATTAATTAAGGTAAAATAAGTCAGTACAAACTTTCATAACAAAAGACTTGCACAATTTGTATTCGTAAGGAAGATTACCAAACCAGGTTAATCCTTGAATATTTTTGGTCTGCATCTAGAAAATCAAAATATTTAATGTATATCACAAAGTACTTTAACAAAGATAATAGTTGCGAGTACAAAATTTATATTTTTTTCGAAAAACCTTCAATTCGTATGTTTTTATAGTTTATCGTATTCCGATTTTTGAGTAAATTCATTATGTTAAACCGCTGTCAGTTTCAGATTGAGGAAACAAAAAGAGTACTCAATAAGTTCTGAACAAATTTCTTGTAATACACAAATCAGCTGATTTTCAGCTGCTTAACAGCTGTAAAAATGAATAGTGAAACAAAACCGATTTATTTGAAATATCAGCTTATGACGTTATACTGAAAACCAAAATACTCTGCTTTTCATCTCAGTGTCTGGTTAGCCACTTAAGGATTTGTATAAAATTATTGACTAGCTTGGACAGCAGCACAATCCAGCTGTTGGCTTTGATGGAAGGTAAGGTAAGGCAAGGTGTACATAAAACATGTACCGAGTGCAACCAACCATATAGCTTGCCACAAGAATTGCAGGCAGGACTCTTTGCCGCAAACGGAGCTCTTAAACCAAAAACAAGTAGCTCCCGAAACAAACCCATGTTAAAACAACTGAAGTAGAGAAAACACAAAAAAAATAAATATGTATTGTACCCTGAAAACTTTGGTGCGACGAATATTGCATACACTATCAGTGTCTTTCCGAATCTATCGGAAAAAGATAAATTATTATTATTATAATTAAAGTCAAAATTGAGAGGTAATATAATGCAAGAATTCGCGCAAATATAATATGATCTTTCTTATTTTTGAAAAAATCAAAATCACTTTAAAAAAAAGATGAAATATATCTTAAAATTAATTTTTAATCACAGGTTGGTATATTACACTAGTTTACAAATTAAAGGGTCATCGACAGAACCTTTGTAAAAAAATTGTTTTTTAGAGCCATTTTGGGTGCAGAAACAAGAAAATTATTTTAAATTTTTTTTTAAGCAACGTTTTCGAGATTTTTTTTAAAAATCGATTTTTTAAGCATGAGCAAAATAGTTCCATAGCAACTACTGTTCTAACAAGATTTTAAAGAAACATTCGTCTCGAAATTCTCTTTAGCTTGAAGCTTAACTTAATTTTTAAAAAGTTTTTTGGTATTAAAAAGCAAACCAAAAATTTGAAAACTTTTGAAAAATGTTCAAAAATTATAGTTTTTTTCGATTTCTTTTCAGCTTAAATCCTTAAATTATTTTAAAGAAAAATTTTGTTGCTTCTAAAAAGCAAAACTAAAATTTATAATTTTAAAAAATTCTTAAGAACTATACTTTTTTTCGACTTTGATTGCTTGTAACTTGAATAATTTGTACTTAATCTTTCAATTTTATTTTTTAATCTAATCTTTCATGTCATAAACAATTTTTATCACGAGATATTCACGAATAAGTGAATAAAGTGCCCAAAAAGACGTTTTTGGCAAAAATCCCGAAAACGGTGCTTCAGAAAAAAAATGAATGTAATTTTCATGTTTCTCGACTTAAAATTATCCCTAAAAACACTTAAATACGAATGTTTATTTTTAGTGTAAACTAGTGTTAGTTTTTAAAAGAGGACCTTAACCCAACCAACAGGGTTCTCTTGTCCGTGGGACATAGATGGCGTATATCTAAGTATTTCTCAAGATCACCTAAGAAGTCCTATAAGCAATGGAAGATTCTCAGGAAGAGTTTTAGGGTCCGGACCCCCCGAAAGTAGGAAAAATGGGTTAACAATTTTTTGCGAGTTCTAATGTGTACATATATGAACTTCGAAGAGAAAAACACACCTGTAAGATTTTTTCGGTCTTATAGAACTATAAATTTCTGCCTTGATCAAAAAGTTCCCGGAATTTTTTCAGAAAATATATTGTTCCCTCAAAGTACTCCCTATTGACTGCAAAGCACTTATGCCAGCGCTTGACTCAATTCTGGAAACAGAGCCATAGGGAACTGTAACGTTTTACACCGAGCGGTTTCTTGAGTCGACCTAAGGGGAAAAAATCAAAAGGAGCAGGTGGATTTAGTGCCGTTGGATGGCATTTGCTGCGTATTTACCCAAATGGTACCTGGGTGCACGATCCATGTGAATTTTTCCCAAAATTCCTGTCTTTTTTGGTGAATTGCTTCAGGAAACTGTCTCATAGCACCCAAATTATACTCCTTGTAGACTGTCTGGCCTTGTGGATAGAACTCACGATACACAACACCCTTGTAATTCATAGAAATTGTGCCCCATGGTGATGATTCCGGGAGCTTTTTGATCAAGGTGGTATGCATATATATTGTAACTTGGTTCCATTTAGTTGGCTTAGAAGTTTCGTTCTTTGAATGACGCCAGTTTCAAATATATTTCTCTGATAACTAACCATTATGATGGTTTGACATTATTACAGAGCCAGTAGATGAAACAGTCAATTTGACAAACCACATAACATAACTAATACGCCCCGTTGGCTTACAAAATTACACTCACTAGCAGAGTTATCCACTACTGCTGGCTGCAGGCTCTTTGGCACCAGGTGTGCGATTCTGGCATTAAATAAGAAAGAGTTTCACCGGAAGTTGTAAAAACGTAAAACAATAGCAAATATATAGCGGAGTTTCTACTCAAATATAACTCATGTTGCAACGTGTGAACAGAGCAACATGGCGCCAGACAGGGACAGCAGACAGATGGAGCTCGACTGTTGCAAGATGCAAACACTCTGCCACAATCGAAGCAACATCAACAATACAAACTAAATATAAAATACGAGTATCTAACAAAAAAAAGGGGGGGACGAATAAAAAAACATATTCTGAGCATTAGGAAATGCTATAAACTTGTTTGTCTCTATAACTTGACTGTTTGTCGAGGAGTAGTCTGGCCGTGTTTCTCTGTGTGCGATGCGGCTCCTCCTGCCTCCTTTTAATGTTGCTTGGTTACTTTGTTACTAAACCCAAAGTGCACCATGTGGCAGCTGCAGTTATATGTAGATAGTAATTGTAGTAGTTACCTGCGCATATGTAGCTTATACACAAAATGCCGTCTCTGTTTGCAGGCGTTCCATAGCGCACAGTGGTCCAAATTACATTTTTAATGGACACAATTAAAAAAATAAGCCTGCATTTGGTTTTCGGTAAAAAAATATGCCTATTTCTAAAAGGGGTTTTTTTTTAGTACCAATCATAAACAGAAAGTTTATCCCAGGATATATGGAACTTATTTGAATGACCTACATAAAAAAATGTACAAAGATTTGAAATGAACAATATGTACTGACTGTAAGGTCCGTGTTTGCAACTCAGACTACAAAATAATTTAAGTTTTTATATGTCAGTTTACAATCCAAAGTTTTTAAGATACCCAGAAAAATGTTGTTGGAACTCCTAGTTATGTAGGCAACCAAGAAATCCAAAAAAAATACCTAAATATTTCTTAAGTAGGGGATGGTATAAGCATCTCACGTCGAGTATATCTAGATAGAAATTCTAACAATTAAAACTTTCCGGCAATTAAACTATAAGGTGTATGGTAAGGTATTATACTTTCTTGAAGATCCAAATCGATTTAAATAATATTTTGTACATTGATAAAGATCACTGAAGGACAATCAATCCTGGCATTCTTCTTATGTTGCTAAAAAAGACTGATTGTTATTGGACAGATTACACAGCCACCCAAAAAAACCAAAGTGGCATGATCTGGGAACAAGACATATTTTATCTAATCTATTGAACTAGTTTTGGCCGAATCCGCCATAAGATTAACCCCATGGGTCCTGGTTCTATCCTGAACCTAATTTTTTTTTTTCATATTGGTTGTTAGATTTACGAGCATAAAAAATAACTCATTTTATGTTAGAGCCTCGAAAAGCTAGTCTGCTTTGGATCCTGGATTCAAATTTAGAGACAACATAAAACTGTAGTCCCCATGATCTGGCCTTCAATTCTATGTTTTTGGGGTTTTTTGTTCCCATAAAAAAATATTTTCCAAGTTTGAATTTCCAGGAATATGTTTGTATACATTTTTGGGGTTTTAGTGTCTAATTCCAAGGTAAAAAAAAATCACCAGCGCCTCAAGTTTCCAAAATAAAATACCTCGTTTTATGGAGTTCTTTGAATCCGGATTCTGCGACTTTTAAAACATACAGAAAAAATTATATTGCCTGATCTCTGTATTCGACATAAGAAAATTTTTTGAGACGACAGATTACAAAGAAAAGTATGTCAAAAAATTTTATATATAATTTTTTATAAACCGCATTTTTTTATTCATTTCAAATCTATTCTTAGAAAATATTCAAGACACAAAAATTATTATATTTGAAACTTTCGAATTTGTAAGGCTTTCAAGATATTAGATATTGTAGTTAGTTAACAGATTTAGTAACGAAACCAAAGTCTGCTCAGGGGCTATTTGAAAAAGGTAAAGATCTACTCCAATGCTTACAATAGTATCCACAATAAAAACTTAAGCCAACATTCATACCATTTTGGTTGCTGAATAGATTTATTGGTTTATTTATTCTAAATTTCAAGAACCTTTGGACCCTAACCTAGAATCTTTTATACATCAAAACCAAAATTTTGCAAAGATCCTGAAAATTGGACATCAAATTTTTAATGTAAATAAAACCTTTAAATTTTTAAAAACCTTTGAAAATAATGAAAAGGTATTTGAAAACATTTATATCTCAATAACTTTCTATAACAAAACTTGTGTTTCGTTAAAAAATAATATATTCGGTAAGCTCATTTTTCAAAGCTTTGCTTTGCAATTTTCCATTCCTAATATATCAAAATTTAGTATTTTTACTATTTCGCTCCCTTAGACAGCAGATATTTAAAAAAAACTTTTGTCCAAAAAAATGTAACTCGCGAATTTGACAGAAAATAGTAAATTGGGCATATCTGACATAAAAAAACTTGATGCTCATTTTGCAAAAGTCTTGGATAAACTTTGTTGTACTTGCATAGCTATGCCTTGAAATTTAGGGACCTGAGAGCTATTTAATTACCAAAACTATAAATTTAAAAAAAAAATCGTAATACTTAGTGGAGTATAGTTGATCAAAAAGGACACAAAATTCAAAGCTTTACAATTTTTTAAAATTTAAAATTTTTACTACAAAATTCGCTACTTTGACCACTGTACTCGTTGCATAGATTATGAATAATGCCATAGACATTTGGTAGCTTACGGCTTAGTGTATAAATTATTAACACCGTATAGAGGGACTACCAAAATGTAACTTAAGCCAGCACCAAAATAGTTATCGAATTACCATTAAAACGATGGACTATGCACCAATGCATTTATAATCCAACGTGACGTATGTGCAATGTATTTCACAGGACGTGCTTTATCTACAACTTGATTAATAGCATCTAACTTTAGCTTCCCTTTGTTGTCCGCATTTATACATATATTTAGTATATAGAGATGGTAAACCAAATAATATCTAAGGAATGCTGAGGAAAATGCATTAAAATATATTTAATTTATATAGATCTTACACTATTCTGTTTAATAAATAAAATATGCAAGATTAAAAGAGATATAAAAGTTACTCATCTCAAGAAACTGGAGCAGGACAAGAAAGAACAAGAAATTGTCATCATTGCTTTATTTACTAAAATCTCTCTAATCTCTGACCCACTGGGAGAGCTTTCTAATATGTATGACTGGGGGGCCTCCAAGCCCACAGCTAACCTACTAAGAGATGACATTTTAATTGAAGGCATGCTAAGAAAGGATGCCTTAAGACGGCAAAAGATAGGTCAACATAAATGGAAAGTTAGAAGTATTAAATTAAATGAAAAGCGTGAAGAGAAAGCGGATTTCAAGTTATGTAGTACAAGACTTGCAAGGATAAGAAAAGGGGACAAAGCAGATGAAAGGGAAAACTAGGAATGTCGTTATTACCACTGCCTAGTATTTAGGTTCAAGCCAGTATTTAGGATATAAACAATTTCTAATGTCGTTAAGGTATTTGGGACTTCCAAGAATAAGAAGTTGAAATGATTTTTTTTATTGGGCTTAAATGTTGCTTTATACCAAATTTGATGGTAGCGTATAAAAAATCCTAGGCGAGTTAGTTTCGATGTAGCTTATAGGGAAAAAAGTTTTTACCTATTTCTTTTCTTGTTTTTGTCAGATTTTTTAAATTTTAAATTAAGAAATTGATATAGCCATAAAGCATATGTGGTCTTGGGGGCTCTTCACTTCGAAGAGTATGTGCATCTGAGCTCGCAATCTGCCACTGGTTGGTACAATTTTGGGTCTCTAACTTTTGTGGTCTCTGATCTCTATGCGGTTATACGGACTGAAGGACATAGCTCAAGGTTATGATAATCATTTTGGTAAAAAAAACTTCTGTACCTTGGAACGTATCCTGGTCAAAAGAGTTTTACGATCTTTACACAACGAAATTTCTTTTTATTTCTCTCTTCCGGTCAATTTTGGGATCCATTTAACCGACTGCCTCCTTATTCCGACAGACATCGCCTTATAAAGTTGAACTCCTTAAATTACCGTAGAACATGCCACGGTATACTTTTCTTGCATAACCTATTTCTGGGCCTTATTGATTCTTCTGTATTAAGAAGTTCAGTTGTCGTAACTTGAAAATTTTCACCCTTACCTTGAAACTCTGTAGATCAAAGTTTTCTCTTAATGGTCCTTTCCGTGTTTTATGCTTGAATTATAATAGCCTTTTATCACGTCTTCTATCCTAAGTCATCTTGACTTGCCTCTTCGAGCACCCATGACCAATCCTATTTTATGAGGCACCTATTTCGTCATTGATGCTCTTTTAGCTTTATGTCTACTATATGTAATGTTTAATTTTTATTTAAAAAAGGAGGTTTCTACTAGGTTATTGTAAATTCAAGTCTCTAGCCGGTTTTTTATGGAATTGTGTATTGCTAAAAAGTTCAGCCATCGGGCTAGTGACGCGGATTAGTTCATATCTATTTTTTTCTCTTTTTATTATTCAATATTTAATTAAAGTTTTTCTTATAATTTAAGACCAACTGTACTTTGTTGTATCCCTTCTAAAATAAATGAATAAATACTTTTCAAATTTTATGTGTCTTACTAACATTTTCAAAATATGCTCTCACTGGAGGGTATCTCTTTCCTGCCAACCATCATGAAAATCATCAACCAGATCATACTAAGCCGCATTTTCGAGCCACTCAACAACGTTTTAGATCTTATATTGATGTGTACGTATTAATTTAGAGCAATCCGAGAAATTCAACTCTACGTTATATCTAGTTTTCATAGATTTTCTGAAAGCGTTTGACACCTTTGATAGGGACAAAGTTATCAATATCATAAAAGCGTCGTATACCAATTCCCCAAGCCGAGTTTTACACGGCGGACAACTAAGCGACCATTTTGAATGTAATAGCGGAGTGAAACAAGGATGCCGCCCTTGTTCTTTATTACCGTTCTTGATTTGATATTTGAAGCAGGTGAATTGCATAGTTTTTGAATCAACTGGAAATTTAACAGTAAACTAGGAGATCTAAAATATGCGGATGGTGTTGTAACGAATCTTCATAACATACATAAAGTCGGTGTTGTTATATGGTTGTGAGATATGGTTCATTACCACTATCATTGTCAAGAAGCTCCAAACATTTGTCAATCGATGTTTCAGAAGCGTATTACGTGTATGGTGGCCCCGAACCATTAGCAATGTGTGCCTTTGGGAACTTTGCGAACAAACACCAATCGAGATTGCAGTTCTGGAATGGAACCCACAAGGCAATCGATCCAGAGGCAGACCTAAAGTGACTTGGCGCAGGACTCATCAATTATCGAGCTACGAGCATTGGCGCGAAACAGAGACCATTGGAATTCCTTTGTTAATATCTTATGTGAATGACTACGTTTATAATTTGTTTAAATTATGAATGTGCCCTTAATAATAATAATAATAAATAACATTTTCAACACAGGCTTGAGCAGATCCTTAAATATATCACAATAGAAAAGACCTTACCCGACGGCTATTGAGCTTCAAAAACTACAGACGATTTCTAATTAATAAATACAAATAATTACACTTAAAGTGAGTCAATAAACGAATTTATCTTAAAAAATTATTTTTCCAAATGTTGGTAATGCCTCATGAAAGGTTGGACTGCTAAAAAAAGAGTGACGTATGCAAAAAAATTAAAAAATATTGCTTACTCACCCGCACTTGTATAATTGTTGTTATTCCAAAGGAGCTAACATATTCTTTTCATATACATTACACTATATATACATACATACATATACATTTGCTATATTCAAAAATAAAGCAAAAAATTTAACACTTGTTGCACTCAAAATTGACTCAATTAACATTTTTTGCATTTGCTAACAAAACACTCAAACAAAACAAAAAAAAAAAATGTATAAAAATATATATTTCTGATTCTTAAAACGCACTCTGCAGCCACAAATATTTTAATTAACCATTAATGATTTGTGTTAAGTATAACACTAACAATTATTATTACATTATATCATTTATTATTATAGAATTAACACTTGTTGCTTTGAGCAAATCACATTAAAAAAAACACTCAAAACAAGACGCCCGCAGCAACGAACATTTGTAGCCCATTTATATACAATTTGCTCTTTCGGCTTTATATTAATATGACAGATTAAACAATTTTGTATAAAGTATATAACACTAGCAATAATTATTATACATTTGTAGAAATATGTATAACACTTATTGCTAAAAGCAAAACACAAAAAAAAAAAAACAACAAAAAAATCACTCAAAAAGGGACGCCCGCAGCGACGAATGTTTTTAGCCACTTTAATTACAATTTGCTCCTTCGGCTCTATATTTATATGATAAATTAAACAATTTTTATTAGAATAACACTTATTATAATTATAAATTGTTATAAATTGAAAACTTGATGCTATAAACAAAACACATTACAAAAAAAAAAACACTCAAAACAAGACGCGCCGCAGCTTCTGCTGCTGGCATCTTGCCAGTTTATTTATTTATATTTATTTGACAGATTTAACAATTTTGTTTTAGGCACCAACAATAGTTATTATAATTTAACACTTGTTGCAATCAGCAAAACACATTAAAAAAAATGAAAACACTCAAAACAAGACGCGCGCGGCAACAAATGTTTTTAGGCAGTTTATTTACACTTTGCCCGAAGGAGCAAATGTTAGCCGAAGGGCTATATGTTTATTTAATAGATTAAACAATTTTTATTATATTTTTACTTTTGTTGCAACGCGCAAATGCATTAAATAATAATTTTTTATGCGGCTCAAGCGAATTACGTGCACTTTACTTTTTACATTTTTTTAACAGCGTTGCCAGAGGTGCGCACTGCTACTCAAAACATAGAAAATACTCATTGTGCCTATAAGAAAGGAGCAGCAGAGAGTTGAGTGAGTGCAGACAAAAGAGTCACTCAACTGAGCCAAATCAGTAATGTTGTTATTTTTGAGTAGCTTGTTGATCTGTATTATTTTTCAAATGTTTAAAAGCTACTATATGTTTTGCAACTAAAAATATTTAAACAATAAGTTTCTGAGCCAAATATTTATTCCAAGTGAACAAAAAAAAAAAAAAATTGCTTACTGAGTGAGCGGAAGTAATCAAATGAGCAGGATTGCAATTGAGCAAATCAGTCATGATGTAAAGAATTTTATAAGGTGCCGAAAACAAGCGGCTCGGGATCACTTTTTGATCCAACTTCACACAAATATAAAGAGTAACACTATATTAAACTGAGCTAAATTTGGATGCCATATTTTAAAAATTAAAAAAGTTTACTAACAATAACTATTCTCAAGCAAATCGTTTTTGGGGCAGCAGCATGGTAGAATTCTACCATGGGCAGCAGCTGGTAACAACATGCTGTAATAAACTAATATAAAAATGTTAATTTACAGGCATAAGCAAATTGCAAAACTCACTCAATTCAAAAAGAGCGATTGAGTTAGCTCTTCAAAATAAGCCGCAGGTGGCAGCACTGTCACTGCAGGCTAAAAAATAGAAAGAAAAACAAGGGCTTAGCCAAGAGGGTCAGTGTGCCTACATTAACAAAATGATCGTTTGCGCAGATAACATTGGTAATATAAATAAAAATTTGTAGGTGTGTTAACATAGGCATAAATACATATGCAATTTATTATAACAAGTACGAAAAATTTTAAAATTACAACTAGCAATCCCCTTGTCTGATATTTGCGCTACGTCTATGAGCTATGCAGAATGAGCATCAAAAAGAGTAGTGTAAAGTAAATGCTGCAACCGAAAAGGTCACGCGATGACGCGCTGCTGTTTTATTAAAGTTTAATTAATTTACGCGTTGTTAATAAGTGTGAAAACGTGTGAAAACCGTTAATGGAATTGTTTGCAACAATTAACAATAGTTAGCAAATATGCGCATTTGTTTAAATTGTTAATTAAAGAAATTTATTAAAGTGCACAATAAGTTGGTTATGCATACAATCATGTATAGTATGTATGTGTGTGTAAAGTTGAAAGAGGAAGTCTATCAAAAATGCAAATAAAGTGCGTGGGTGTGAAACGGCAATTTTATATATTTTTGTTTTGTTTTTTATGTGTGTGTAATTTTTATAAGTGCAAGTGCGCGTGTGTGTGTGCCTAAAAAGCAAAGCACCTTTGCAAAATGCAAATGTAGTGCGTAGGTGGTTTTATATATATTTTTGTTTTGTTTTTTATGTGCTGCAAACGTTATATAGTAAGTGCGTGTGTGTGCCTAAAAGCAAAGCATTTTTGGTTACGCTTTGATCTTATTTTTCTATTTTGTAGTGAAGCCAATAAGTGCAAGCGGCGCGGCTTATTGGCGTTTTTAACGTTTGCGAATATAAAAAGAGAAAATGAGAAAGCAAGCTGCTGTTTTAGTGCTGTTTTGTTTAACGTGAGTGGAAGCAGCGCGTTTTTATTTTTTTTTTTTTTGTGAGCGTAACTAGCACGGAAATAATAATTTATAGCGGTTTAAAAATGTTGTCCTTATCTTCTTTAATAATAAATAATAACTAATGTAAATAAATAACAATTAAAATGAAAAGCTGTAATAACAATGCTAATTTATGAAAATACATAAAGTTAAGCAGGTAAGTGAATTATTTTTGGATTGCAAACATAAGTTTATATTATTAATATATAAATGGGCTAAAATTAAATAATTATACTGAAATGGCATTTTGAACATTTTATTAAGGTTTCTTTTTAATCCTTTTGTGCTATTTTTGTGAAATTGATTCTTGGAATTTATTTTGCAAACAAAAGGATATTTGTGGGAAAATTAGGAAATTTTGACAATTAACGTTAAATGGCGCCTGTAGCGTATGTTAGATGGCGTTATTTTTTATACTTCTCTACAAACATACTGGCATATATTAGCCTAAAAATAAACAAAAATTAATTAAGTTTTTAAAAAACTGAAATTAATTTATATAAATTTTCGAGATCGTTCCCAAGTCTATCAGGACATTCTTTTTAAAACAGCTTAATAAGTAATTTATTCTTATCTTTATATATTTTTATTATAAAGAGGTTTTCAATAAGAGCGCTACAAAAGTTTTTTTTAAATAAAACAAAAACGGTTTTGGATATCAATGAAATTCTTTATTGCTGTGAAAGTACATTCGATGCCATTATGTATAGAACTCAATTTCCTTTGCATGGCCTCCACGGGCACGCTTGCAGAAGTCCAGACGCTGAACCCAATTTCCGACGGTTTTCAAGCATAAATCGGCCGATACTGCTACAATTTCACGTTCGATATTCGTACGAAGTTCATCAATCGTCGCTGGCTTGTTGGCATAGACCACAGACTTGACGTAGCCCCAAAGGAAATAGTCTAACCGCGTCAAATCTCACGACCGAGGTGGCCAATTGACTGGGCCATTTCGTGAGGTAACACTTTCACCAGACTTGGTTTTCAATAAATCGATTGTGACATTCGCTGTGTGGCTTTTGGCGCCGTCCTGTTGAAACCACATATTGTCCAAGTCCATATCATCCAATTCGGGACCAAAATATTCGGTTATCATTGAGCGGTAGCAATTCCCATTCACCGTAACGTGCCGGTCTTGATCGTCACGGAAGAAGTACGGTACAATGACGCCGCCGGCCCATAAACCGCACCAAACCGTAACTTGTTCGCGATGCAATGGTGACTCATAGAGCACGTGTGGATTGCTGCCTGGCCAAAAACGCATATTTTGCTTATTGACGAAGCCATTCAGCCAGAAAGGAGCCTCATCGCTGAAGATGATTTTTCGATGATAATCCGGATCATTTTCAAGTTGTTGCTCAGCCCAATTCACGAACATAAGACGCTTCTGGTGGTCAAGCGGCTTAAGTTCTTGCGTCACTTTGATCTTGTAAGGATGTAGGCCGATATCTTTTCGTAAAATTCGAACTCACAGAGATGCCCAACGCTTGAGAACGACGTGTGAGGTACTGATTTGGGTCTTCCTCAATTGAGGAACGGCAGCAATATTCTCGACACTACGGACAATTTTTTGTCTCACCGGCACGGGAACATTTTGTACTGTGCCTTGTGGATTCAAATTTTTCCACTAGACGCTCAATTGTTGATCTGGCCGGACAATTATGACGACCATAGAGTGGACGTAGCGCTCTTAAAGTTGAGGCCACTGACTTCGAATTTCGGTATTAAATTTTAATAATTTCGACTCGTTGTTGGATCGTATATCTTTTCTATGATAAAATAGTAAACCTTCCTGAAGAGAAATGTCAAGAGAGCGGGAAAAAATATGGCGTCGTTTGCTGTCCCTATCGCTCTACTTTTGAAGGGTCCCTATTGAAAAATCCGATATAAAGCCATAAATAAGCTAAAATTAAATAAGTTTTTTATAAACTTAAATTTATTTATATTCATTTTCGAGATCGTTTCCAAGTCAATCAAGACATTCCTTTTAAAACGGCTCAATAAGCCATTTATTCTTATCTTTACCATTATATTAATAAAAGATTATTCAGAGTGCGCCAACCTTTTTTTCGTATATTGAAGCTTCACTTCTTTAAAAAAAAAATTGTTTTGGTTATGATATATTCTTATTAGTTTGAACTTTTATCGGCCAAAACGAAATGGGTGTTTTTTCTGGGTCTATTATAATTTTTTTCAAGTATCCAATGTTCATCTTCAGTTAATTTTTATTCAGCCGTTTTTTGTCGAAACTGCATTTTTCGATTTAACGAAAATTTGATTTTCGACGCGATTTTACTCAAATTTAGCCCATTCCCCAAAAGTAGTTATATTGCTTCTTGACTTCGTCACAGAGTGGAAAATTGGCCTTGTCTGTAATCGAAATATCCATCCATCCATCACAAACATTTTTGACGATGTCTTTTAGGTATACAACCATTAAAGGTTAAAATTTGACTGAAATGGCAATTCAAAAAATTCATTAAAAAAAATTTAAAATTATTTTGTTTCATTTGTATTGAAATTGTTCTTGTAAATTATTTTAAATGCAAAAGAAATTTTTTAGGGAAATTTAGCCTCAACAACAATTTACATTAGATGGCGCCAGAAGCTTATACAAGATGGCGTCAGTGACTTACGTTAGATGGCGCCAGTCAGCAGTAGCAACATTTATTTTCAGTGGCACAATGACTTCTGCCTGGTTTTCAAGATATTAAAAAGAAATAATAATTGAAAATATGCCTCATAATTCTAATCTTGCTATGCACATTTAACTAACCATTAAAAATATTTCTATGCAAATATTTCTCTTTGACAATGTTATTATTATATAAAATAATTCTATTTGCAAATATTTCTACAATTACTATACGCTCTAATTGAACTTAATTGCTATTTGTGATTTTAATTTTTTAATGGTTTTTTGATTTAAATAATTCATAATCGTTTTAATCTATGTGAAATCTGTTGCTGACCCCATTAAGCATTTTATATGCCATGCCATTACCAACTTCATTTAAATGGCATTGAGCTAGCTTTATTTAAGAAATATATATAATATATTAAAGCTTTTAATTGCCATATTATGAATAATGAAATAAAAATATTACGCCCGTAGCAAACGTTAGCGAAAATAAACCAAGCGTATGCTTGTTTGAACCATAATTGCTGTTTATCGTTGCGGTTTCAAAGGTTCGGCTGCATTTTGTTGACCTGGTTAATATGTACTTTACGGGTTTCGAACAACCAACCCGTAGCACATTATGTAGCATATGATTGCCTGCATATTAATTGAATTTGGTACGTTATGAAATTGTTTACGCCGTACGCCGAGCGTTTATATTTTGTGGCTTTAGTATGTTAAATATATAGCTAATACATAATTATGTGGTGCTTTTGAGACCACATTTGTATGCTTTGGAATTTGAACACATATGTTCTAATACATTAAACCATAATTTGCAATATTATGTTGCATACTAAGCAGCTAAATTGGTTAGTTAGTCTTTGGTAACGAATATCGAGCTTGATTAAGTGTTGAATTTTAAGCTATCTGATTTTATGCCATGTCTGGATCCATTGTACCGATTCCCTCCCTACATTAAAAGCATGTTTAACATTTTGTTTCTGACACGCAATTAGATACTTAGTCAAAGCGCCAACTGTTCCAATAATTCCTACTGGGTTGCTTGTCCATTGCAATTCCAGTAACGGATCTTATGCACTGTGTGTTTATCTCGCTCGCACCTGCACAAAATGCGGCTTTAGACCAATGAATGCCTGCTCGTATGTACCTACAGTGAAGCCAGCAATTATTCGTACACTTGTAGATTTTAAACGTTAAAGTTCCGACGGCTGAGACTTCCACCTGATTCGAGACTTAATTGCTTTGATCTCTGTGTTGGATATTTTGTTTTTGACCCGAATTTAAACACATAATTTCTAATACATTAAGCTATAATTTGCAATATTATGTTGCATACTAAGCAGTTAAATTGGTTAGTTAGTCTTTGGTAACGAATATCGAGTTCGATTATGTGTTGAATTTTAAGCTTTATAATTCTATAGTACATCTTGATCAATTGTACCGATTCCCTTCATTAAAAAAGCATGTTTAACATTTTGTTTCTGACACGCAATTAGATACTTAATCAAAGCGCCAACTGTTCCAATAATTCCTACTGGGTTGCTTGTCAGTAGCAATTCCAGTAACGGATCTTATGCACTATGTTTGTCTCGCTCGCACCTACACGTAATACGACTTGAGACCAATAAATGCCTGCTCGTATATACCTACAGTGAAGCCAGCAATTATTCGTACACTTTTTCATTTTGAAAGTTCAAATTGCGACGGCTTTAGACTTTAATCTGATTCGTGACTAAATTATTTGATCTCTGTATGCTAGGTGCTCATAAATACAGCTGGACACGGCTTACTTCATGGAGAGACAAGAGACAATACTGGTAGAAACAAATCTTGCTTCGTCTTAACTTTGTATGCAGTATTCATTTATAATACCCATCCTACCATCGATTGAATCAGGGAAAATAGAGGAACCTTCGAAAGCACCACCACCGAAGCCATTTCCATAAAAAGAGCAGCCGACGGAAAAGCCCGTGAAGGAGCCACAAAAGCGAAAGCAGCTAAAAAACAAACAACACCTAAGGAAGTACCAACAGCGGAACACCCATCAAAGGAAGATAAAGTAAAGTAGAAACTTCAGAAGCAAACTCCACTTTGATTGAGTCCATCGAAGAAACAGCCAACAACGGAACTAAAACCAAAGCAAAGTCCTCTGGAAATGCAACCATCGATTGGATCAGCGAAAATAGAGGATCCTTTGAAATCACCAACACTGAAGCCAATTCCACAAAAAGAGCTATCGACGGAAAATATGAATAAAGCGTCTTAGCACGGACTGAAAGCTTCACTTTCAATGACCGCAAATACTTCTGGAACACTTTTCTTAGTGCTACGAATGATTCCCTTATACTCCGCATAGTCAAAAGCCATATATAAATGATGTACAAACTGGTTTTATTTTGCAGCTATATTTTTAGTTCATGAAAACGCTTGATCCAATCCTTATCCGAAGCGTTTTGTGATAGTATTACTCCAGTCACAACATGTAAAATGTGCTTACTCGTCACTCTGGTTTTGCCTCTGGTCTGCGCAAAATAAAGCCCGTTTAAAATTATATTACTTCTCAAAAAATTTTCCTTTTTCAAAACATACCCTTTTTCCACCTTAATCTTCTGCTTTTCGACAAATTCAACGCGTTTCATAAAAGTTTCGTGGGTTTTTAGTACTACGACTAAATACTCCATAAACTCAGCCATAGACAGTTTCACAGTGTCGTAGGCATACTTACAGAGTGGATCGTATATCCAAGTACGCTGACCAGCAGAGGACTCACCATCAACGTCTAGTCTTATTGCTGCCGTAAGAATTATTGGATGTACAACTGCACTCAGCTCTGGGCGCATCTTTTCTACGTCTTTCGATAGCATAGCTAGCGCCTGATTTGGCATCAGATTATAACGCACTGCGTTGAAAAGGTCGGACAAGTACTGCTTACGTTCTTCGTAATCGTGCTTCAGCCAGAGATGAATAGCATAATAGACTTCCAATTCGCAGTGTACGCCTAATTTGGGCGATTTCAAGAGCGTCAACAAGTCTTGTGGATGAATGCGTTGAAAATTCTTGGTGCATAATATCAACAAAAATGACTTGGATATACGGTTTAGATTTTCGATGGCAACTGTGCCCTGCCCATAACTGCGTGCACGCCAGAAAATAGCGAAGGCCCATAATTCGAAAGACCTATCCTTGGTATTGAGGCCTTTTACAATATTGCCGTAAACACCGTAAGCTCCCAGTTTTTTACTAACAGCCATGGCATCCAACAACGCATCGTGCTCGTGCTATAACATTTTGGGCACCTGTCAAACAGTTGTAGAAAATGCGGAAACCTTCAGCAGTGATAAGGTCTGTAGGTAAAATCACTTTTCCGTTCTCTGGTATTGGAATCTTCGAAAAAGCGCGGCAGCTGCCAATCAATAGACTTAGATTGCATTCGAACACCTCTCCCTGCACAGTAATCTGAATTGTCTGGAATTTATTATCGCTCAAGATGCACGCCAATGAATTACGCAGCGGCTCCTTTGAGTCGTCCACTGTATAAAGGTTTGAATTCCAGTGTATCAGCTGCTGTCTTCTAAGCTGAGCTGCGACATTTTCTTGACCGTTTGCTGCAGCCATTTTGATTCCAGAATAAAATTTTTTTGCCTGAATTAAAATGCAATGTGAATACAATTTTGCAGTGAGTTATGACAAGACAGTCGATAGCATTGTTATCGATAGCGTACACGCTGCGACTTGTTTGTACGACTTGGATACTTATTGAGCAGGCCGTTCAACCGATTGCATCGTATCTGTTGGCTTTGTACGAAAAATCAAATAGTTTTTTACTTCCGTCTACAAAAAATTCAATTGTGCAAAACTAGTCGAGAAGCATTTTGTGTGGCTTGGG
>JBAMAX010002395.1:0-57879 GCA_037043745.1 Chymomyza amoena
TCGAATATCTCTGCAGCTTAAGCGAGAACGTGATTCACTACCAATTCATTCAACCCGTTCCGACATTTTTCCGGCTACGTCAACATCAACGCCAGCGGCATCAGCAGTAGCAGAGACAGCATCATCCTCAGAAGTGGGAGCTGCTTCAGCAGCAGCTACTCGTCTTCAAGCTCATATAAAGGCTCGCCAAGGAATACATTGAATCCATAAGTGTGCGGCTACAATGTCCCAACGCGGATTGCCAAGGAGCGCAGCCGAGCCTTCTTACGTGAAACTGCAGGCTATCAAATTCATTTGGAAAAAATTATTGATCTACGAAAAAAAAAAATGTCTTGGAGCTAGACGAAGCAATTGGAGCAGATACCTTTTCCATCTCAACTATTAATTTGAAAGCTCCATTTTCAAGACTACGCAAACTAATTGAAATCGAATTTACATTAATAGTGCTAAATGTAAATAATAATAATAATAAAATATTACTAAAAACAAAAATATATGTTTAAGATGGTACGCTTTAAGGCAACTAATACTTAAACCAGTTACGAAGTAAAGTATAACTGCAAAAGCGCCTCCTTCTGGAAGTTACACACAATGCACAAATCTAGTATACCCTTTGTATCTATAGGTACTGGGTATAAAAAATGTCAAGTACTTTTTGAACATAAAAAGTAAAAACGCAAATAGAGAAATAATTATTTTATTAAGTTTTTATATAATAAAAACTGGTAAGAAAACATGTTATGTCATTAAAGAAACTAATTAAATTATTATTTTATGTAAAAAATAAAGCCTTAAATTGTATATTAAAAAAAATAACTCTCGGTGAGGAATTTTTAAAACCATTAATGATGGATTAATGTGGGCCATTGCGCTGCTAATATATTCAATGTATAGTATGTATATAGATGATTATTTACCACATATATTTTTAAGACTTTGGTGCTTTGATTTTTGGCGCTTATAACATGAATTTCTTGTAAGCAAGTGAACCAGTAAGTCAGCCACGACAGCTTCGAATCACTCACAACCTGTGCACCTTACATATTTTCACTTTCGCAAAATTTCCGTTATGATTTCTTTGAATTGCAAAGTTCTTGATTTTTTTTTAGATTTATGGATTCTTGTGTCTATTTGTAATGATCAAATATTTCTGTTGATTGGGATTTAAGGTTCTCAAAAATGAATAGTTAGTAAATAAAAAATTTCATTGCTTCAACAATAGGCATCAAAAAAAGAGAACAGACTGTGCAGATAGTGATTAACTTATTTATTTTTTAATATTTCTCCTATTCCCTCCCATTTTAAATTGATTGATCAAAAACTTGATACAGATTGATACTTTGTAATCATATATTTTAAAAAAAAAATTAAATGTTTAAGTTTATGCAGTAAATAAACAAATTCCAAGTAGCGACATTCATCGACTATTTTAGTCTTAATTTTATTTTAGTTTAATGTCGTGAAAAATGTGTCAAAGGGGTAGCTCAACAAAAAGTTAATATGACAGTCATAATACCTTTGAAATAGTAATAAAATAATAAAAAAAAACCTAAGGGAAATGCATGCTTTGGCAAATAATCCTTTATCGATATGTCTGAAATATTATTGTATATAAACTAAGCTATTAGTAAAACTATATTTTATATGTTCAAGCTAGAGATCCATCAAGAACTGAAATTTAAAATATGTTTTATACAAGCTTATTTATTTGTCTATTCACTTAAACTTTTACTAATCATATTTTGATTTTCTGTGAAATTTATACATTTTTTTTTTTTAAACTTTATTAGAAAATTGATATTCTGCATTAGCTCGCAAAAAATTATGTTCCAATAATATTTTTACCGATTATAATAAAATAACTAGATTAGTTTAGATTTTATTTTATTAATTTATTTATTTTATTTTATAACTAAAATTTGGTCGTATTTACAATGAGTATTAAAGAATCAGGCTGAAAAATTTTTCAATTCTAAATATTTTGATAAATTTTTTTGTTTTTCTCTACATTGTGTGCCAGATAATAAGAAATATACCTAATAGACAAGATGGATCACGAAATATTTGTATGATTCTAATTTTTTCTTTGGATTGGTGCCATGTTGGTCAACCGAGGCGTTCCAACAACATTTTGCTATGTAGTTTCTAGAAAACCAGTCACAGACAACGCGGCGTATGTGTAACATAAAAGCCAAAATACACCAATTTGTATACTTTGCGTGTAACTTTGGGAAAGTTACAAAAAAAAAAGAAGATGGCCCAGAAGTTAAAATAAAAACACAAATTTCATACATAATAACAACAGGCGAGAACTCTTATACAGAGTAAGAGGGGAATGAATGAAGCTTAGACAGAAGACTATGTCAGTTACAGTAGGACATTTTGTGATAAGCACACAGGATAACAAGTTGGACGTGCAAACATTTTTTAAGCTCATCGTTCTTTAAAAACAATGGACTACCACACACTCCTGGCATACGAGAAATGACAGCAAGTGTCATAAAGCAAAACGTTAACAAAAAAGATAAAAGCGTCTAACTTCATGGCGCTAAAAGTTTTGTGCTGCATCGTGCAAACTGGTTAATATCGAAAAAAAGGATCTGACTGAAAAGGTTTATACTTTTAAATCTAATGCCAAATCGTATTTTTTCAAACAATATTTTTATACTTGTGGTTAAAAAAAAGGAGTTGAATGATGCAAAATTCGAAGAAAAAAACATTAAATGTTATTGGAACACTTTTTTAATTTATTTCCCGTCCTTTTTTGAATTTTTTTTCGAGTCTTTTAAAATACGAACATAAAACTAAGTTAGTTGTACACGTCGATTAGTCTGAAATATTTCAGATCTTAAAAAAAATGGCTTACGGAAAGTCGGGCGCGGACGACTTTGGGATACCCTGTACCACTAACTTCCAATAAATTCCGGTTCCTTCACAAAAAACCAAAAACAGAAGAATTTTTTAGCAAACAATTTTTTTTGACCAATCGTTCCTATGGGAGCTATATGATATAGTCAACCGATTTCAATAAAATTTGGCACAGTGCTTAAATACCTTAAAAAAGATCTGAATTATTCATCTAAAACTTTTTTTTTGTCGAGGTCGTCTTAAACACCCAAATGGGAGCTATATAATTTATCCCCGATATCAAAAAAATGCCTTTCACTTGAAATTTGGTTCAGATGTTCGGGAAGAGTGTACCAACACAAGAAAATAAATAAATCGATAATCGAAAATACGTCGCCCGCGAAATTGCTTAAGTCACCTTACTTTTTGAACACGCCTCGTATTTATAGGTTTTCACCCTTCTAGTGTGGTACCAATTGTGCTCGAATGCGTGAACGTATAAATGTGAAATTTAAGCTTTTGTACAATTAATTAATACTTATTGGTTTATTTTTTTTTCTTTGCCTAATTATAAGTTTAATGCTAATTAGTTAAAGCAAAATAATTGCCCAAGGTAAAAAAAAAGGTTAGTATTATTTAATTTTATTTGGTCTGGCAGTGCATCGCATTGCTTCTGAGAGCATGAAGGAAGAGCATTAAGTTGATTGATATTCCATAACGAGAACACAAAACAGATGCATTTTTCCCGCAAGAGAAAAGTACTCAAAGAAAAGCTCAACAAGAAGCTAGAGTGTAACTAAGCCTCTGAAATTCACAGTGCTGGCAATCACAAAGGGTATCTCAAAGTCAAGTTTTGCACCGTCGCTTGATATTTTAAAGGTATTATCTGTGTGTCTCAAAACCAATCTTCTGTTTGAATTTGCTCTTATGTCTAGGAAAATAGTATTTGAATGAATTTAAAAAAGACGTTTATTATTGGGATTGGTGATGACGAACAAGTCCACGCTTTTCTAGTGTAGTAGATACTAGTTCATTAACAGTCAATTTTTACTTTAAACAGAGAGAAATAAGAGTAAAATTTTTTTTACGAATCACTTTACTGATTTAAGGCCTTTGCAACATAAATTAAAAAAAAAGGAACAACGGACAACATTGCAACTTCTGCTTATCTGTATGATAAATATAACAACATATTTTTGTTGCTTTGATATATCACCCAGCAAAAAAGTTGTATCATATTTTTATACACTGTACCAATATGGTACCAAGGGTATACTAGATTTGTGCAATGTATGTAACAATCAGAAGGAGGCGTGGCAGTGGTTTTTGCGATTTTTGGCCACACCGATTATTATTCATTTCATCTGAAATTTTACAGAGTGATGTCTTATGGTTCCACGCATCTTTGTGTCAAAAATTAACACAATCAAATATGTACAGCAAAAGCTATAGTCACAAATATAAAAATTTCACCTCCCCTTGCCAATAAAAACCGTCAATATTTGACTGTACCTATTTATGGTTACAAGTGACCTCGAATCACAATTTTTGGAAAGCTTTTACATCTGACTGTAATGAACAAATCCACATCCAAATTTTATCGATGCGGACTCCCACACTCTTCAAAATATCAAAATTTACTCCATATACTTAAATAGTTTTTTTTTGTCGCAACTTTTGAGATTCATAACAATCGGTAAAAATTTACGGAACTTATAGGGATAAATGTCTAAATTTACCAAAAAAAATTAATTCCAATTGGAAAGTTCTTAGCAGAAATATGCAGAAAAAATTTTATCGACAGAACAAGTTACTCCACTGTCGGGCACCGCCTTGACTGTACCACATTTTTTTTATGTTAGTTTTGGGTCGATAACCACGAAAATAACATTAATTTTTCTTTCTTAGGAACCGATTTCGATATTATTTCGAATAACAAGTATTTTGCTACTTTAACTGAGAATAACTCGACTCGTCAATACTTCCGGAAAAAAGGTATCAATTAATTAGTATTAGACCGAAAGCGGTTTTTAACAACCAAAATAACTTAAAAACACCTATTTTTTAGAAAGTTAATTTTTCGTGTATCACTTTCTGAAGTAATAATACTTTTTTTTAAATTGTGGGATTAAATTGTTAATATATTTGACCTTTTTGACCGTATCCATATATAATGTAAATATGTATGTGATTTCTATAATAAAAAAAAAATTGTATCTAAAATTCTACATTTTATTTGAAGTCTATAGAAAATTATATCCACAAATTCACTAGAGGCTTTAATAGATATGTAAATATATATGACTTACCGAAATTTGCTGTTAGGCCGAAACTCAAATGATAAACGATTCTGCCATTATTTTTTTTTTTTTTTAATTAAGGAGTTAGCAGCACTGAATAATGAGAAGCAGAACTCTTGGACATTGATTAATTAAAATTAAAAGTTTCGTCATTTTTGGTCTTGTTAGTTATCAATTATAATTTTAGGATCTAAATTCTTATAAATTTCGACTTTTTGTTGTTGCAAACCTTAATTTTTCTGAAAACAGCTTATAATTCGCAAATGGTTTTAGCAGTAATAGGCATAACCATAACTTTTGTAAAATAATTTTTATTCAGTTTTTCTCTATTTAATTTATTTTGTAGGCTTTGGAGTGTCGAAATCGGTGCACGAGCTTGGAAATATTTAAAGACCCGTCTTAGTTTAATATATACACAGAAAAATAATAAAAGTTGGATTTATTGAACAATTCTAGTCAGTAGGAATTCGAGAATTTTTTTTATCAAGTTTTGCGCTTTCATATGCTTCACTGCAGCATCGTGTTTCATGTTATGGTACTTTATAAGAAGCATTACTTCAGCACATGGCAAAACATGTGGAGAAAAATCGTCTTTGACGTATATTTTCATCAGTTTATAGCCCATTCTAAGGAGAATGTCTATGCAAATCCAACGTTTCGTTTCATATCCATAATATCAATACCTTTACAATAGCGTCTATGATTTTTCTTCTCATTTGTTTTCGAAATATACATCATAATATAATAATAGTATAATATAATATAATAAATATTTCTCGAAAGCTGCCATTATTTCTTCGTCTGTAAGCGGCAATGTTAATTTCTCAACTTCTGGTGGTTTAACGTTCATTGAATTTAAAGCATACCACATGAAACTTGGTATATCATCACATGGCATGGAATAAAATTTAAAGTCGTCACAATCGGGATTTTCGCTGGAACTAGGTTTACTACCTTTTAATACAAAGTCATTGTAGCGCATAGGTTTTGCAGGCGAACGTTTATGAACTAGAAGCTGTTGATGGCTTTGAATTTTTATTTTTGGAATTAGGATATTTTATAAGTTCAACAGCCTGTGGCTTTTCTGCTTTGCCTACGGCTTGCAAATCTAAGCTAGACATCTTGGCAAAATATTGTGTTTAATGGCCTGCTCTCTAATAGTCACATAATTCATAATAATGCATGACGTTATAGGACTCATAGAAAGCGCGCTGTAAATTGGGTTTAATATTTATCGAAACCCTTCGCTCTCCAGAAATACAAATGGCTTTCCTACTGTCGTCACAATTTTAATTCTCGAAGTGACGAGTGCCTCTTTACTTATTTCGTAAGTTATTTGTCTTTTTCAACATTTTGTTGCACTTCGATATTGTCGTTGCTGGCCAATTCGTCAAATATTTCTGCATGTTTTGTTGTTAAATGGCGTTTTAAATTTGTTACGTGAGAGCCTGTTAGAGTCACACCGCATACGTTGCATTTTGATTTATTTTCTTTTGCATCAATATTTAAAAAATTGATGCACTTTTTTATTTTGTCCGCGGCCCATTTTTTGCGACAAAAATATGTTATAACGAAGCCAAACGATAAATGCAACTAACAACTTGTTACTAACAAGCTCAAACAGGCGCCTCACTCACATACACGCATACAAACGCAAAAGACCTTTATTTTGTCACTCGCGACCAAACGGTCGGTGAATAACCAGAGCAAAAGGCAAACAAAAATGGCGTACGTAAAGTTGGGCGCGGACGACTTTAGGATACCCTGTACCACTAGTTTATAATAAAGTCCGATTTCTTCACAAAAAACCAAAAACAGAAGAATTTTTAAGCAACATTTTTTTTGCCGATCGTTCCTATGGGAGCCATATGATATAGTCAACCGATTTCAATAAAATTTGACACAGTGCTTAAAATACCTTAGAAAAAGATCTGAATGCCGAATTTATTTCAAAAATCTTTACAAACAAACGAAACACATTGAATTTTTGGATAAAAAAAGTGTTTCTGGAAGATCGGACCTATGGGATCTATATGATATAGTCAACCGATTTTGTTCAAACTTAGCACATTGCTTAAGTGGTCTAAAAAATATCCAAACGCAAAATCTGGTTACGATATCTGTTGAGTGGCCAATTTTTTTTGACAACTATTTAGTAATCAAACGATGTTGTAATATTTAAAAATGTATTTAATGTTTGTTTCGAGAATATGTTTTGTGTATTATATATGTGTTTTTGTAGTACAATGTTTTTGAGTGTTAGTGTGTGTAAGTTTTATGTCAAGTCGCGAGCCGAATTGACAACAAGAGTTAGTTTTGTACACTGTATTACTTTGAATGTTGCTGAGATGCTTTGAATGAACTGTATAAGTTGAATGTCAAGGCGAGAGCCGACTTAACAACGAGAGGTAATTTTGTATACTGAATTGAGGTGCATTAGATGGTTCAGCTACTGACCATCTAAGCACAAAACAATGTCGTTCACGGCAGGTATTGGTTTGGTGAACGCTCACTTGGAACGCTGTTGAAGCAAAGTTAAGTACTCTTTGCGCCAACGCTTCCAAAAACTTGTTGTATGTATGATGCGCGCTGCCAGCGATCAAGTCTGTTGAAATTCAACTGGGTCACATCAGGCTCAGAGTAGGATGACATTGGCCCACCAATCAAAAAGTGTGCTGGAGTTAGGACATCCAAATCAGCAGGATTATCTGAAAGTGGAAGTAACGGCCGAGAGCTAATTATGGCGGATATCGTGCAGAAGAGTGTGCGTAACTCGTCAAAACTAAGAAGAAGGTTCAACTGTTGGATGAAAATGAAGTTTGGCAGATTTGACAGCAGCCTCCCAAAGTTTACCGAAGTGTGGGTATCTGGGAGGGATGGACTTCCAGTGGATGCTATCATCGAGACAAAATTTATGGATGGCCTTCTGATGTTCATCATTAAGAAACAGACGGCGCAACTCAGAGAGCTCATTCCGAGCGCCAACAAAGTTAGTTTCGTTATCCGACCATATACTGGCTGGGCGACCTCGAATGGATATGAAACGCTGAAACAATCGTGGTTTGGCACGGAAGCATTTTATACATTTGTTGACAACGTGTAGCGTGTAGGGTATTTAAACGCCGAAGGTGTAAATCGGACGCTCAAGAGGGTATCTAGGGAGGTGCACCTCTAGCTACGCCCTGACTTAGCTCGCCGGACTGGGGCTAAACACTGACTCCTGATACACACTGAACATAAATTTTAGGTGCACATGGACAAATAATAATACAAAAAGAAGAATAAACTAAATGGAAATAAATTAATACAAATAAACGAAGAAAACGAAAAAATACAATCAAACGGACTTTGCTGCTATGTTATATGGGAACTTTGATGGAATTAGTCCCGTCTTTACCAACCCAACCTATGTCTAATGATAAACGGCTAGGCCGTCTATTTTGACCCTAAAGCAACCTAGTGGGTTTTCATGATCCTATAAGCCTAATTCTGTCCTACTCAGAGTGAACACACGGAAAAATTAGAAATTCAAATTGGTATTATAATTCAAGAAAAATAAATGGGTGTGCTTAAAATAATGCTTAAAATATCATACATTGTAACCTTAATTTTAGAGAAATTTTCATATTTTATCTTTTAACAATGATACAATTATTTTTATTATTGGGCCATTTGGTTTCATGCATTTAATGGTATATATTCATATATTATATATATATATGAAAAGTGGCACCATTCAAAAATAACTCTTATTACAAAATTTATATATTATTTAAATTAAACTATTACTAACATATTACTGGCCGTCAGCCAGTTGGTGTCACAAGGGGAATCTCGAGTAACTCTAGACTTGGGTACGCGCCGTAATTGTGACACACTTCTGGAAGTGCGACTATACTCTCCACGTGAGGGCGGCTAGAAGCATGGTCATGTCTCTGCCATGGGTGCTGACGAATAGTAGTTCGGGCGAGAGAAGAAAACTCTATAAAATTACCCCAAATCCAAGGTGGAACAGCAAAGGCCGAGGGATAAATGCCTGAGGGGGTCTCAGCCATTACTTTGCGAACTCTGGATACCTGCCGACCTCCAGTTTTAATAAATGGCTTCCCGCGGTAGCCGGGCTATGCCGCGGGTGACTCACCCCTTCCCGACTTCTCGTGCGACCAAAATTATGAATAAAACAAACAATAACAATAACAAAAACAACAAAAACCAAAAAGAGACCGTAACTCGCTAAAATACGATAGAGAATAACAACCCGAAAAATGTAGCTCAGGTGTCCTTCCCATCCCGAATTGTGCTGGCTAGGGCAAGACGGCAAACCCACCGTCTTCCCTAGATTCTGAGGGAAGGCAGTCCAACCCACCCTCGGACGAAAAAATGGAACAAGCCAGTTTCGCTTCTTCGTCCAAGGTAGGGCAGGCTGCCAACTTTTCAGAGCCGGCTACTCCTAAGATGCCACCACCAACAAAACCGTCTTACCAAGACAGGCGACGGGCGAAGAAATTCTCCAAAAGAATCTTACCAATCCGGTGGTCACACCGGAGGGTAAGAAGTTAGTAGATTGGGCCAAAGGTATCCTGCCGGGCTTCCAGCCAGCAGCCCCAGGGAAACCTAAAGCCCAGGTCAAAAGGCAGAGATCCGCAGAAGAAGCTGCGCCTCCTCCAAAGAGAACGCGATGCAGCACCTCAACCGCTCCTTTGCCGAGGTTACGAGGGATAAGATCCTCCTTGGTGTCCAAGTCAAGGGCAACAAGGAGGGTTTTGTACCTCGGAACTTGTGGAAAATGAGCTGCAAGATCGCTTCATAGACGAATTGGAGAGAAGCGGAGGACCCCCTCCACTCGGCAATGACGCCGGATGGCATTTCGGCACAATAAAGATAATTGCGTGCGAAGACATCTGCTTGGCAGTGGCCTACAAGAAGGCAATAGCAGCTCTTGGAGAAGTCTATTCAGGAGATAAGCTAGTGGCGGTGGACTGGTCGGAGGTCCCCATTAGACCGAGAGCCAGAGTATGGGTCTCAGCCAAGCCAGAGGATGCAGACAAGATCCTCAAGCTGTTTCAGGTGTGTAACCCACACCTGAAAACCGATGACTGGTGGATTGCCAAAGTAGAGGGCACGACATGCCCAACTAGACAGGTTCTGCTGACTATTAACAAAGAATCAGCAGAAGCCTTAAAGAAAGCCGATGGCATTCATGCATCCTGCTGGCAATCTGGTTTATCCTGTAATCAGGGCCGTAGAGAGAAAGTCCGTAACCGGGGCAAAAATTTATCGCCCTCTCTATTACATCTTTGAATTGAATGAAGGCAGTACGGATCCTAAGAAAACTCCAGGCCCGGGGTGATTCAATCCTTCTTCCATCCTCACGACGGTCCTGGCTGTAATGCTGGGACTTTTGATAAAAAACCCAATGTGACATTATCATTTACTCAAACCATGGAATGTGTCTATTTAAAGAATCTATAAAACTCTTAATAAAATTTTAAAACTGTATTCCAATATTGCACTTAAAAAAATGTTTATTTCTCATCCAATCTGCTTTGCTTTATAAGTAAATATATAATATAAAAATTCCAATTCATTCCTGCTTTGAAATTATTGTTGCTTCATACATTTAAGCTAGAAAAGCAATATATATTTATTATTAAATTTTTATGGAAAAAAAATATATTTTACCAGTGCCTTGTGACCAACTATCTAGCAATATGAATAATCACAAAACAACGGTAAGACAACAGTACCTTTATGGAAATCAACACCTTATATAGGTTTACACCATAACCAACATTGCGTCCGTCTAGAGCGGTCACCCAATGACCATATGTTAAAGAAAAGATTGGAACTGGGTATAGTCGGAATATGCCGACTGCACTCACATTTTGAAGTTTCTACGATTCACCGTAGTTACACTTACCATTGATGTCTTAGGAAGAATTTTATTTAAGCAATGCCTCCGGCAATTTGCAGCAACTTCAAAATGTATTTACAGTCGGAATATTCCGACTATTTAATATCCAGTGCAATTCTCATTTTCTACAGTTTTCCTACAATTAAGTTTTCTCAACCTTTATTTTCAATTTCTTGATTCTTAGTGCAAGGGCTCTAGCAGTAAAACTAATCAAAAGAATGAAAATGTGGACTACCTAGAAACTTTTACCTCTAAGCTTAGTAACGAAGACCATTCAAAAAAGCCCAGTTCCCGACGACCCAATAATTATAACGCTAAAGGCAAGCAAAACGAGCACCAACATTCGCATCCCATACAGCCCATGCATCCAATGGATCACGCAGCTCATACTTCTGGTTCTGTTAGCCATAATTATAATCGAGCGCACAAGCAACCCAGCTTGGATAAGTTAAGCACATGCAGCTCTGATTCGAGTAACCGAGGCCCACTGCCTTCACTTGGGGTAACCAGCGATTCAGATAGTTCGTCCGAGCATGTTCATCAGCCGCGAACGTGCCGGCGCCATTCCAGAAGACAGTCGGAAAATAATAGTGTCTCATCAGATCGCTCGTCAGTAAGCAGCTTCCATGGAGAACTACCTATATTTGATTTCTCAGAAGAATCAGAAGATCAGTCAAGCGAAGAACCGACAGAACAATACCTACTTGACGTCAAAAATGTGCGTCAGTCTAGAAATAATCCTCAGCGGCAAGTTGGAGTGACAACTGGTAGTCACTCGTCCGTAAGAAGTTCCCAAAGATCACTGCCTTCGTTAACTTGTTCATATGAGTTGGGTCGTGATTCCGACTCGAGACAACAGCACAGCCCACAATACCAACGGGCGAGCGACAATGCGCGTCATCAGGGAAATATTCCTCAGCGACGAGTGGAACAGAGAGCTGGTAATGGTGCCGATGAGGGAAGGGCTAGCGACTTAATTGCAACTAATAACAATAATGGTGACAACGGTATGCCGGCATACCTGACTCATAGTTGCTCGTCAACAAGCAGTTTCCTTACATCACTGCCTACGCTCAGTTGCTCCGAGTCAGAGTCAAGCGAACTCGAGGAGTCATTAAGTCTCCCCAAGTCAGAAAATCAACCAAGCCAGCCACAGAATGTACAATACCAATGTGATGCCGAACATGCGATTCATCAGTGTCATATTCCTCAGTGGCAAATGGGACAAGGAATTGAAGAAGACTGTACTTTGGTTATGCAATCTGAATCGGATAGAATCCACGATATAAGCGATGGTGGGAAGCACGAATCTAGCATGGTAAAAGAAAATGCTAATAATTTTGAAGAGACAAAAAATGTGCATTTATATGAGAGGCACGAAAATGACGACAGCTCTGGTATGGTTTTATGTCGGGCAGGTAACCAGGACGCTCGGACTAGGCTTCATCGGTATTCAAGAAGCTCCGGAAGTGAACCAGACATAAACTCCAAAAAGGATAGTCGCTTGCCACCAAGCAGTGTGAGTAGTATTGAACATCTTGGGATTAATAATACAAAAAAATCCATTGAATCATTTGAAGACTTAATAGAAAACGTTACTGAGGGTTACTTTATCCGTGAGGTATTGTCTACCTTGAGTTCGTCCTCGAAGGAGAGGAAACAAAGCAACTTCTCTAAAAATTACAGTAATGAAGATCACATTAGTGGCCATAGAAAGAATTCTATTGAGTCTGTAGAGATTTTAAAAGATAATTCGATCGAGAATGACATAAAACATGAGGTACTGTCTGCCTTGAGTTCATCCACGAAGACGAGCAACATCTCCAAAAAATACAGATGTAAGGATCGGAAGTGTTATTATGTTAAGAATTCCAATGAATCTTTAGAAGATAACGACATTGAGAGTGGCATCAAGCATAGGGCACAGTCTCCCAAGAGTCTATCCTCGAAGCAGAGAAAATCAAGCAACATCTTGAAAAATTACAGTGTTAAGGGTCTTGGGGGTGGCGATATAAAGAATTGTAAAGAATTTCTTGAAGACTTAAGAGATAACATGATTGAGGTTGAGGTCAACCATGCGGCTCTGTCTGGCAGGAGTCTATCCTCGGAGCAGAGAAAATCAAGAAACATCTCAAAAAAATACAGATGTACAGATCTGAAGTGTTATTATGTTAAGAATTCCAAAGAATCATTACAAGATAACAACATTGAGAGTGGGATCAACCAAAAGGCACTGTCTCCCAAGAGTCTATCCTCGAAGCAGAGTAAATCAAGCAACATCTTTAAAAAGTACGGTGTTAAAGGTCTTGGGGGTGGCGATGTAAAGAATTGTAAAGATTTTTATGAAGACTTAAGAGATAACATGATTGAAGGTGAGGTCAACCATGCGGCACTGTCTGGCGGGAGTCTATCCTCGGGGCAGAGAAAATCAAGCAAGATCTCAAAAAAGTACACATTGCCTTCTACACTTCTTAAACTTCGTGATGAGTTTACTGAAAAAACCCTATCGGAATTCAAGAAATTGTCTGATGCAACTGTGGACAATAGTGACCAATTAAGTAACAGTTCAGAGGTGCGTCGTACCAACATTAGGTATTTGACTAATGGTAAAAAATTGAGGGATTTGGTGCTCAAGCAAATCAAAGATCAGCGCATTGTTACTTCTACTTCAGAGTACATATATAACAATGACAAAAAGCTTAAGAGGGATGTGAAACAAGAAAATTCGATACTTATAGAACGTCTACTGAAGTTCAAACCGGAGAAGCCGCCAGAGACAAACCCAAAAAAAATTACTCTGAAGTCACCGAAGAAGAAACCAGAAGCACCAACTGAAGTTAACGTTAACCTTAGCGTAAAAGAAGCCATTAGGTATGAGGTAATAAATCCGCTTGTACTCAAATTGCTGGAATTGCAAGTAAACAAAAGCTCCGAGGAGTTGGCGGTAATGAAGCAACTAGACCGTATTCCTGCAATGGTTTCTAAACTTTGCGAAGTTGAAAAATTGCTAGAAGAGAAGAAGAAGAAGAAATAGACGTGTCCACATGGCAGTTTTTTTGCAGTAAATATTTTTTTAAATCCAAACAGGAATTTTATTCATATTTTATATAACTAGAACTTAAATAAGATAAACGGAGCAACTGCAAAATTGTTAAAGATTTTCTTTTTTTTAATTGGTATTGTACAATTCGATTAGATGGAATTCGACAAGGGCTTAAGACATTTGTTGTTATCTGGTTTATCGACAATATTCTTGAAAAGTCATTCTTTGATTCTCAGTGCAACTATATGAACCAAAAATTTAAATGGAAAATAATAAAACGAAAGATCACACATTACAATCAAATGCCAGGTAGCAACGTGTAACAAGTAATCCTGCCCCAGGCCTCAGGCATCCAGGCGTACACCAAAATTTTTCCACAACCCCAACCCATACATCACATAGTATATTTTATTAAGGAGTTATTGCTATGCCGGTCTGTCTGCGCCTCTAACTTCGATTGCGATTGCGACTGCAATTGTGACTTTCGTAGGGCACCAGGGGCGTTTTGGACTTTCTCGAGTTCATAGCAATTTTTATGTCTGTGACTTTTTCACCATTCCAAAAGGATGCGTAGGATGTCTACCGTCGCCGCCGTAACCTTCGCCTTAAGGCGATGACGATGACGTTGAGTTTGACTGCCAGACCGGTGCTGGCTGCCGGTTGCAGTTTGCTGGTTCAACTGTTCCTGCGCGATATTTAACGTCTGCACTGGTCCGGGCTGAGAGGTTGCACCTTCCCAACCTTCCAAACACAATGGATCTCATGGGATCTCAGTCACTATCTGAGCTGCCTATATTAGATGTGTTCAAAAAGTAACGCGAACTTTGTGTTTTTTCAAAAATCATTTATTTATTCATAAATATCTATTTTGTCCCATTTAAAGTAGTCCCCATGAGATATTATACACTAGTGCCAACGGTTTTTCCAATCTTCGAAGCACTTCAAAAAATAATTTTTTTTTATCTTGTTCAGCTCACAAAATCTTCTTTGACATGTGCTTTCTGTAAAAAAAAACACAAAAAGATTTTCAAAATTTGGGTAATTCTTTTATTGAAGAGGAAAAACTGGAAGTTGGTATTTCTCCATTGCATGCCAGAATTAGATGCATGGAGTTTGTTTTAAAACTCATCCTGCAATTTCTTTGAAGAAAACAAAACTACGTCAGAAATAACTGGAGTGGATGAAGATATTATCAAAAGATTGGCTATTATTTTGAATATTCTGAACTGTAAAGAAAAAATAAACGGCAGCAAATTTGGTGAATATGCGACTAAGACTGCAGAGCTGCTAATGGAAAAATATCCGGGAAAGAAACTAATTTCCACACTTCACAAAGTTTTGGCACAAGGCCAATATATAATAGAATATAATTGCCTACCCATTGGGGAGATGTCAGAAGAAGCCCAGGAATCAAGAAATAAGGATTATAAAAATTTCAGAGCCATAAATTCTTGTAAAATAACTCGATCAAATGAATGCCAGTACCTTTTTAATATGTTGGCAGCATCTTCAGATCCACTGGTTGCATCCCTTAGACATGTGAGATCCAACATAGAATTGCCAAGTAGTTATTCAAAAGAAATGTTAAGTCTTTTAGATATCCCCTCAAATATAAATGTGGATAATTATTTTACAAAAAACTGCTGATATATGAACAAATATATCATTAAAATTAAAAAAAATATATGTACATATTTTTCTTGGGCGAATATTGCACAGGCAACAAAATCGCAACTCTCAAATATAATATCACCATATACATATGAATACTTCTTTTAAAGCCTAAAGATTTTTCTTTTAATTGCAATTTAATTCATAAAAATATCTCAATTTGTTTAGAAGATATGATTTTTGCAACGGCTTTTCAGCTTCCGTGCTACTGTGCGACGGTTCCTAGAGAGACAATCTCTTTGAGGCGATCTAAACGTTGGGCGTCACTTGGTATACCCACAATAGAACTCTTAACCAATGAAATAGATGCAGCATCTCGAATGTATTTTTCAAGACTTTCTTTTATTTCGGTAATTTTTTTCACTTTGTTTTTTCCCGCCATTAACTTGTGGTCATAGCAGTATCCCATTTCAGTAGTATATAGTATATATATATATATATAATATATATATATATATATAAATTAATAGTGATTACTGCTCCACGGTTCTGAAATGGAACGACAACTTTGAAGCAGTTTTCCCGGAGAGGGAAGATTGGATGCAAAGAACCCCCTTAAAAGGAATCTAGCTGACGATCTGTACTGATGGTTCGAAGATGGATAAGGGCACAGGAGCAGGCACATTCACTGAAGAGCTTTCGACGAAGCTTTCATTCCGACTCCCCGACTGGTGAAGCGTTTTTCTAGCGGAAATATACGCAGTCTGGAAAGCGGCTGTAACTCTTGTCAATAGCCAGGCTACAATTAAAGCTCTGTCGTCGCATACCATAAAGAGTAAACTGATCCGTAACACTACGCTAGCGCTCAATATTTTTCTGGGGATTTAAACAAGTTATGTTGCCTAGAATGGCTTTTTCGGTGACAGGGTGAACACCCCCTATGTCACCCCAAAATAATAAAGCGACTTACCCGACTTAATTTCTTTATTTCAGTGAATTTATTAAAATTTTTGTTTATTTTACTTTTTTTTCGTCATGGTATTTAATTTCAAGATGGAAGAAAAAGTTCGCGGAAATACTGTTTTTCGAAATTTTTTTTTAGAAAATGCACAAAATAATACTGCCTACTAGGCTTTTTGCATTTGAATCCAATGTTGCCTATATGCAACAGCGGGCCTAAAAGGATTAAGAGTTATACAAGAGCCCATTCGGCTTTTGCTGAAAAATATATATTTTGGAGGGAAGATTTCCAAAACTTATTTTTTTTTTTGTCGTGGGGAATATGCTAATAACAATTCCATGGTTGGTAAGGGTATGCGGAAAAATGTTAACAGTGTCTTATTTTGACTTCGAGTACATCGATAGGCATTTTACATAATACCCTTAATAATTCTGCTGTGGATCATTGTAGAGATAATTGAATTTTCCAATAAGATAAAACCCCAACATTAACGGACCATAATACAATCTAGAAAAAACACATTTATTGTAATGGTCGAAATCAGACAAGAGCTTAGCCCTAACGAAGACCTATGGAACATTTTTCAGTGGGATCATGACAACTTTCCTACACATTCACTATTTCTAGGTGTGAAAATAATAGCCAAGTAAATTTCCTTTAGGGGGAAAACTTGTTCCTTATTGTCACAGAGAGCTGAAACTCATAAAAAAATAAAAAAATTGTGGCTGATAGCCGATAAATATCGCCTACAACACTCAAAAAACGAATACCACGACATTCGCAATGCATATCCGAATGACGACAATTGCATAAACAAATATGTAGTTACTGTTCTTCAATAAAATTATACAAATGTTAATTATTAACAAAATAAATAATAAGCTACTTTAATAAATTAATTTTTGTGGAAAGTATTGTTAGATGCTTATGCATATCTGCCTGTTGGTATATCTGCCCGACAGAGTGATCACGTAATTTTTTTCTTGCAACATTTTTTTAATTCAAAATTTTTGGCTGCACAAAATTTATTTTGCATTTTTCTCGTGATGGAATTCAACTTAAAGACGGACAACAGATAATTAAATAAATAAATGCTTTCTGTCAACATCTATATCAGAATATTCTGGAAAATATGGTAAGTGAAGCTTTTTTGATTGTTTTTAGACCTTAGCTCTTCGAGTACAAAATGATCATAATTTAAATAAAACGTTGTTACTGCTTTTCAAAATTTATAAACAAAACTATTCTTTCTTCTTTTAAAACTTTTAATTTGCTTTTTTTTTTATTTATTTATATTCATGAAATCAGTCAAGTAGTCTAGCATAAGGCCTAGATAATTACAAAAGCTGCAAGCAAAAACATCTTCAAAAAAAAAAAAAACCAGCAATATCAAACCGTAAATGTCAACATAGCAAAAAAAAAAATAAAAATTTTCAACTGAATCAGGAAAAATATAATATTAAAAAGTAGGCCTGTCAGAACACATTAAGCTTGCAACAAACCAGAGCAAACTCGAGTCCAGCTTCAGGCCAAATGAAACTAAGCAAGAACATTATCTGGCTAACTGCCAAAAAATGATGTGTTCCCAAACATACACATACACCCACAAATGCAGACCACATTTCGCACGAAGGATACTAAAATAAAAACCACAATTAGGATAAGTGACCTCAAAGTGTTCCAAAGTGGTAAAAGCGCTTAAAAAACTTAAAAAAAAAGCCTTCACAAAAAAAAAAAGAAATTGCTGCCTGATGCCCACTCTCTGACATGTCTAGAACCGGGAATCTCCACAAAATTAACAGCTAAGCTGACGGGCTAGTTGGAAACATGCTAATGCCAGACCCACCTCCCCCAAATACAACCAACTCGACACGACCAAAATTTTCACCATTTCCATTTGCAATCCTGTTTCTATTCCTCATTCCGACGCTGTGCAAGGTTCACAGTGCAGTTGTCCTTTCGGGCCTATTAGCCTTAATGGGACTTTTGCATGCTTCACTACGCTACAACTCTTTTGTCTGGTGGCAAAGGTTTTTCTAGCTACCTCCATAACTGACTATAAACGTTTTTTGCACGTCTTTGCAGTTTTCAATTATTAATGGTCTGTGCACGCTCTTGCATATAAACTGCCTAAATAATTCGAGGCCCTACTATTTTGCCCAGTCACTCTCTTAGAAGGACAACCAAATTTTGCTGTGCAGATTATGATGACGTTGGTTACATATCCGCTGCAATGCAGCACATGAGTCAATCTTGTTAAGCTTAGTGGACTTTAAACTGGCCAAGTTTTACCTTCAGCCGTTCAGCCGAATCACCTGACCAGGCTGCCTAACAGACTGTTTATGAAAAGCTGCTTTACACGTTCCCCAAGTTGCTTTATTTGGCTAATTCATGCAAAACCAACAAAGAAAAAGAAAATAGCTAAAAAAAACTTAAATTGCTTCGAGTAATGTCTAAATTACAAGGTATAGTGTGGTTAATGTTTATTTATTAGGCTGAAGCGGATATTTTGGCCCTTTGCATGAAGAGGTTCCGTATAGAGCTCTTGTTATTTAAAGGCCCGGCGATTTTTATAATAATTAAATACATACTCGCCCAAAGTGGATGCTCTTCGACATGTATCCAGTTGAAAATAAATAAATTTTAGTCATGGATCATCTAATAACCGAACAACGCGAAAAGGCTGTACAGGCTAACATTAAAAATGGTCGTTCTGTAAAAACAATATAGTTGAGGCTAGTGCAGACGAGTGACCGGGAACATCGATACATTGTTTTTCAATAATTACAGCTTGCTAATAATCTTAGTCAATATTCAATTGAAGCCCACGGTCCATTATTAGGGACACTTATTTCATTTGTCATAACAAAAACCGATGACAATTAAAATTGCAATTAACAAACAAACCAACAAATGGTCTATCCTACACATTTATTTTATTCAGAGTGCGACATTTTCTAATTTCATCTCTCTTTCAAGTACATATTAGCCTAAATACCATGCCTTTTTCTTCGTTAATATTATCATTTTATTAATTCGTACAACACGTACAATCATATGCAGTCCACTTCACAGCTGAGGCTCATTTCCAAGCATTTAGCTTGGACTGTCAAATAATTCAGGATTACACTTTATTTCTGCAACATAACGCATTTCTATGACCAGTGCCTCAGAGCTCCTACAATCTCCCAATGTTTTGCCTAGTTAGCCAATATTTTTCATGAAACTGCTTATATTAAAAACGAGCCAGAAAAATAAATATTGAACGAAAGTTTCTATCGCTGCTCCAGCCTGTCCTGTTGGCGGATACATTGCTAATTCCACGAAATCGAACCATCGTAAAAACTTGGTGCTTGATGCTGCTGCTCTTGCAGCTTTAGTGGTTTTTTCGAGTGGGAAACTGTTGGGTGCCAAGTAGCCTATTGCATTATTCTAGCATATTTTGCAGTTTCGCGCAACGAACCACTTTGTGCCCATTTGCAGCTGCAGCTGCTTTCGATGCCATTTCTCTGGGTTCCAATTTATTTATGAGGCTGTTGTGTTCATGAATATTTTGTTTCCTGGCATTGCTGATGTCGAGGGCATTACGAGTTGCAGTTGTTGGTACATGGCACTTAGTGGTTAGTAGAAACTGCTGCACCTACAAAAGCTTAGAGTTATGCTTGCCAATGTTACGTTAATGTTTTGGGTTTTTTTTGTGCACCAGCGCCATGCTTATAACTTGTTTGATTTACAAAATGGCGGCTCAGCGGTTTGCTGTTGTGTTTTTACCTTAGTCATTACGCAAACGTATTTAAGCTATGGACAACTTTTTTCAATTTCAAATATTATAAGTAACTATTAATATATAGCAAAAGTGTATGATTTAAATGTATTTAATTCAGGCTGTTCATAGCATAAGCACTAAATACACAAAAAAACAAAAGTTTCAAAAAATGTTTTAGTGCTAAAAGGCTAACTTTTCATTTCACTTATGCGAAAAGTTATTTCAACAAAACAAGACAACGATTCTCGCTTACTTACAGGCGGTTCGTTAAATACGCAGACACCCACTCTAGGATATAAATTTTCAGTTTTTCGAAAGCCTGGCTAACAATGGCAAAATGATTCCTCTATTGAATGACAGACAGAAAAGTCAGAGAGTGGCTAACGATTGCACTTCTGAGTGGCGAACTGTGTGCAAATGTCATCTACAATGCCTCAAATTCCAAAATTTATGCAACGAGCATAATGTCTCTGCCACAATTATCATCTTTATACAATTTTATATCAATAAAAACAAAGGAAAAACCGTAAACGTTATGCGTCAATTAACTTGTTAATTAACTTAAAGACACGCAATTAACTACTAATGAGCCATGTTGGCCAAGACAAAATGTCAAGAGATAACAAAAAGTCCGAGTAGCTGAAAGTTTCTATAGCCAAAAAGTTTTTAACTTTCTTTCGGACATAGGCATGAACTAGCTAAGTAGTGAGCTAACCAAAAGTTTTTAAAAATCAATATCACAATAACAACAAACTTGAAATTATGTTCTTAAGATGCAGCTAAGAGATCTACCCTCACATATGTATGAGCCAGCCATGTTGTTTTGCGTATAGGTTTCGACAAAAATTTATTAGTAAAGATTTTTCTTAAAAAATAAATTTTTTATAATAACGAGAAGATTTGAAAGAGAGTAATTAAAAAAGAAATGAATCAATAAATCATACTTTTAACGTCCGTTAATTATTTTAAATAAGCCCTACTTAATCGTAAACAAAGTTGTAGGGAATTTCTTAGGCCGGGGTATCAATGTCAGTATTTTGAAGCATTAAGTGATCGCTACAGACCAAAGTTGAGGAAAGAGGAGAGCTAGGACTCAGCGGATTTTTTATAATAATTTGAAAATCTACTGTTATCGCCCCTGCTACATACCTTTGTGAAATTTTTTAAAAAGTCGGCAATAATTTAATTTCATACTATAATGGTGCATGCTCATAAAAATTTGAGATTTGCTATCACTTTAATTTATGGATTTCTCTTACTACAGTTAAGCACTTTAAGAGTTTGGAACTAACATGTAACGTAAACCGCATCTAACAGCAAATATACGCAGACCGTAACTGATTACAACTTCAAAAACGTTTGGTATGGTTTATTGGAATTTGAGGAAGAACTTCAAATATACACTTTGTATATGTTCCACGATCCACGAGATCAAGCGCAGAATAACTCTTGCCAACAGGTGCTATTTCGGTCTCAATAGGCAATTGAGTAGTAGAGACCTCTGTCGCGCGACAAAACTATCACTCTACAAGGCACTCATCCTTTCAGTGCTTTTTTACGGCGCGGAAGCCTGGACCGTGTCGCTAACTGATGCAGCTGCCTTGGGAGTTTTCGAGAGGAAAGTACTGCGTAAGATCTTTGGTCCTATTCGAGTTGGCGATGACTACCGCATCCGCACCAACCAGGAGCTGTATGAGCTCTTCAACGACATGGACGTTGCTCAGCGTATCAACATCCAGCGGCTTCGCTGGCTCGGACATGTCGTTAGGATGGACGAGGATGCTCCAGCTAGATGTGTGTTCGATGCGGTAGTTAGCGGCCGTCGGTGGAGAGGACGACCGTGTTTGCGTTGGAAAGACCAAGTGGAAGGGGCCCTGTCTTCGCTCGGTGTGACCAACTGGAGAAGGCGCGCGCAATGCAGAGGCGCCTGGAGAGACGTTTTAAGGCAAGCCGTAACCCGGTAATCGGGTTGTTATGGCCACATAAGAAGAAGAAGATATGTTCCACGAACATTGAGATGAGAATTGTTCTTAGTTGAGTTTGACAGCGCCTATGAAAGTGTTTAGTACATTATTATTTAGTATATTATTCAATATAAATATATTTATACTGAGAGGCCTGGCCAAGTTCTTAAAGCGATAGTTTCAGAACATTTATAATAAAGACATTGTAGGCTTCAAGCTTTTATAATATTCATAAGCAACGTCTTACGTATTAATACTATCCATCTGCAAGTCTCAGATTGCAAAAAATTACACTTTCTGTTCATCCATCAAATTATTCAGACTCATGGGAGCCAAAAAAAAAAAGTGGGTCAGGAGTTACGAAGGAAAGTCAAACATGGCCATTCGTAGCAGGTTTCAATTTCAGTTGATTGCAGGCATTAAGGCAGAGCTAGAGAAATATAAAAGAAGCAACCTTCAATGCCACTGATGAAGAAATTGTTGTACCAAGATACTTTGCCGTGCTGTCGAGCACAAAACACAGTCCTACTGAATACTACAGACTGACGGATACCCAAAAAAAAAAGACAAACTCAAGATACTCGTGCATGAACATGATAGGAACAGTAGGAACAACGGAAACATACAAAAATAATAAGGATATACGCTACGTGCAGTCAATAAATATTAGAGTTGCAGAGCCCTTGCACAGAAGCTCAAGGAGAACACTGCTCGAAACTAACACGTTCGATTTAATACAAATGCGCTTAGACAGCTTTCTGTATCTCACAAACTTTTGGGTTTCTGAAGGCATGGCCCCCATGGGCCATAGGAGTTCCCCTATGCAAAGCGACGTTTTAAGTCTCCATATTCGTCTTCGTCAGAGCTGCAACAGCTTCATTTATAAATGCAATCCATGATGTCCTTACGTTTCTGGCATTTTTTAATATTTTTTCTTGAACTCGGTTATCTACTTATGTTCTATGTTAAAAATGCATATACATAAATAAATTTCTCGCTTTCTGTTTAAAATGGTGACTTGGCATAGATATGTCAGTTTTTGCTAAATTATTGGCCAAGCTGCGGCATCACATTTCATATAATATTAAAAGCCGTTTGGTAAATAGATAAGTTCAGCCTTAAAAAGATTAGAAATTCAGAAAGTTCGATTATTCGACTTATTGGCTGTTATTGGAAGTCAGAAGCAGCGTAAGCCAAACTTTCTAAGTGATTGATGTTTGGGCCAAGATTCAAAAATATGTTTTATCAATTTATTAAGAGTACAAAAAGTATTTCCCAAAATGAGAGTCATTTTAAAGGGATTTCAAAATATAGATAAATGGTGAGTCTTATCGAATAATTCTGAGGAACAATTCACTGTACTCAAAAAAATGGATATATTGAACTTAAATTTCGGTGACAGCATTTGACAATCCTGTGAATTTGGAAAACTGTCAGTCTCTAGTAATACTGTTCGCTAGAGCCGACCTCAAGTATTCAAAAAACTGAGCGATCCTTTCACTAGTTTTAAGTTTAGAGTAAAATCTCAAAATGGATTGACGAGCATCCTATTTTGTCATTTAGTAATAAATTATAATAAATTTATTTTCTTATGTGCGCCTTCGTGGGATCACCTACTTCTCATTATTTTCTCGCACCTCGTAAGTTTTGAATTACGAAAAAATTTATTATTTCTAATATTTTTGTTCATAAATGCAAGTAGAATGAAATTTGTGTAGAATAATAGCGTCTATGAAATACAACCACAGAAACTTGGGTCGACTAGATTAATACAAGTTACTATTTGATAGCCATTTTCATGTGTTGTGTCATTTATTTATTGGATCCTCAGAATAGCTGTGTAGATATAAGTCCACTATTTAAATACTGAATAGCATCGTCATAATTGTCACAAGCTATCAATTCTGAACTATTTTCACCCGTCGGCAATAAAGAACCAGAACTTTCGGTTTTCGACTTGCTAGTGTTTACCGATGTTTTTCCTCCTAAAATGTAAGTGAGTTCAAGAGGATGTTTTTATTATTTGTATGTTTTTTTATTGATTTAAATTTCAGATTGAGATTTTTTTTAATATAATAAGTAACCGCATATGTTTATACGCCACTTATTTGAATATTGTGGAACACGCGCGTATTCCTTAGGACGCTGATGGAGGGCACCACACTGCCTATTCCAAAAAAGGGAGATTTAAGCTAATGCCGCAACCACAGGACCATTATCCTACTGAATACGTCCCAAAAAATTGTAGCCGCCTTCATACTGAATAGGATTCATCCGACTTCATACGACTCAAACAAAACGGTTTTAGGCCAAATAGATCGTGTGTTGACCCCATAAATTCCCTTAGAATTATCGGGGAACAATCCATGGAATGGAGATTGCCTCTACTACTTCTATTTATAGTGTTTGAACGTGCCTTCGACAAAGTAGACTGGAATGAGATTTGGGACGGTCACACTAGCCTCGGGGTGCCTGATCACATCACCGACTTAATAAAAGCTCTTTACAGTAACTCCACATGTTCCGTACGCTACAAGGTAAAAAGAGGCCGGACGCTTTTATTGAAAAAGGGTATTCGACAAGGCTGCGCTGTATCACCTATACTTTTTCTTATTGTATTAGATATGGTAATGAAGAAAGCGCAGAAATTGCGCGCCTTCATTAACCGATGTCTTTGAAGAATATGCGGCATATATTGGCCGAACATTATTAGCAAAGATGATCTGCAAATTCGGACTGCTAGTAGACCCATCCACCTTGAAATAAAAAAAAGAAAGTGCCGGTGAATTGGGCACACGTAGCGAAAAGAGCAAAGTAATATTACAAGAATGGCACTACCATGGAACCGACAATGCTCAAGAAGAAGAGGTAGACCAAAAATAACAGGGGAACGAAGAGTTCAGAACGAGGCGCAACGGTCATGGCAGCAACTTTAAACAATTGCTATCAACCGAGATCGATGGAAGGAACTAGCCCTATGCCCTGAATAAAAGTGACAACACAGGACTTATTTTATTTAATTTTAAATAGATATAATTCTGTAAACTCATGGAAATAATAACAATAATAATATAATATAATCGTATAATATCAAGATAATGTTGACTAAGCAAAGGGAGGGCAATCTGGTTAAAAAATACATGTGAAAATCACAGCAGAGTGTGCAAGGTATCTCAGAGCTTTAAAACTTTAGGAAATAAAATTTTTAATTTAGTGAACAGATTAGGAGTCCGACAGTTTTTTTTAGAAGCATGATTAAAATGCTTTTCTTGGTTTGATACTATTTGAAAGCTATTATGAGTGTCACATTACCTTTTTGTTGAGCTACCCCTTTGACAACAATTTTTACAACACTTAAACTAAAATAAAACTTAAACTAAAATATTCAAAAAATATCGCAATTTAAAAATTGCTTATTTACTTCATAAACTAAAAACATTTAATCTTTTTTAAAAAATATATGATTATAAAGTATCCCACTGTATCAAGTTTTTGATCAATCAATTAAAATTGGGAGGTAATATGAGAAATATTAAAAAATAAATAAGTTAATCAAAATCTGCACAGTCTGTTCTCTTTTTTTGATGCCTATTGGTGAAGCAATGTATTTTTTTTATTTACTAACTATGCATTTTTGGGAACCTTAAATCCCAAACAACGGAAATATTTTATCATTACAAATAGACACACAAATCCACAAATTAAAAAAAAAAATCTAAAACTTTGCAATTCAAGGAAATCATAACGAAAATTTTTCGAAAGTGAAAATATGTAAGGTGCACAGGTTGTGAGTGATTCGTAACTGTTGTGGCTTACTTACTGGTTCACTTGCTAACAAGAAATTCATGTTAAAAGCGCCAAAAATCAAAGCACCAAAATCTTAGATATATGTGGTAAATAATCAACTTATATATAGTTGATACATATATACATTGATACAGTTGATACTATACATTGAATATATTAGTAGTGCAATGGCCCACATGAATCCATGATTAATGGTTTTTAAAAATTCCTCAACGCTAATTCACAGTTCAACGTTTCGGCTGGATGCACTTACATTTTTGGGGCTGCCGATTTGTTGAGAATAAAAAAATAATGCTGATTTAATGAATCATAAATTGATATATTTAATTAAATCTAAAAATTTACATTTCAACCAATTTTTTAAATTTAAATATAGTAACTAAAATTGGGGAGTGCGCATTCAAGAAGATATAAATTTATTTTTTTATAAAATAATAATATTTCTTTTAAATCTTTAATTTAAGAGCATACAGAAGAGAATTATTTTTTTTAATATACAATTTAAGGCCTTATTTTTTACATAAAAATAATAATTTAATAAGTTTCTTTAATGACATAACATGGGTTCTTATCATTTTATATTATATAAAATCGTATACCATAATTAAATAATTATTTCTCTATCTTCGATTGTACTTTATATGTTCAAAAAGTACTTGACATTTTTTATACCCTGTACCTTTAGGTACAAAGGGTATACTAGATTTGTGCACTGTATGTAACAGCCAGAAGGAGGCGCTTTTGCACTTATAATTCGTAACTGGTTTAAACATTAGTTGCCTTAAAGCGTACCATCTTTGGTTTAGTAATTTATTTAGTATTATTATTTACATTTACTACTATTATAGTAAATTCGATTTTAATTAGTAGTCTTAAAAATTGAGCTTTCTAGTTAATAGTCGAGATGGAAGAGGTGGCTGATCCAATGCCTTCTTTGGCGAGCCTGAGTAGCTGCTTTTGCTGCTGTAGCAGCTCCCACTGCTGCAGCTTCGGAATATGATGCTGCCGCTGCTTATGCTTTTGATGCTATTCTCAGAAGAGATACTGATGTCCGAATCCGCACTTTCAGAGCTCTCCTCGCTTGTGTCTTCTAATCTAGTTACTTTGACGATACTTTTTCTCGAATAAAAAAAAAATTCGAAATTGATTCAAACGCTTTTTTAAAGTATATACAAGTTTAGAGAACTGATTCAAAAAAAAAAAAAACTTTTTTTAGACACTTATATATAAAGAGCCCCCCTAGTTTAACAATATAATAGAGTTTGGTGTTTTATAGTTGCATTTAAATTCAGTTTTGATGTTGCATTATCCAATACCTACTGGAGTACCTGAGTTGACTTGCCAGATCCGGTTGCACTCTTAAGGATCGGAATTTGGTTGTTTTCCAATAAATTCAAAATGTCGGAACGGGTTGGATAAATTGGTAGTGAATCACGTTCTCGCTTAAGCTGCGGATATATTCAAAGAGGATGTGGCGGAACAAGTGAGTCTGGTACGTTCTAAACATGTCGTTTGTACTATGTTCTATCGCGCGTATGCAGAAAAGATTCGGTGATAGTTACGTAGCGCTAGATACTGGTGTTTTTTTTTTTTATATATATTTTATTGAGTGCAAAACCTGTACATAAATTTCGTACCGTAACAACACATGGATGGTAAATAAATCCTTATCCGAGATACGGGTGCGATGTTTTAATTGGAATTAACTGTCCACTTAAAGTGAGCGCAGGTTGGTTCTGCAATGTATCGGCAGCCATTTGAACGCTGGAGGAAGACGAAAGTAATTTTATTTTAATATTGTTATGTCAAAAGGTTTGAATAAATTTACACTTGCTAACGATATAATGGTTCGGCCAACTGTAGGTTTGGTGTTAATCAAATTGTCAGAAGATAATCGATAGAGAATAAAATATAAAATGTATATAGGTCTCTATTTCAGCGATATACTTAAAAAAATATTTCTAACATATTCCTTTTAAATAAAGTCCAACCAACCACATAATAGTCCTAGGTTGGCAATTGAGCTTTGTAGAATAGACTCCGCGTCATATGGCCGATATAAAATAAAAAATAAAACAAAATCAAAATTTTTAATAAAGAAGTGAGAGCTGCTGACTATTAATACTCTTTATTGCTCAACATCTACTGGAGATATTTTAAATTACTATGAGATAAGTTGCTTGCATTATCAACGAATATCCTTGCCACTGCAGGGAAATGCTGCAATTTTGAAAGTCGGATGAAAACTGTAGGAGTTAGTTCACCTTCGCCACTATGGACTTCATAAAAATAAACCTGATGGTAAAATTTTTTGTGATAAAGCTACATTCACCAAAACTGGTTTGCAAACTTATGTGGAATTAAACGTAAAAGTTTTTTCCTTTGTTGTGATAACACGGGGCTGAACAGTTTTAACTATTTACTCTGAAAACTTTCTATTTTGCTTATGAAAATTCTATGCGAACTCTGAAAGTTCTATTCGAAATTCACTTTAGAAGATGCTTTAAAATAAGGTATTTCAAAAACGAGATGTGAAGAAGACATAATCCTCAGACTTTAGTAAAGATTTTAAAACCGTTACGAGTCAAGTCTGTACCACCAAGAATTGGAATTGTATAAAAATTGGCATGAAATAGTTTTCTGTGGCAGACCAGTATAACTAACCTAAAACAAAATGTGAATGGTCTCAAAAGGTGTCGATTTTTTGAGGGTTTGCGATTTTTCGACAAACAAAATTATATGTAATAAAAAATAACATCAGAATTTTTTAAAACAATTCAATCTGCTCATAAATATTTAAATAAATAAAGTTAAAATCTAAAAACTTCATAAGTGAATTATTTCTGACTTAAATCCTTAAAAACCTTTTTAAAATTTTCTCATAGTTTAACTTAGAAGCCGCAAAGTACCTTAGAAAAATTGATTTGACCAAATTGGTCATTAGATGTTTAAATATGCATGTTTTTCAAAAAATGTTGGTGCTGTCTGCGAAAAATATGGAAAGATGTTCCGCTTGTAATCAGTTCAAACGTCCCAAGATGCACGGACAACACAATATCACAATAGATAGCAAAAAGTAAGATATACAACAAATCATGCCTCTAAAAATGTTTACTCTGTTCTGTGTGCAGTTTTTGACGTGACAACGTCTTAAATTAGGCTGTGGCTAGGAGTCACTCATGAAAAAGTGTAACGACCGTAACGCGTTACAGTAACGTTACGGCAATCTGCAAATGCATACTTGTAATATGAACTTCCACCGTAATCTGCAAATGCATACTTGTTATATGAACTTCCATCTCCGCATGTATGTCACTTATCATATATAATATATATACATGATAAATGATATATTCTCTTTATTTTATGCCTTCCATAATTAATTATAAATGCCTCATGCCAGCAATATATACATACATATAATAACATAATATATATAGAAAATATATCAATAATATTTCTATTAATGTTATATATCATGCCTTCACATTGAAAATTCTTATATGATATGTTTATATTTCATGTGTATATTTTTTATCTATTATTTATTATTTATTATCTACTGCCGAGAAAATTTTATTTTATTAAGAGATACGAAAACGTAAAGTCTGACAACTCGTTTCTTAATTTCATGAAATATACGTATAATCTTGATTGCGTATCAAACGTTTCTAAGTCAACTACGTTAAAAGAAACAACCATCGACTTGACTTTCGCAAGACACATTACAGCAGAAACACTTCCTTTCATTTCCTATTTCTCCTATCATCGTCCTATCCTCAACAAAATCACTCAAATAGGAATTATTATTGTGCAATTTAATAATATTCATATCAATAAATATTCTACCGAGAAAAAGACGTTTTTTGTCGTAAGTTCGAAAAATCCCTCGAGTATTAGGAGACTATCCCTGCCATTTGTTTAGAAAGGAATTGCCCAAGGGCTTCTAAGATTATGTTTCTTACACATACCAAAAATTTTTCTTTTCTCGACTTTTTATACCCTGTACCGTATGGTACCAAGGGTATATTAAGTTTGTGCAAGCCGAAAATGTATGTAACATATAGAAGGAGACGTCGGAGACACCCCAAAGTTACCTAATATATGATCAGGGTGAATAGAGAAGTCGATATACCCATGTCCGTCTGTCCGTCTGTCCGTCTGTCCGTCCGTCTGTCCGTCCGTGTGAACGCCTAGATCTCAGAGATGGTAAGAGCTAGAGCTACCAAACTTTCACATTAGATCCCATATTATTCCATAGGAGGCAAGTTTATTTTATTTTTTTGATATCGGGGATAAATTATATAGCTCCCATGGGGGTGTTTGAGATGACCTCGACAAAAAAAAAGCGTTTTAGTTGAATAATTCGTTTGTTTATGAAGATATCGTAACCAAATTTGGTATTCGAAAGTTTTTTACAGTTCCCAATCACTGTACCAAATTTGATCGAAATCGGTTGACTATATCATATAGCTCCCATAGGACCGATCGGCCAAAATAAGTTTTTTAAAGAAAAATTCGCTATATTTATTTTTTTAATAAAGATATCGTAACCAGATTTGGCGTTTGGAAATTTTTTAGAACACTTAAGCAATGTGCCAAATTTGAACAATATCGGTTGACTATATCATATAGCTCCCATAGGGTCGATCTTCCAAAAAATCGATTTTTTAACAAAATTTGTGGTGTTTCGTTTGTTTGTTAAGATATTGGGACCAAATTTGAGATTCGTGAGTATTTTATAGTTCCTAAGCACTGTACTTAATTTAATCCAAATCGTTTGACAAGATCATATAGCTCCCATAGGACCAATCGGTCCAAAAACACGTTTTTTATACAAAATTCGATGTGTTTTGTTTGTTTGTAAAGATATTTGAAATATATTTGGCATTCAGATCTTTTTTAAGGTATTTAAGCATTGTGTCAAATTTTATTGAAATCGGTTGACAATATCATATAGCTCCCATAGGAATGATCGGTGAAAAAAAAATTTTTTCTTTAAAATTCTTCTGTTTTTGGTTTTTTGTGAAGAAATCGGACTTTATTACAAGCGAGTGGTACAGGGTATCCTAAAGTCGTCCGCGCCCGATTAATTGTAATTTATTTTTAAGCTCATTATACCCTGTACCGTATGGTACTAAGGGTATATTAAGTTTGTGCAAGCCGAAAATGTATGTAACATATAGAAGGAGACGTCGGAGACACCCCAAAGTTACCTAAAATATGATCAGGGTGAATAGAGAAGTCGATATACCCATGTCCGTCTGTCCGTCTGTCCGTCTGTCCGTCCGTCCGTCCGTGTGAACGCCTAGATCTCAGAGATGGTAAGAGCTAGAGTTACCAAACTTTCACATTAGATCCCATATTATTCCATAGGAGGCAAGTTTATTTTATTTTTTTGATATCGGGGATAAATTATATAGCTCCCATGGGGGTTTTTGAGACGACCTCGACAAAAAAAAAGCGTTTTAGATGAATAATTCGTTTGTTTATGAAGATATCGTAACCAAATTTAGTATTCGAAAGTTTTTTATAGTTCCCAATCACTGTACCAAATTTGATCGAAATCGGTTGACTATATCATATAGCTCCCATAGGACCGATCGGCCAAAATAACTTTTTTAAAGAAAAATTCGCTATATTTCGTTTTTTAATAAAGATATCCTAACCAGATTTGGTGTTTGGAAATTTTTTAGACCACTTAGGCAATGTGCCAAATTTGAACAAAATCGGTTGACTATATCATATAGCTCTCATAGGTCCGATCTTCCAAAAAATCGATTTTTTAACAAAATTTGTTGTGTTTCGTTTGTTTGTTAAGATATTGGAACCAAATTTGACATTCGTTAGTATTTTATAGTTTGTAAGCACTGTACAAAATTTAATCCAAATCGTTTGACTAGATCATATAGCTCCCATAGGACCAATCGGTCCAAAAACACGTTTTTTATACAAAATTCGATGTGTTTTGTTTATTTGTAAAGATATTTGAAATAAATTTGGCATTCATATCTTTTTTAAGGTATTTAAGCACTGTGTCAAATTTTATTGAAATCGGTTGACTATATCATATAGCTCCCATAGGAACGATCTGTCAAAAAAATTTTTTGCTTAAAAATTCTTCTGTTTTTGGTTTTTTGTGAAGAAATCGGACTTTATTACAAGCTAGTGGTACAGGGTATCCTAAAGTCGTCCGCGCCCGACTTTACGTCCGCCATTTTTTTATTTAATATTCTTAAAAGCTTTTTTTTAGATAATTTAGAGAAAATTAATAAAACAAATCAAGGTCCCTCGTGACAAAAATTATAAAATAAAATTATAATTTGCAGGACATGTAACAAAATTTATTTAATGATTAAAATATTGCAATTTTATTTTTTATATTCTTCTTCTTTTTATGTGGCCATAACAACCCGATTACCGGGTTACGGCCTGCCTTAAAACTTCTCTCCAGGCGCCTCTGCATTGCGCGCGCCTTCTCCAGTTGGTCACACCGAGCGAAGACAGGGCCCCTTCCACTTGGTCTTTCCAACGCAAATACGGTCGTCCTCTCCGCCGACGGCCGCTGACTACAGCATCGAACACACGTCTAGCTGGAGCATCCTCGTCCATCCTAACGACATGTCCGAGCCAGCGAAGCCGCTGGATGTTGATACGCTGAGCAACGTCCACGTCGTTGAAGAGCTCATAGAGCTCCTGGTTGGTGCGGATGCGGTAGTCATCGCCAACTCGAATAGGATCAAAAATCTTGCGCAGTACTTTCCTCTCGAAAACTTCCAAGGCAGCTGCATCAGTTAGCGACACGGTCCAGGCTTCCGCGCCGTAAAGAAGCACTGGAAGGATGAGTGCCTTGTAGAGTGATAGTTTTGTCGCGCGAGAGAGGTCTCTACTACTCAATTGCCTATTGAGACCGAAATAGCACCTGTTGGCAAGAGTTATTCTGCGCTTGATCTCCAGGCTGACATCGTTGTCGGTGGTAACGGCGGTGCCAAGGTAGATAAATTCCTTGACAACATCGAAAGTATAGCTGTCGGCAGTAATCTGGGACCCAAGCCGCAGCACGTCCCTACTTGTCGACAGCATATACTTTGTTTTGCCCTCATTTACCGCCAGACCCATTTTCGCAGACTCCCGTTCGATAGCACTGAAGGCTGCGGTGACATCTCGCTTGCCACGCCCAATGATGTCGATGTCGTCGGCGTACGCAAGGAGCTGGAAACTCTTGTAGAAGATAGTGCCAGTGCGATGTACGCCAGCCTTCCGCAGAACGCTCTCCATGACGAAGTTGAAGAGGTCGCCTTGTCTGAAACCTCTCACGGTATCAAAAGGCTCGGAGAGGTCCCTTCCTACCTTGACGGAGCTGCAGGAATTACTCAACGTCATTCTGCAAAGCCTTATTAGCTTCGCAGGGATACCGAGCTCAGACATTGCGGCATATACGCGATCCCTTATTGGGCTATCGAAAGCTGCTTTGTAGTCGACGTACAGGTGGTGAGTGTCGACTTGATGTTCGTGGGTCATTTCCAGGATTTGGCGTAGTGTGAATATCTGGTCGACGGTGGACTTGCCAGGTCTGAAGCCGCACTGATAAGGTCCAATTAGTGCCTTGGCGAGTGGCTCCCTCCCTCCCTCCCTTTTTTATATTATCATGTACATTTGTCAGACGTTCCGCAGTGTTTTTCGCTTCTAAAATAATTATTGTACTATTTGCAGTTTCAGAACTACTTTTATTTTCAGTTTGTACACGACATGTGCTGTATTTATGTGCTTAAGCATACATATATGTATGTTTGGCACGTGTTTGGCTTTTTTCACATAAACAAAACAAAATGGCGAATACTCTAAGCCAGAGTTGACATGGTTCAAAGCTGTTCTTGACTTGTAAAGTACACTTTTTACAACGTGTTGGTCTCTCTGCTAGTTTGGTTGATTGTTTCTTTCCGTTTGACTCTTACCCCATTTTTGTTTGCCTTTCAAGTTGCGCATTTGGCGACAATTTGCAACATGTGCATTAGTTCTAGAGTCAAAGGCTAAAGTCCAAAATGGGCTCACTTTGGGGCACTGTTGCGTTGAGTGCCTTTAAATTGGCAACGTTTAAAAATGGGTTGTTGGTGGTCCCCAAATAAGGGCTGCAGTTGGCATGCTGTTAACAAGGATTGTTGGCAGCGCAAAGCAATTAGTTACGCATACGCTGCGTTAATTTTCATGGCAACAAATAGTAAGGAGGTAACAAAAAAGCAAATGACGAACTAGAAAGGATATAGAAAAGTAGGCTTTCATTTTGAGTGTAGCCTCATATAATTTAACATAAAGCATAATGATAAAGTTGAAATTTTTTTAGGTTGGCACTTAAAATAAAGGTTAATAAAAGAGAAGCTGTTTTTATTTTAAGAATTGTTTAAACATTTTTATGAAGTTTATATTTTAATCATAAATATTTAACTAATCGTCCTTTCCTGTTAGTTATATTTTAATGCTTAAATAAATAATCTTTTTCAGGTTTTAACCTTAACATTTGGTGTAATACAATTTTTTTGCCTTTTGTATTTTAATAAAATGTGCAGGCTAAAAATACGGAGACCCTAACAAAAATAGCGTTCTATCGAAAATAAATAGCTTTATCTGTTTTTGTCATTTCCAGTACCTAGCTATAATGTATTTATTACAAATTGAAAGAATGGTCTATGAAACAAAATTATAAGAAAATCATTTATGATTTTTCAAATGGTCACATTTATGCAGCAAATATTTTTGTATTTTAATTTTGTGGACGAGTTTTTGAAGTGTTTTGAAGTCCAATATACTTTTTTTGACTCAATTTTGATTAACGTCATAATTTGTAAAAATTTCAGGAGCTTATAGGATCAAGTTAGGCTTTTTTCTTGTCAAGCCATAACTTTTTTGTCTATAGTTAGATATTAAATACACATCCATAATAAGCATATCAATTAAATTGCATTGAATTAAAAATACTTTACGGAAAATTTTCCAGAGCTTGAAAACGACTGGACTGGCCCAATGTGAAACCAATTGGATCTCTTATTAAAGTCCTACTCCTGAGAAAAATATGCTGAAAGGATCCTATCGTGTTGCAACAAATTAACTAACGATCTTCCTCGGACATACGAAATTTATATTCGCCATGTTGTGAACTAGTTTCGCAGTTACTGTTTCCTACATCTACTAAGAGCCCCACGGGAACGGAAAAAGTGTTCTACTAATTCAATCTCTACTTCATCTTTGCAACTTTTGCAAATGTCATTACTTGGAAAATTTATTATGGTCCCATGGGCTTCGATAAGCCAGTGTCCCTTGATCGTTCTGACAACTGCGAAAACGACAACCGATTGAGTCAACAGAGAGTTTTGCGTAGATTTTAGTCGATATTTGGCAGCTGATTGTATAGTGGAATATATTGCACCATAGACTTTGTACATAAGATTTAAATTTAATTCAGCACTAAAATGAATTTGGAAAAACAATAAAAATGTATCTTTCCAGAAAATTAAAAATTTTGGTTTCTTGTGTTCGGTTATTTTTGGTGCGCATTAAAAAATATTTCCGAAAATGACAGAAAAATCCAATACAAACAATTCAAATTATGTTCAATCACAATTCCATACAATAAAAAAGACATTGTAATGGAAAAAAATGAAAATAACTATTTGACAAATTCAATGCCAAAAAGTGAGACATTACATTATTGGAGCCATTTTGGACTGCATTGAAAAAAATTAGTCTTTCACTGCATGTCCGAAAACTATTTTTGATAATCAAAATTCATAGAATTTCAGTTCCAGGACCGAGATTTGATAAAAAAGGTAAATAAATAAAATGTATATGAAATGTTTTTAGGTGTAATCAGGTAGAATGAACTTTTCTCGAGAAAAAAGTTAAAGTGCATTTCACTGTCGGTCACCGCCACGACTACATCACATTTTTCTATTTTTTTTTTGGCTCTACATTTTTAGCAAAGAGGAGAGTTTGTCTTTCCAAGAACGTAAAAGTCCTTTGCTTTTACAGAAGCCGCGAACAGTCATCAATGTTTTCGTCTGCTGCTGGATCTTAAGATGACTCTGGCTTAATGGCACTAGTTGCTTTTTTAATTGTAATTGTCGTGAGTATTTGCAATTGTACAAATTTCTACAGTCGGCATTGCCCCCATGAGCATTTAGTACTTTTTAAAAATATTACCTACTATATTCGCCAATATGCAAGTAACTTCCAGTCTTTATAGAGAAATACTCAATAGTTAATACTAAAAGAAGAAATTTGCCAAAAAGGATATGTGAAATACTTACAGAATGTAAGTGCTGTCCTTATTAAATACCAATACGAAGGCTTGATTTTCAATTTTAACGATACTTCTTTTTTTTCTTTCCCTGTCCCAGTTTGGTTTATATTGAGTTAAAGTTTTTTTTTTAATATTGAGCACCAATTCAACACGGTTTTCGAAGTGTAACCAATTAAAAAGGCCATAAATTCATTTTGGAAAATTACCTTTACTCAATTCAAGGTACAAAATGTGTAAAAATAATACGAAATTTAGAAACAATTTACTTTCGCTCAATATGGCCACCTTTTGCCTTCACTATGGCCTTGAGACGGTCCAAAAATGAATCGCAGGCTGCCCGAATGTGACTTGCAGGTATTTTGGCCCACTCGTGGACAATGGCTTTTTTCAGCGCCTCGAGACTGTTGTATCTTTTAGTTCGGACCTTGCTCTCCAAAATGGCCCAAAGAGAATAATCCATCGGATTCGCGTCTGGTGAATTCGAGAGCCATTGTGTGGACGTTATGAAGTTCGGAACGTTGTTTTTCAGCCATTCTTGGTTCACTCGAGCTTTGTGAGACGGTGCCGAGTCCTGTTGAAACGTCCATGGTCTGCCACCGAAATGTTTGTCTGCCCACGGCCCACCCTATCGTTTTGAGAGTTTACGAATTGCTCAATTGTAAAAATTTTCTCGTCAGAAAACACAATGTTCGGCAATTGACCGCTTTCGGCCAAGCGAAGCAACTCCTTCGCTCTCTCAAGTCTGACTTGTTGCTGCTTCGGTGTGAGATCATGTGCCTTTTGGATCTTGTAAGGCTTGACCTTGAGATCATTTTTCAGTATGCGACGGATGCTACGGTCAGATATTTTCAGTTCTTTCGCCATTTGATTGGCACTTCGACGGGGATTTCGCTCAAGTCGCTTCTTCACTTTTTGAACCATCTCACGTGACGTTGCAGTCTTTTGATGACCACCTCCATGACGTTTTGCGATGCTACCAGTATCATTGTAACGAGTTATGGTGCGATAAACGAAAACTTTATTTACTTTAAGGTGTTCGAGCTCACGAACAATCGCTGGTTGTGATAATGCAACTACACTATTACGTTTGAAATCCATTACTGATTTTTTTTTTCGCGTTTACTCACCGCAAAATGCTTTCGTGCGCTTGTAAACAATACTCTAAACTGTCATTTAGCTAACTTGCAGACAGCTGATGCCCGTGCGTCAGCTGCGCGAGCGGTCTGAATTTGGTTACACTTCGAGTGCCAGGGTCCCTGTAGCTAAAGCAATTGAGAGCACGTATGAAGTTTTAATATTTTGACGTTGACTGTTGCAAGTTATTTATAAGAAGTATGTCAAATGCCCAATTAATTCATAAAGGGCCCTCTGCTCCCTTACTTGAAATTTATGATGTTGCAACTTCACCATAAAATCCAATTTCTAATTGTACCTGTACAATACAAATTCAATTCAAACCAAAAGTAACTTGGACTCACTTGAACTCATTTTATTAACAAAAAAAAAAAACTGCATAAAACAAGTACGTCAAAACGGAAGCACATGCAGCGGAAGTGAATTCCTTTACTTCCGTTTGAGCGCGTAGCAGCTGCACATAGTCAAAAGCTACAATCAAAACTAATTGTCAAAAGTACACTCACTTCTGGAAGGTACACACACACAGGAGTTGTCCAAATACGAAAGACTTGAGAGGTGCCAAATTTGGCCATGCAGTCCGTCAACTTGTCTACGTCGAGGACTTCGATTTCGACCGTCAATTGTAGCAGGGAATGCAATGATGATGACGTTGACGACCAACGACAGCTACAACTAAAAAGGTAACATGAAACTGTTATAACGATACTTAAGCATTACAAAAATATTCAACTAACTGGAGATTGCAGCTGCTGTTGTTGCAAATTCACTGAGTACGGCTGACTGCGAGACTGTGTAGCACTTCCGTTTCCGCAGCGGAAGTTAATGAACGTTACAAAGTAACACCAGGCAACTGGTACTCCGTGATTAAGGACATCGCAAGCAAATGCAAAATTAATAATTGAACTAAGGCAAAGGAAACATATGTCTGTGCCTTTTGTACCGCTTACCAAAATATAAAAACGAAAAAAATTAAAAAACAAAACTTTCGTATGATTCTACTCAATGTTAGTAAAGCCATAAGTAAGGCCTAATTGCTGGGCAGAAATGCAGAAGATAACGAGTAGCAATGTGGGCACACCGAACAACAATGCAAAAGTCCAAACTAACAAGTTTTCACTTAGTTTAGATTACAAAATTTGCTGAGCTTTCACGCAAGGAATTACAACTTAATTATTTTTATACCCTGTACCGTATGGTACCAAGGGTATATTAAGTTTGTGCAAGCCGAAAATGTATGTAACATATAGAAGGAGACGTCGGAGACACCCCAAAGATACCTAAAATATGATCAGGGTGAATAGAGAAGTCGATATATCCATGTCCGTCTGTCCGTGTGAACGCCTAGATCTCAGAGATGGTAAGAGCTAGAGTTACCAAACTTTCACATTAGATCCCATATTATTCCATAGGAGGCAAGTTTATTTTATTTTTTTGATATCGGGGTTAAATTATATAGCTCCCATGGGGGTGTTTGAGACGACCTCGACAAAAAAAAAGCGTTTTAGATGAATAATTCATTTGTTTATGAAGATATCGTAACCAAATTTGGTATTCGAAGGTTTTTTTAGTTCCCAACCACTGTACCAAATTTGATCAAAATCGGTTGAACTATATCATATAGCTCCCATAGGACCGATCGGCCAAAATAACTTTTTTAATTTTTTAAAATTCGCTATATTTCGTTTTTTAATAAAGATATCGTAACCAGATTTGGCGTTTGGAAATTTTTTAGACCACTTAAGCAATGTGCCAAATTTGAACAAAATCGGTTGACTATATCATATAGCTCCCATCGATTTTTTAACAAAATTTGTTGTGTTTCGTTTGTTTGTTAAGATATTGGGACCAAATTTGACATTCGTGAGTATTTCATAGTTCCTAAGCACTGTACTAAATTTAATCGAAATCGTTTGACTAGATCATATAGCTCCCATAGGACCAATCGGTCCAAAAACACGTTTTTTATACAAAATTCGATGTGTTTTGTTTGTTTGCAAAGATATTTGAAATAAATTTGGCATTCATATCTTTTTTAAGGTATTTAAACACTGCGTCAAATTTTATTGAAATTGGTTGACCATATCATATAGCTCCCATAGGAACGATCGGTCAAAAAAAAAATTTTTTGACCGACTAAGCCGTTAACAAATTCATAAGTCAAACTGACCGCATTCAATTAATTATTCTTAGACCTCGAGAACAACAATTAAAAATAAAGGTTAATTGGCTTGATAGCACTTTGGACAAAAGCTGTGAAAATGGGGTTTGGGTTTGTTATGGAATAGATTTAGTACAAAGACTAAGCTAATTGAAAACAAATTCAGAAGAAGATTTCGGAGACTCCCAAAAGATAACTCAAGTATGTCAGTCCTTATGAACACCTAGATCTCAGAGTTAAGAGCTAGAGCAACCATACTTTCAGATAAAATCCCTTTAGGGGTGTTCCAGACCACCAAAGCTTTAAGATAAATAATTCGTATGTTTATCAAATATCGCAACCAAATTTGGAATTCAGAGCTTTTCTAGAGTTCCCAAGCGCTGTACTTCATTTAATCAAAATTTGGTGATTTTTTGTTTATAAAGATATTGTTTCATAATTTGGTAATCAAATGTCTTTTGGAATTCTAAAACAATATTCCGGATTTAATTCCAAAGTGATGGTAGACGGCATCCCAAAGTCGTCCAGGCGCGACTTCAACGCATGGCATTTTTTTTTTTGTGAGAAAAATATTTTAATTTACGAAAAGAATTTGTACAAGTCTTGGGACGACTATTACCATAATTTGGAATTCGCCAAAATCCTCGACTAAAAGTTAACAGTAGATGGGTTAAATATCTCCTCATCAGACTTATGACTAAGACCATTTCTATAATTTTTCTGTTGGATCTAATGCTATGGGCAATTAGTCTATTATTGTTTATAATGGAAAATTAGATTTTGTCTTCTATGATACTCAGCTTGAGCTTGGACTCATATACATAGTATTTCTATACTGATACTAAAAATAAATTATTTCGTCTGTTTTCAACGAGCAATTAAACTGGAAGGCATTATTTGATTTTGGGGTTGGCATGCTTTAAACAGATTTGAATTCTGACTTTAAGATATGGCCATTAACCGAAATTGGTCATATAGCCGTGCTACAAAAAGCGGGAAAGAATGAGAGATTTGGAATCGATTTGATTTTGCTTGTTTCAATTCGAATTTGACAACGAATTGTCAAAATGCGTTAAAATTTGATGTATTTTAAATAAAAAATAATACAAAATTATTTAATTAATTACTCTGCGACACATTTGTTATGAGCTTAAGTTTTGCAACATTTCATTCCGTTATCATTCCTATATACTCTATGTTTAAGCGACGTTTTCTCACCTTCCAAACTTCCCCCTCATGAATGCAAATGCATCTTTTTATATAGCACAAACTGCCATTAACTGTCTGTAATTTGTACCTATATACAGGAGTATCTTTCAGTCATTTAAAATAAATTATTTAAACAGTTTCCATTCATTGAACTACCCAACCATTCATGCACAGGTACTTATATAAGTATGTGTCTGACCGTCTTAAAACAATTGCATTTATTGCATATTATTGTTTTTGTAGTTTTCGTGGCATATTGTTATCGTTGGGTCTGGCTGAAACGTTTGTGCAACAATGTTGATATTTGGAAATGTTCATTAAATAGACAACAATAGCAGCCTATAACTTATGTAGGTCTACAGCTCCCGCCGTCTTCTCCAAAAGACGGCGCTAGTAGCCAGTAATAGTTCAAATAAATAAATCACAGTTGCTTTTCCATCAGTTTTGACATCGATAAATATAACCTTACATCGATATTAGTTAATTTTTGTTTGCGTCATATAGTTACACTTAATTAAATATGTCAACTTATAAACCGAATTCACGTCATTTGCTCGGGAGATTTTACTTTTTCATTTCAACATGAAAAAATCGGCGGCTAAGGCTCATCGGGTTATTTCAAGTACTTATGGTGATGATACTATTAGTGAAAGAACGTGTCGCGAGTGGTTCCAGCGCTTTAAAAGCGGTGATTTTGTTGTTGAAGATCGGCATAGCGGTGGCAGAGAAAAAACTTTTGAAGATGATGAACTGGAGGCTTTACTTAATGAAGACTCGTGCCAAACTCAAGAACAGCTAGCAAAATCATTGGGAGTAACTCAGCAAGCAGTATCAAAACGCCTGGAACAGCTGGGGATGATCCAAAAACAAGGATACTGGGTACCGTATCAGTTGAAACCAAGAGATGTTGAGCGACGTTTATTTGCTTGTGAACAGCTGCTTGAAAGACAAAAACGAAAAGGATTTCTTCATCGTATTGTTACTGGGGACGAAAAATGGGTGCACTACGACAACCCTAAGCGACGCACATCATGGGGATTGCCCGGCAACACTCCTACGGCGACACCTCGACAGAATATTCACGGATCCAAGGTCATGTTGTGTATTTGGTTTTTATATAATTTTTAAAATTAAGACCTAATAAAATAGCATAAACATATTCTGACACATGGTGGGGCCTCCGAGACTGTTTTGCAACGAGAGATTGGTTAAATTCAGCTTTTTTGACTCTTTTTAGAATTTCACTATAAATAATCGAAAAGTGTATGTAGCTTTTAAACTTAATCGATTTAAGTGATTTTCTACAAATAAGCCAAATGCACAGCTCGTTGAAAAATAAATTTTATATTATTTTATGGAGCACTGACGGTAAAGTTAATAAAAAAAAACTCTTTATTGATTGGCGTTGGGACATACCAACATTAATATACCCTATAGCTTTCACAGTTGTCGTGCGACTATGTTTAACTGTTGTCCAGGTGAAAAAAGAATATTGATTTTTGTAAAAGCTGGAAATATAGTTGACGCCTTACCTTAAGTTTCACCAGGGAACCTGGAGTAGACAATACAGGAATGCAAACGCGTATAAATTCTTATTTAAGTCGCCGCTCGAATACTTTCCCAATTATGTATGGAGCAAAACAGGGGAGCCCCACAACGAGGCCTCATGGGTATACTAATCGGACAAATTACTGGGAACTTCGCCAGCGATTTCGGAAAACTCATGATGCAGTTTGATGAATATGGCAAAAATGTAGGAAAAATTTCAGCATTATATTTTTTGCCATACTTTTGACGAAAAAAGTAATATTTTTTAAGTCAAGCCCACGCAAGATCAAATACTGAAATGCTGTAATTAAACTATATGCTCTGTATACCAAAATACGATAACCGATATATCGGTCTATTCGTCCTTATAAACACCTAAAGCTAGAGATAAAAAACTTCACCAAGATAAGCGAATTATCCCTCTTCCCTTCAAGTTTATTGAATTACTCCCCTACAAAACCTATTCACAATTTTTAGCAACACTTTTTATAAATTCTAAATTGAATTTTAAAGAGCCATGTAGCGTGGTTATATGAATCTGTGTGTCAAAAACAATTTATCTTAATTTTCCCAAAGTTACCGGAGCGGCCTTTTACCACCGTAAAAAATTGGAATTTGCCATTTTTTAAAGCCTATCTTTCGATCCACATAAAAATCAGTTGAAATTTATTTTTAATACTTACAAATTAGAAGCAATTTTGACTTAAGGAGTATTTTATCTTTTAGTATTTTATTTTTTATCTAGAGAGATTTCAATTGAGTAATTAAATAAAATTTTTATAATTTTGAAAATTATTTTAAATCAAATTTAGATATCGTTTTCTCTTTTATAGGAAAATAGCGCAAGACATCGGCATACAATAGAGGCCAAAAGTATTTTGTCATAAGAAAAATTAGACTGATTTGGTAATATCTCATAATTTATTTAATGAAAAATTTTAACAAAATTTTATAAGAAAGGTACTATATTTAGCTTACCAAAAACGGATAAATTTATTATTTTTAATGTAATGGCTTAGAAAATAAAAATTATTTTTCATAAATATTACTGGTCAAAAGTATTTTGACTATACACAACTCTTTAGGAAAAGAAGAAAAAATACGTTTTATTCAGCATAGAACAAAAAATTAATAAAATATAAATCCTCCTTTAACGTCTATGACCTTTTGCAAGCGTACTGGCATTGATCTTACCAAAATTTGCAATGTTTCAAGTGAAATATCCTTCCAAAGGCCTTCGACTTCTGAAATTGTCTCCTGTCTTGTTCTTGTTAACTTTGGGCTTCTATTTCTTTTTATATAAGCCCATACGTTCTCTATTATGTTTAAATCAGGACTTTGAGGTGGCCAATCTAATGTATTTACTTCCACTTCTCTCAAAAAATTGGTTATCATGTTGGACTTGTGACATGGAGCATTATCCTGTTGCAAGATAAAAGATTGTCCAATGAGTCTATCACCAGAAGTGAATGCGTGGTCATTTAAGACACGTAAATATTTATCTTGATTCATTGTACCATCGATTGGTATAAAATCGCCCAAGCCATTAAAGCTCACACATCCCCAAAACATAACCGAGCCTCCACCATGTGGTACCCGTTCGCACACTGGCATCATTTTTTTTTCGAATATTCACGGGTAATCTACAATAAATTTTTTTTTCGATCCATGGTATTCGAAAGAACTTTCATCAGTCCATAATACGCGTTCCCAAAACGATATAGGCTTATTTATATGTAATTTAGCAAATTCTAAACGCTTAAGCTTATTTTTTGATGAAATTAAAGGAATTGAACGGGCTGCATAAGTAAAAAAATTAGCTTCTTTTAACCGTCTTTCAACTGTTTTTCGACTAATTTGATATATTATATTGTTCATTAACTTCAATTGATGCAGCTTTAGGAGTCATTAAGACATCTTCCTTAAATTTTGCGAGCACAATGCGGTCCTCTCTTGGTGTTGTTTTGCGTGGTCTTCCCGATCTGGGTCTATTTTTTATAGAATTAGTTTTCTTTTGCTTGTTTATTTGATAATAAATTGTTTGTTTGGGCACTTTGTATAATTTGCTAAGATTTTCTACAGAAAAACCTGCATTATACTTTGTGACCATTTCATTTCGTACAAGATCTTCAATTTCACGTGTTTTACCCATTATTTAAAAAATAAAACAATAAAACTTTCATAATTATTTACAAAAATAAATTGAAATATGTTTTGAAACCGCTAAACATTGTTTGGACCGCACGCGAAGCGAATAAAATGCAAATAAAAGCAATGTCAAAATACTTTTGTCCACGTCAAATTGCATAGCCTTACACTCAGAATAACATAGAAAGCAAATGGGTCCCGTTACCAGTGCAGTTTTATGCTCTCTTAAAGCTATTTATAGATTCTTTCTCTTAAAAATGAAATGGGTACCGTTACTTCTTTCTGTTTTTATATATCAAGCGGTAATACATTGCGTACAGTTTAGTCAAAATACTTTTGGCCTCTATATTGAAAAATTGTATTGCCGTTAAAAAGCATCTTTCGTTGAAATTATTAATTCCTTGATTCTAATAGTTACTAAGGCAACTGACTATGACGAGGCTGCACAGGTCGACCAAGAATATAAATGCTTAATGGGCTTTATCACTCCTCTTTTATTGGCTTATTCCATACTAAACCAAAAAAGCTTACTCATTCTTTGTATATTGCTGCACGTAATATAGCTTGCACCTATATATAAAATAAATTATTTTTACGTATAAAATGTAAATATCATAAATGTACTTTGCAAACCAAAATTTTGTTTATGTATTCAAATAGCTTGACTTGGTCTGCCCGCATGAATATACATATAATATTTATTTTCTGTTCCAGTGTTCGTAAAAATAATTTATTTAAACCAATTGGTCAAACACTGCGTGTCAGAGCTAAAATCAAATATAAATAAATATGCTTAAATATTTAATAGTTTACCAAGAGCAATGACAAAATTTTCAAATTTTAATTAAAGTTGTTGGAATAAAATGCACAACTCTATTATGGCATTGCAACAACAATTAAATTGACTGCAAATAGTGTTTGTAGTACCTGAATATTCGGCATGCCTTAAATTTAAAATAAAAGGTTTTTTGGTAAAGATTTTGCAACATGTTGTAATACTTTTTTTTTTTTGGAATGTAATGCAAGTAAAGTGCAATTTTCCATTGTTGCAACATTCAATTATTGTCTTGAAATTTATGTGTTCCTAAGCAGGAGACAACAGCAGCAACACGACGTGCAACATACACCTGCAACAAAGCCATGTAGTGCCATTGAAGTTTGTGCATCATGCCATGCGTGAATGAATACTGGCACCTGACATTGAAGAGTTTGTTGAACTTGTGCTGCTAATCTTAACAATGCCTTGCACTTTAAACATTGCGCATACGCCTCAAATGCCCGCAATAAGGAACCAGAAACAGGAGCTTCTATTCAGGAAAGCCGACCGCTGAAGGCAGAGCCAATGGCATTGTAATGTCATTCAATGCCGGAAATGAAAATTAAATTTGTGCAAACACAAAAGCCAATTGAAGTCAATTATTGTTTATGTAACTAATTTTATTTAAATATAAGTAAAACCCGAGCAAGGCGACATAAAAAAAATGAGAATAAAAACGAGCCCAAGGAATACAAACAAGGACAGGAAAGCAAATATTTAAGCGTGCAAAGTGAAATAAAAAGCGAAATGAATTCAAGCAACAGGACAATAGAAATATTCCAATTGATTGTCAATGGAAAAGGAAATGAAAGGACTTTGTTAAAAATAAAGTTGTGCATGGGTAGAAATATTTGAAGTGGCCTATTTTGTAGGTTAATCTCTTAGGTTTTCCAATTACTAAGTACATTTCACTTTTCCGGTCTTTCAACTTTGAGACAAATTTATCGATAGTTTGATCATTATTATAATTGAAATTTTACCAAATAAAAATAACAATTTTTTGTCTAAATTAAAGATTTCGAGTCCCTCGCTCTATATATATGTTGACGCATATTGTACACAATTCTAAGACAGATAAAATACTGACCTTAAGATGGTCTTGGTATACAATCTAGTAGGACATTTGAAATTTTGCGTATTCATGGAGATAATTCTGCATCTTAGAGTCTGGCACTTGGAATAGAAATGGATGTATTTACAGGGACCCGTAAGCTGCTTGTGACGATTTAACTTTTTAATTATGGGTATGTTAATCAGGCTTTTTATTTTTAATATTGAAGTAAGAGTTTCTTAATTTACAAATTTTACAATTACAAATTTTTTAATGCCATAGTAAATGCATTTAAAGTCATTGGTATTTTTTTTTTTATAAAGCCTTTTTCGCAATTTGAACTTAGTAGAATGAGCTCAAAAATATTCAGTACTTGAGTTACAATTATTATTATTATTATTACGAATACATGTGACGTTAAATTTTTCTTAAAATACGGAGTTAAGGATTAATTAATTACTTTTGCACTATTTTATCAATTTATAATGATAATATATAATAGCATTAGAATATGAAAATAACAAAACACACATGCATATGAGGGACTTATATATACAGGACTTATTCTATTACTAAACTAGGAATTTATTGTAATAATAAATTATTATTAATATGCGTAAGTTGGTAATATGTATATCTATCTTCAAAATTGTAATGGAGGCGGTTAACCCTCTCTGAAACTAAAAATATTTTTTTGCTTTGTTATGAGAAATATTGATTATATGCAATATCCCAACAAACCAATTGTGCTTCCAAAAAGAAAGTTATTTTTCTATTGTAAGTGTCAAAGTTGTTGACTTTTAATTTATTCGCTTCAAAACCAGGAAATTTCAGCTGCACTTAAGTCAGTACCAGCCAGTTAGTTGTAAAAAAATAATGTCCTGTAGGCAATTATAACAGTATGTATGCACATATTTATAGAAACCAGCATCATCGTTATAGAAACCAGAATGCGAATCCGAAATTAGCTACGAAGTATTCATTAACGAATTAACCATCTATAACTTCTTGTTTTTTTTTTTTGAGGTCTTCTAAAACACTCCTAAGAGAGCTAAATAAAATTACCACAATATCGAAAATTAAAATAAACTTTTGTCTTACATGATAATGCATATGAAAATTTTGTTGCTCTACCTCTAACCATATCTAAGGCGTTCATACGGACGGAGTCACCTAGTTTACGTAAGTTTGGGTAGTTTCCGACGTCTACATCTGAATGTAAGCACAAAACTATATGGAATAGTATATAAAAATTAGAATACATTTTAACTATGTGACGTCATAAGATCTACTGTGACAACAAGGAGATATAAAGAGCATACTTTCTTGGGTATTTTAATTATGGACCTTACAATTCACAATTGGTTAAAACCGTGTTGACATAATATTGTGCCCCTTTTTTTTTTTAGATCGTGCGATTTTTATCTTGTAATGTTTTTTATATTTTATATTGTTTTGGTATATAGAAGATTTGCCTGATGATGTTTAGATTAATATAAGGTGCGCAACTATTACTTGTAATAGCTGCTCAAACAGGCAACGCTCAAGGCCAGTAAATGTGGTTTCTGACTGAAAACCAGTGGACCCAGCAGTCGTTGGTCATTTACCAGCACAATCTGCTTTGGGCTGAGCATAATCGGCACCATAGATTCCGGCTCTATTGCCTGCACGCTCTCATCTATCAGCAGTGCTCTGAACTTAATGTTGGTTAAGAAGATCTGTCCTGCTCACACATGTCTGCAGCAAATGACATTGGCCTGTCTAATCAGCTGATCAATGTACTTGCTCTTTAATCTATTGTATTTGCGCAATTCACTCCACGTAAGGGCAATGTTTTTGCATTTTTGAGTCCGCAGCTCTTTGAAAATAATATCGCTGACTGGCATGCATTTCAGCTTGTGGTCTAGCGTCAGGGCCGTCTAGTTTCTCCGCGCGCAGCGACTCAATGGGTATGATGCTGAGTCCGGCCCGATCCAGTTTATATGCTAAATTGTTGATGGCACAGCTACAGCACTGGAGCACCAGACTGCTTTACGATGTTAAATGTTATATTTGCAGCTACCATCGTCGTGCCAGTTCCAGATGGTCCTTAAATCAGGCTACAATGTCGCTGTAAAGCATGATCGATTGCATTAATTTGAGACCTGTTGTTGTCTTTTAGCAAGTCATCGCCTTTGACAAATGGTTTTCCCCCCGAGTATCAATTCCATCAACTCTTGCAGTGCCGAACCCAAACTTGTTTAATGCGTGTTCCATACGCTCACTTGGCCACTTGCTCGAGTCCTCTACGTTCTTAAGTTTTCCTGTGAACTCCAATTCTCGGTTTTCCGCTTCCAACTCTTATTTAATCAATGGTAAGAAAAAGTTGGAGAATTCCGAGGAGTGTTTGAAAGAGAGTCTTAATGCATTTTTCAATTTGTGAAAGTCCGTAAGAACTGCAAATGTTAATAGACTGTTAAGGCTTAGTAAAGTTTGTTATGTTAACGTTTTACTATTGAGTTGATGTTATAATGGTATTTTAAAGCCTATCCAAAGAACAAAATATATTATCACCCTTGGGCTCCGAGATTCAGCTCAGATGAGCTTCGTAACTAAAGATGATTTTGCGCTCTTAAAGTTGCAGTCACCGACTCTGAATGTCGGTAGTAAATTTTTTTTATTTGCAGACGTAGTTCATTCGTGCACCTTACCATGGTGAAAATGTTGAGTATACAGAATAAATTGACAGTGACAGTACGATGCGTTCATAATTAAATTCAAAGTTGTCAAGTCCCTATTGGAAAAGCCTATATTACCATGAGTCTCCTGCAACTCCCTCATGGAATATGCAATGAATAAATGAATGGGGCTTGCAACTTCAGTTTTTCAGTCGGGGTAATTATTGTCAAAAAAATATGTTACTTTTGACATGATGTGGGCTTAAAACCCTTTGTGGCATAATAATATAAATTTTAAAACAAGAAGGAGTGCAAATTTAATCTTATTCCATTCTTCCATTAAAATAATTAATAATGGCATATTAAGAGAGGAAATTGGATCAATAAATGGGAATACTATTTTTTTATATATTTTTTACAGCCATTTAATAAAAATATATTTATGTTTTATTTAAAATAATCCAATTCTTTTTGGAATAAATTATTCATCTTTCAAAACTCTGTAATACAATTGTTAATAAACATCTTTTAATTAAACGCAGTTTGTCTTCATGATATTTTTACAAATTTTTTTTTTAAATAAAATATTTAAAAAAAATTTTTCTCATTTCTTTGGTTTCCCAGGTCGAGTACTAAAGGGTATATGTATAAATTCATGGTAACTCCTAATTGGCGTAAAACGGTATTTTAGTCAAAATTAAATGAAAAACAAAAACACATTTATTCAAAACGTTTCAGTTAAAAAATGTTTTTATGCTGATAGTTTACTATATAAATCTTTATAAGAAAATGCAAAATACGAGGTGTGTTCAAAAAGTAAGCTCAAGGTTTCAAATTTCGCGGGCAACGTATTTTCGATTATCGATTTTTTTTGTTTTGTTGTGTTGGTACACTCTTCCCGAACATCTGTACCAAATTTTAAGTGAATGGCATTTTTGTTTGGTTGTGAGAGGCGTAAAGGTTATAAGTGTTTTGCGTGCTCGGCGATTTTTTGCTATCGAAAAATATGGATCAACGGATTTGCATCAAACTTTGTGTAAAAAATAAAATTAAGTGCTCCGTAACACTTGAAATGTTGAAAGTAGCAGTAATCGTAGTAGAAATAAGTCGTTGTTGAGATTTTCTGTGTAGGATTCAACTATTTATGCGTTGTAATCACAGAAATAAATGAGTGCGATTAAGAGTCTGTTTGGCTTTTGTTTCGAATTACGTTTGCCCAATAATGCGCATGTTTATTTTATTTTAACCATAAAAATATTTTAACAACACAGGTAACCATCACTTTTAATTTTCATTAGAATGAAGTCACTCACGTCGTATGAGTAATCTTTCTTCAAAACTTCGTTAAAACTTCAGCTGTAGAGAAAAACTTTTCCTTTTTTATTGCATGTTGTTTGCCTACAAAGCAACCAAAACTTCCTGATACGCTATTGTAGTTTATTTACAATTTTATCACTCCTTTACCGGCAGACAGAGAAATTAGAGTAAAAAGCTACGATTTGCCACAATGAGAAAACAATGTAATACGTCGATATCGGACAGTCTGACAGTCAGTGGTTGGTTATATGGACTTTTGGTCTCTTGTTTGGTTGTTTGTTGGGTGGTTGAACGGTTTCCCGCTTGGGAAAACGCATTTCGCATGCACTTTGCTCAACACTTGTGTTAATTTAATGCCATGTTGCATGCCACATCCACACTTGGGGTAAGCTTGTGTATTCGTAGGACTGATTGTTTAAATATTCATTCACTCCAATTGAATTTTTACTTAAATTGGCAATACCAACATAGTCAACAACAACTGCAGAATCAGCCACAGCCAAACCGGAGATACGACACATTTGAGCTGGATGGTTTTTTTTTTTTTTATTAAATGATTGTTGGTCAGGCTCAATTTGACTGATCGGAACTTCAATTGCCTTTGCCTAGTTCAACCATTTAGCTGCTGCTCTCGTTGATTAGCTTTGGAGAAAAATTTTTCCAAAAAATCTCGAGAATGGCGCTTAAAAAAAAAAAATGTTGTCAATTTCTTGTTTCTCGAAACGCAAAAAAAAACTTTTTTTTACGAAGTTAAATTTTTTGTGTAAACCAGTGTAAGCTGCGGTCGGAAAAAAGGAGGTCCTTGCACAAATTATTTCATTTAATATTTAAGTGTTTTTACTGTGTGGTTTTTCAGTTATTCACGAACGAAGATAGCCCAATTCAAAGTTGTCGCTACCGTCATCACCAGCTAAAAATATTTTATTTTATTTTTAAGAGATATTACTCATTTAAATAAGTATAATCTTAATGTCCACATACATATCCTTACAACAGGAAGTTTCACAGAAGGTTTAATGAATGACAGGACTATAAGCGCACTAAATGGAATTGAATTGAGTTTCTGTCAACTGCAGGAACAACATTCGCCAGATGATGCACTTTCGTTGACGTCGTAGTTAATTGTCCTCCTCTGGTTCTTCAGTTTGGCTAGGCCTGTCATCTCTCGCACACACCCTCAGACAGATGAATATGCATGCATGTACTTATATGTCGATTAAATGAAGATGACACAAATGATTGACATTGTTGACTTAAGTCATTACACATTGCATGCAAGTAGTTATTGTTGCTCCAGCTGCAACATCTGGCCATAATGCATCCTTTTGAGTTCGTCTCTGTATGTGAGTATCTGTGTGGAGATATATTTATCTTTATGTCATTTGTTGATGTGTTCATGTGACAGATATTTAAAGGAGGGAAAAAAAGAAAAACAAAATTTAAAAGTAGTATATCTGTTCAAACTTTTCTAGACAAAATTGTTAATATCTTTTATTGTGCTAATTTTAAAGCGAAGAAACAGCAATATCACGTGCGGTAGAACTATGCCGAACATACACAAAATCAGAGATATATATCTTAAGTAAGTCCACTTATATAATTAATATATTTTTTTAATTTAAGAATAATGCAATTTTCGGAAAATAAAATACATATAACACTAACTATGTATAAATATTATTTGCTAAAAAAAATGATAGCCAAGATTCAATGCGCTGTAACCAATTTTCCTTTCATAATTTATTATAGACGTCTGTCATCACAAACAACAACTTAGAAAAAGTTACCATAATATCATAATAATAATATACCGCCAGCTAAGTAATTCAATCAAAAAACTTTTTTTGTATTAAATAAATCAATTCAAATATAATTTATCAGCTTTTCTAGAGTTATTAATCAAATCTTTTCATACCAATTTTATATATTTGTAGGAAAGACAGTTTTCAGCTAATCAACTGCCAGTTCTTCCATAAAAGGGTTAGCAGATTGACCTTTGTGGTTACAGTGGCAGATAAAGGGCAAGAGAGTTTGCTTTGGCGTGAGGTCGGTTTTATTAATTGGGAGGCAGTTCTGTTTATCAATATTAAAATAAATAAATTTAAATAAAAAAAAATTTTTAAGAAAAACTTTATTACGACATAAATAAAGCAGCTCTATATAAATATTTTATTGTCTTGTACAGGGTGCGCCAGAGAAACTTACTTATTTGAAAGGTCAATAAAAACCAAAGTACTTCAATTATTGTTTTAATTTTTTTTTATTTAAGAATACAATATCCCAATTTGTTTTTCATGACATCGGATAAATGGCGACCCCCATTGCGCATACACTGATGAAGTCGATTTTTGAAATTCGTATCCACTCTTTGCTGCATATCAATCGGTATGTTGTTCTTGAGGTGTGCTATGGTCCGTGGTCGATTGACATAAACCAGAGATTTCAAATAACCCCATAAAAGAAATCGCATGGCGTCAAATCTGGAGAGCGTGCCGGCCATTGGAGATCGCCTCCGAGAGAGATGAGGCGGTCGGGGAAATGTTGTTATAAATTCATTGAGTCTCGTGCTGTGTGTGCTGTGGCTCCATCTTGCTGAAACCACACGTTCCTAACGTCCATTTCTTCGAGTCTTGAAGAAAAAATTCCTCGATCATGTTCCTGTAACGAGCTCCATTCACGGTGACTGCGCGTTCGTTTTCTTCAAAAAAATAAGGACCAATTATTCTCATTACCGACATCGCACACCAGACAGTAACTCGCTCACAGTTAAGTGGCTTCTGGTGAAGCTCACGTGGATTTACACCACACCAATAACGCATGTTTTGCTTGTTGACGCAGCCGGAAATGTGGAAGTGAGCCTCGTCACTGAAAAAAACGACCTCGTCTTCTGGCAGGTTGTCAACCAGCATTTCACAGGCAATTTGACGGGCAACAAAATCGCGTTCAGTTAATTCTTGCACAACAGCCAATTTATAGGGATGAAAGTGAAGGTCTTCATGGAGAATTCGTCGAACAGTGGTTTCAGAAATTCCCATAGCAGCTGCATGTTTGCGAGCCGAACGCCGGGGAGAACGCACAACTGACTGCCTCACTCTTTCAACATTTTCCGGAGTTCTGATGGTCCGTTGAAGTCCATTTCTGGGTTTAGCGACACTTTCACACTCCCGAAATGAGTTAACCCACGACAGAATCGAATTACGGCCAGGAACGAGTCTGTGAGGAGGAATTTCAAAGCGAGCGCGGAAGGCACGTTGCGTAGCAACAAGTGAGCGAACGTTAGAAAAGAAGCTCTCGACTGCGAAGGCCCGCTACTCTCTAGACCAGAGCATGATGGCAACTGACTGAAGGGAGGGTGGAGGGAGAAACATTCTTGGGAACTTCCCCCTCCAGATGTGCCCTCTCTCGCCCCTCTACCTGCCCAACACACCGCGCGAGAATTTTTTTAAATAAGTAAGTTTCTCTGGCGCACCCTATACTTTATTAGTTTTTTTGCTAACTGCAGCCTAATCCAAATTATCCCTTCCAACTGATTCCTATAAAAAATAAAAAACATTTTTTCAAAGTTATTAGAAGGCCTGGGCCTTTACTAACAGTCTCAACGGGGGTATCTCAAAGTCGTACCAGTACCAAGTGATCAAAACAGTCCTACCAACCTAATAAAACAAGAAATACACCGATTCATTTTGCGCGCGCCTTTTAAATCGAAATATCCGGACATTTTTATATTGTACATTGCATTTCCTTTGTATTTCTTGGAGTCACCTGAAGAAAATGGAAAAATATTAAGACCCTAACCACCATGAAGACAAATAAAAACATTTGCTTTTTATTTTGTGTGACAATTGTACTAATTTGAAATTTCCAGCATAGTTGTAAAAGATTACTGACACTAGGCATTGCACAACACTGGCAGTAATTAGTGCACTGCCATCAAAGGCAGGCAATATGTGTAATATTTTTTCAAGAAATTCCGCTTATCAGCAAAAGAGCACAACCTAAAGGTCTTAATATGGCAACTAAAGGGAAAAAAGAGAAATAAGTGGTTCCACAAAAGAAATTATTCTTCCTCGTAAAACTCAAGAAACTTAAGAGACCTCCCAAAGCAAATTACGAAGATTACTGTTTACGGTCATGGCCAAGATAAACTGAAACTCGTCTTAAGGCTTAATATGCGTAAATTCGAAATTCAGCCTATAATTACTTAAGCAAAATAATAAAAAAAAACATTGAAAAAAAAGCATCTAATAACCAAGCTATATTTTTTGTTCACCTCATTAATTAAATTTGCACTGCTTGGCTGAAGGCAGATTTCAACTCTCTCTCTGCAACAAAAATCAGCTTTTCAGTCATTAAATTAAAATCAATTATTCATTAGCTTAAATTGTCACATATGGGACCTACAGGGCCACACACACACACACGCAATTTCTAGTATGCACTTGTCTGGAATGGCTGCCACACACGTAAAGTGAACAAGGTTCACAGGCTGGCAAACTCGAAGGATCAAAAGTTTGCTGAACGCTTTCAAGTGAATTAAATTGATTTTCAAGTAGTCAATGCTATTAGCTGTAATGATTCATGAAATAATTTTTTTTGATGGCTTGTTGTCGCCAACTGGGAATGCACTGATTGTAAAGCCCAAAAGTCAAAGAAAAAAAAAAGTCAAGTTTTACAAAGAACTTGGGTTCTTTATAAGCTATAGTACATACATATGTCTCACTTTTACTGTCTTTTTTAGTCATAGAAACGTACATAAAAATCAGTCTGAGAAAGTTTTATAAACTTTTTTGGGTTATGAAGAAATATAACTAAGGTAATGTGAGCGAAACTAAATCTCTTAAAGGATGCTATAAATACTTACTTTGAGTAGTATATTTTTTCCTTATAAAGAATAATGAAATCCTATAAAACTTTAGAATATTCATTCAACGACGCACAGTGGTGTTTTACTTGGTTTGTTTTCTATGAATCTTTATAAGGAATATGTGCACTAACTTTCGTTATATATAAATACATAATAACTATAGATTCAAGTAAAGATGAAATAAGTCGGTCAAAACCTAAATACGTTTTAGTCATGGTCAACCATGGTTAATGGAGGCAGCAGAGAGTCGCTATGCCGCCATTTTGAATAACAAACAATTTTTAAGTATGGCGTCGGTGCACAAACAAAGCCCAAAACGACAACGAAAAATCGGAAAACAAACCCCTAAGCTTTTGTATGTGGCAGCAGTTTCTACTAACCACCAAGTGCCGTGTACCAACAACTGCAACTGGTAATGCCCTCGACATAAGCAATACCAGGACTCAAAATATTCATGAACACAACAGCCTCATAAAAAAATTGGAACCCAGAGAAATGGCATCGAAAGCAGCTGCAGCTGCAAATGGGCACAAAATGGTTCATTGGCTCGACTTGGTACGGCTCGCAACGCGAAAACTGGAAAATATGCTAACATAATGCAATAGGCGACTTGGCACCCAACAGTTTCCCACTCGGAAAAACCACGAAAGCTGCAGTCAACTACCGTTTTTATGATGCTTCGATTTCGAGGAATTAGCAATGAGCCATGTTGCCAACAGGGCAGCTAGAGCATCGGTAGAAACTTTGTTCAACATCTATTTTTTAATATAAGCAGTTTCATAAAATATATTGGAAAACTCTGCAACCTACTGAGGGATTGTTGGAAGACTGAGTATTTGAGTAATTGGGCATATGTTAGACATGCATCGTTCTGTAGAAATAAAGAGTAATACTGAATGATTTGACAGTCTGAGCTGGGAAAGCATTAAATTTACAGCAGCTGGATGCGGCAACGGAATATTAATCTGGCTGAAAGTACGAATAAGAAAAGTTGCGCTTTAAAGTGCGCGATTGACCAGATAATATTTTTAAAAATTTTTTATTCATACGTTGATGACAGTATTTTAAGTAAGGAAATTGGACTAACAGGTATTTATGAATAAAAAAAAGATTAAATAAAAAATTATTTAATGACATTTTGGTGTAGTGTAGTTTTATTAACTATTATATGGTGTATAAGTGTAGTGCGATCCAGGTGGACCTATTGTTCCCCTTCATGGCTTAGAGCTCTCCCGAAAGTCCTAAGGCCTGCTTGTATTGCACTATTTTATTTGGACTTATAGTAACAACGGTCTCTGGTGGGAGAACGCACATGCCCATGAGCTTGTTTCTTTTACCGGCGAGTGTCATACATTCATATAATATATCTCTATGCTACAGAAGTAGCATAGTCCACTATCCACATTGCCAATTTTGTATAAGTGGGTACGGAGCCAATTATGTCAGAGGGCCCATCAAGATTCTCACGGTGTTCTTCCCGTACGTTATTATGGCTTTGAACCTGTTACGGTTGTAGTTGGAGAGGAGGGTTTTCGACTGTTATCTGCGCCCAGTGAAGCATCGATTTCTATTCTCCTTATTCTTAGTTTGTCTCGTACTACGTGGTTACCAATCCTATAGAGTGGTTCAGGACCGATTAGCGGTGTTGCTGCATCGGTTCTTGCCAGTTTGTCTGCTAGCTCATTTCCAAGAATATTGTTGTGCCCTGGAACCCATCTAATCGTGAACTTATTCCTGGTTTCTAAATTATCCAGTGATGTTCTCAATTCTTTAACCAGCCTTGATGTAATCTTGGCTTTACATAATGCCTTTATTGCTGTTTGACTATCAGAGAGGATGGAAATATCATTTTCATGGTAGTTCTTTGCAGATTGAATTCTGCACATCTTCCAATAGCACAAACCTCAGCTTGGAAAATGCTGGTGTGTCTGCTTAGAGGCTCATAATTTTTGGTCCTGGGTCCTACTACCCCCAGGCCGCTTCCTTGATCAGTGAGTGATCCGCCTGTGTACCACTTCATTGTATGTGGTTTTATAGGGTAAACTGCCGCAAAAGAAGTCCAAGCCTCTTCTGTGCTGAGCTTGGTATCAAAATATAGATTGAACCTGTACTCAGCAAGCATCTCATCCCTTGGGTGCAGAAGCATAGGCATATCCTTTGTTAGATCTGCAGCATCTTTCTTGGTGAGGCTAAAGTCGTCCACTTCGTCCACTTAGACTGCAGCTTATAATTCTCTAAATTTGACAATATACATTAACAATCTGAGAGCTCCAATTCTAAAAAAATTTTCTAAATTTAAGATATTTAGTTACTTTTTTATATCCTGCACTTAAAAGTACAAAGGGTAAACTGGATTTGTGCAATGGATGTACGGCGCAGAAGACCCTAAGTCCCTTATACCAAAATGATTATCATAACCTCGTGTAGCGGTTGAGCTATGTCCGTTCGTACGTCCGAGTGAACGCC